>RXID01022288.1:0-160796 GCA_005019695.1 Trichopus zeylanicus subsp. travancoricus | reverse complement strand
GAAATTACAAGTTTCATATTTGTACATTTACAAAATAGACCTTTTGAATATTTTTTTTATAAATAAGTCTAAATTTTAATCATTTTTAAAATTAAATTTTACAAGAAAGACATTGAAGGTTTTAAAATTTAAAATTTAAAATTATAAGTTTAATATTTGTACATTTTAAAATAAACCACTTGAATATTTTTGTTTATCAATAAGTCCAAATTTTATTTATTTTAAAACTAAATTTTACGAATAAATCATTGAATATTTGAAAACTTAAAATTTAAAATTACAAGTTTCATGTTTGTACATTTTTAAATAGATCCCTTGAATATTTTTATTTATAAATAAGTCTAAATTTTTTATCATGTTTTAAATAAAATTTTACAAAAAAGACATTGAAGGTTTCAAACTTAAAATTTACAATTACAAGTTTAACATTTGTACATTTAAAAATAGACCCCTTGAATATTTTTATTTATCAATAAGTCCAAATTTTATTTATTTTAAAACTAAATTTTACTGAATAAGTCATTGAAGGTTTGAAAATTTAAAATTTAAAATTACAAGTTTCATTTGTACATTTACAAATAGACCCCTTGAATATTTTTATTTATAAATAAGTCTAAATTTTTTATCATGTTTTAAATAAAATTTTATAAAAAAAACATTGAAGGTTTTAAAACTTAAAATTTAAAATTACAAGTTTAATATTTATACATTTAAAATTAGATCCCTTGAATATTTTTGTTTATAAATAAGTCCAAATTTTATTTATTTTAAAACTAAATTTTACAAATACACCCCTCACTAGCCAGGCCCGCATCCTTACTGGCGGGCGTCCATGCCCGCGCCCGTGCGCCGCCCCCGTGTGCCGTCGCCACCATCACTCGCCGCTCGTTTACAATTATTTGGACTTTTTTTGTAATTAACAATATTTCATGGGTTTATTTGTAAATAGTTTGGGAGAAAGTGTAAATCGAAATAATTTCGGAGTATTATTTGCAAATATCCGAAAGTTAAATAATAAATAATAAGCTTTTAGGGGTTTAATTATAAAAATAATGGATGATAAAATCGAAAATTTTTTGAAAAATTTTGATTAAATAACAATCAGGGGTGTAAGTAAATATTTTGAAAAAGGAGGTGGTATGGGTAATTCCGGAAATTGCGGAGGGTTATACGTAATTAGAACTAATTAAGAGGGGTGTACGTAATTAGCCCTAAAAGAAAAGAAGAAGTTAGGAGTGTTATTACCTTCGGAAAAAGCCTGAGGAAAGAGATTCTAATCTTTGTCCATGACATCTTATGGAACAAGGCATAAGGAAAGAGATTCTAATCTTTGTCCATGACATCTTATGGAACAAGGCATGAAAGGAGGTATACCGCGAGAAGGCACGAGAACTTGTGTATATACAATCATGAAAGAGCATTTCAAGACGGAAGCAAATACGACCAATGAAATCACAGACTTTGAACAAGTCACAACTGATCTTCAACTCTCATGCTGTGGCTTACAAGCAACATCAAATCTCTTAGATCAATTCATAGATGTCTTTTCCGATCCAAGCAAAATGGTCGCTTTAGGTCGGGACCGTTGGACTAGCGAGGGAGGGAGGACTCAGACCCAATCAATTGAATGATTCACGCTTCATTCACGCAATCTCTCTTTTCACTCTAAAAGAAATGTCGCATGTGAAGCAATGGCTTGAAAGAAATAATCTGATTTCTTACAATTGGGGGTTGAAGACAGACAGAAGTACAAAAGGTAGGGGCTGTACAATCAATATATATCTGATATTTTCCAAAAATGTGAGAAGCTGCCATTCAATAATACAATGTAGAATTCCCACGCAAATTACACAGAAGGCACATATGATGCGAGGGACAGTGCCTCAGGTTCACAATTCACAGGAAAACAACATGGATTGCTAGATACAAAAAAAAGAAAAAAGACATGTTGGTTCTCTCCTGGCTCATGAGAGAGAAAAGGCAATCAGCATACATGCAACAAACCAGTTCAAAAATATATCAACGGGAGAGGAATAAGACCTTTGTCGCTATCACTGGCTGCTAACTGGCATGTTGTCTTCACCTAGGGAGGCATCAGACACAGGCGACCTCCTGGTGAGTGACCTTGGAATGTCAAGGTCATCCTGCACACATCGTTGCTGTGGGTGTGATAGAAGTACACTGATGTGTTTGAAGAGAACCCTAGAATGGCCCTGACCACTCTCAAGAACATAACCTTCATGCTCGCTCACGTGCTCAAGGGCATCTACCAGGGCGTCATATACCTTCTGTGGGCAGTTCTCTGGGCCAGGCTTATCATGAAGGTAGATGACGTCCAAGGTGAAGATCCTCTGACTAGTAGGCCACTGATGCTGTGGCCTAAGAGATGACCTGCAGTAAATCAAGATCTGAGATGGAAAATTCTGTTAGATACTTCAAGCAATATCAACAAGCAGATAGAACAGATAATCTTCAAGCCAGACTTGAAAACTCAGTGCAAGAAAGTGCTCTGGCATTGTTGTAAGAGTGAAAAAGAAAACTATATTGCACTCATACAGGGAAGTTATATTAGTATATGTATAATAAATTGTTGTGTCTAATATAATAAGCAAAATACCTACCTTACAAATACCCACAGTAATAGACATACCAGAAAATTTAACATAAATTTAGTTAGACCTTTCTTTTCAACCTAAAAAGAGAGAGTAACACAATCAAATCCTCAGTGGTACTTGATAAACTAAGACATTCATCTCGAGGAGTCATTACTTTCAATTTAAAAGTAGGATGTTATTCGTACGGACCAAACTTGTCTTCTTTGACACGCCAAGAAATTAATTTTAACATTCTTTCTAAAAGAATTAGCCTCCAAGTCAAAGATAAGTTTCTCCTTATCCAATAGTTGAAAAGAGGGTGCCTAGTTTCTCTAGGAACGATGGCAGGACTCAAACATTTATGGCCAATGTTCATTGAATACAAAATTATCGACATTCATTAGAGCAACCTTAATCACAATAAGTTCCCCAAAAGCAAGAAGCTTATCGACAGGTTTATTTATAAACCATGAAAGAATTTAGACCATGAATATTAATATTTGGAAAAGAGCCAGTAGTACAGAAGCTAATATGCACATCCCATCAGGAACACATGCCACCACACATACTATCCATGTTCTCTCAAATAGATGAATTGAGATACAACATTGAGTTCAACAATAATTGCATTTTACACTGTTGAATGTAATTATCCCACATGGATTCGTGAGCAGATAAATGGAATGGTGAAAAAAATACAACTTACCACTCTCAAGAGACGGCCCTGTGCACAAGACTTCTTTCCTTCATGAGCTGCTACCCGAAACAGTTGAGTCAGATCTGCTATAGCAAAAGGTGTGTCTGCTGCTGAAAGCAAATGAATTGCTGCTCTTGCAGACTCAACATCATTGCTGAACTCCTTGCGAAGCTAAAAACAGTACAAAGACGTTTGGAAATGGATATCAGAATCTACCATGATTTGGACCTTATGTTTCTTGTGTGAACAAAAAAATCAATTTCTTTATAAAAGTAACTTGAATGATCATATCAGGAAATGACAATCAAGTTTTTTAAATCTCCTACTGAACAGAAGTTCCAAGTATTTATAAGCATTTTCAGAAGATTTACTACATTACATCATACATGATTCTATATGGTTCTTAAAGCACAAGATTTCACTTTCACTAGGAAGCTAAAGAAATTCCCTGAAAACTACAAAATTGCCATAACAAATTCTCCAATTTAAAAGGAAAGCACAGTTTTCTCTAAACTGAAAAGAACCAGTTAACAAGTTGCAGCACAAAAATGAAATTTGCTGAGGGCTTTTCATAATGAGCTCTAAGTATGAAACTTCGAGTACTGTATACCAATAAATTAGTGATGAGTGGTAATTTTAACATTAAGTATTACACAATAAAAGTAAAGAATTGCTGTGATAGACATTGATAATCACTGAAAAGAAAAAGGAAATGTAGGAAACCCAAAGAAAAGGTCATCAACCTCCATTGGATGGATTTAATAATTCCCTTTCATAATGATCTCCAAGCACAAAACTTTAATTGTCAAAAAGTCTTCTGACTCATAAAACAACACTAAAATTAGAATCCAGGATACACATCCAGTTACCGCCAAATATAGATAGATAGATAGAGAGAGAGAGAGAGAGAGAGAGAGAGAGAGAGAGAACACGTGCTTTTGGTAAAAAACAAGCTTCCAGGCTTGTATTGCACTAACTAAACTATTCGCATTTATCAGATGCCCAAATTCATCAAAACATAGCATCTTTTAACTGCGAATACTAGACAAATAATTACCACATCAAGGATTCATTTATCTCCACCATTTGAAACTAGGTTTATTACTAAATCCTTTAGAACCCGGATTACATGTTCACGGTTTTGACACAATTCCACGAATCACGACCACAAATCACTTCAATTTCAAATCAGGTAACCCGTAAGAATTTCAAAATCATCAATTTCAAGGAATCAGATCAAAACCACCATCAAAGGAGAACAAGAAGCAAAGAATACCCAAAACATGGACTGTCCGAGCGCGGAGAAGGCGAATCGGTGATCGGAGTTCATGGCGAGCTTGGAGTGGATGAAGAGGAGGATGGCCTGGCGAATGGCTTCGAGGCGGGTGCACGAGCGGGGCTTGGGGAAGGAGACCTTCATCTCCGCCTTCGATTCCACGTCCACGTCCACGCAGAACAGTAGGTCCTCGCTCATCAGCCGGATCGGTGGCAGGGAGTACTTCGGCGGCAGAGGCCTCGACGAGGCCCCGTCCATCGCCCCCGTTCTCGCCTCCATTGACGCAGCTTCTATGCGTCGCTTCGGCTGCTGGGGAAGTCAAGATCGGAATTTTTGGAGTGGTGGACCTGGCGGGTCGGATTCTTTCCGATCCAATCCGATCCGATCCGATCCGATGCGAACCCAACAGGGAGGCTGGAGGCAGGTTGTTTTTTCTTTAATCTTTTCTAGTACTTGTAACGAATTATTTCTGGAATTTTCAGAACAAAACCGTTTTTTTAGGGGCTTTTTGATCGGACGAAAATAAACGATAATGCGGAGAAATTATTTTTTCCTATTTTTGATTTATTTTTTACAGTGACTGAGATGATCCATTTTTTACATGTGATTGAAATGATCCATTTTCTATCGTTAATCACATAAATATTTTTCATTTTCAAAATTATAATAATTTTAATATTTTAAATCGTTAAAATTTTGGATTAAAAAATTTTGATATTATTTTTTTTTTATAAAATATGTAAATTTATAGTTTTAAAATTAAATTTTATTTTATTATACTACAGAGTCCATCCAACACGCGATTTTACGGTTGGAAATTTTTAAAATTTTAAAATTTCAAAGTTTTACGTAAGATATATTTAATCTGATGATGCATAGAATTTTAAAATTAAAAAATTTTAATTTTTCACAAAGTGAGTGTACCTTAATGGCTCTCATTATATATAACTTGTGATTTCTTTTGGCTCTCGTGGTCTCTTACTAGCAATCATTAAATTATTTTGTTTTTGTTTTTATTTTGGATAATTAGTTTTTAATTACATATAATTAATATGAGAAAACTAAATTTTAAACTTTTTCGTTTTATAATACCAAACAATCAATATTTCACAAAAAACTAAAATAAAATAAATTATTTTTATATTAATTTAAGAATTATTTAAATTAAAATTAAACAAGAATAATTTGATTGAGGTGATTTTTTGTAACTTTATATTATAAAATAAGTGTTTTTCTATTAATAATAATATGATAGATAATTTTTTATGAATTTATAATAAAAGAGGTGATTATTTGTTAAAAATTTTAAAAAATTATGATGGTAAGACTACGAGTAGAAGGATTTGGTCAAAATTTAAAAGGCGAACAGCAATTTAAAAAACAAATACAGTTAGGAATGTAGAAAAAGATGCAAATGTAGAAAATTGAAGGAGTTATATGCTAAAACTGTCGTAATATATGATGCTCTCAAAAAATACAACAAATACAGGGGCTGATTTGGGAAAATACCATCACTTTCGAGGTGGCCCAAGTCGAAAACAGCAGACGGCCGGCCCACGAATTCCACGAATTCTCTTGAATCTCTTGATGACGTAGCATGAACGACTCCTCAACGTCCACGTGGCGACCTCGTTTCCCATTGAGCAAAAAAGATCTCCCACCGTTGCCCAGAATAGGAAATTACGAAACTATCCTCACGGTCCATTGCATCCGCCTCATTCCGGGAAGCGATCTCCATCGTCTGATTCCCCCGTCGGCCCGCCGACACAGCGCACCCTGCAGTTCGGTAGTTTCCTTAATTTCGCCCCAATTTAATTGAAAATAATTATTTACATTATTTTGGTGGCAGCACGGAAAATATCCTCCAAAAGAAGTCTCCTTGGCCGAGTCGGCCTCAAAACAGCTTCCAGCCCCTTCGGAACGACCTCGCTCTCCGCCGGAGAACCGCTTCCGGTTTTAGGGTTCCGACACGGTTTCGATTTCCAAATAACATTCGGATTAGGGCTCATGGATCTCTTTGCCTTCGAATAGCCCTTGATTTGGTGTTCTAGGGCTTACTTTCTTTGTTGGTGTTGCCATGTTTCTGAGTCTGAGGATCGGGGGCGGTTTTTTCCGTGATCTTTAGGGGATTTTGGCGTCTTTGTTTGCAAAATTTTCGGCTTTTTCTAGGTCTTGATTTGGATTTGTAGTAGAGTTTCTTGTTGTTTGGATCTGGGGATGGGCAGCAACGAGGGTTCCGATTCTTTGCCACAAGCTCCGAGGCAATATGGCGTCACCAAGCCTCTGTCCCTTGCCTGGCCGATGGAGGCGGATCTGCAGAGAAGCTTGGAATTGGAGAAAGTATTGACCTTTTTTCTTGTTCTTGTTTGATTGATTGACCAAAGATATGTTTTTGTTATGTGAATTTGTTTTTGTCTCTGGAAGTTCTTAGTTGATTCTGGGCTTTATGAGAGCAAGGAGGAAGCTGCATTGCGAGAGGAGGTTCTGGGACAACTAAATCAGGTACTTTTTAATATAGCATTGATATTGAACTCACATGGAAATATAAATTTTGGTTTCTTCTATGATGACATTACTACCTTTGACGAATTGCTCAGTAGATCAAGCAATCAGAGCCACTAGCCCACTTGGTTGAAAAGTGCTTTGATACCCTGTAGATGCTAATCAGACAAGGAAATCTGGTTTTATCTTTATGTCTAATAACAGACCACTGTGAATGGTTTTTGAAAGGAAGAATCGTCAAAGTCACTGCTTGATAATGACTAAAGAGGCATAACTAGTTTAAGCTGTTGCAGTATACAGATATTTGCCTTATAATCTTCACACATGTAGTTCCTTCTTTTTACTCATTCAGATTGTCAACTTATGTTTTGTACCCTTATAGCACAATTGAAAACTCTTCAACTTCTTTTTTTCTCCTTTTCTAATGAATATCTCAGATTGTGAAAGACTGGGTTAAGCAATTAACCCGTCAGAGAGGTTATACAGATCAAATGGTTGAAGATGCAAATGCTGTCATATACACATTTGGTTCCTATCGATTAGGGGTAAGATACTAATATCAGATTATGGCAGTCTCTTAGTGTTTTCCTTTTATTATAGTTTAGTTTGTCAGTGTTTGTTATTTCTTCTATTGTTCTTTCTTAATCTACTGGTGAGTTTCATGCATATGAACTTTTGGATTACAAATATGCTTTAAAAATAAATCACATGCATTACTTTTTATTTGTGTTTTGACAGGTTCACGGCCCTGGGGCTGACATTGACACACTGTGTGTTGGACCTTCATATGTTAATCGAGAGGTTCTTTCTTGAGTTGTTATATTGGCATCTTGTTCTTTTGTGAACACTGTAAACCTTTCTAAAGTGACCTCAGTTCTTGCTGTTTGAATGTGCAGGAGGATTTCTTCATTATTTTGCATGACATTTTGAATAACAGGGAGGAAGTAACTGAACTGCAGCCTGTTCCTGATGCTCATGTTCCTGTGATGAAATTTAGATTTCGTGGAATATCAATTGACCTTCTTTATGCAAGTATCTCTCTCTTGGTTGTTCCTGAAGTAAGTTTCAGTTTTTTTTTTTTTTTGAGCACTTGTATCTAATTTGTTACTTCTGTTCATAGTGAGTATAAAAAGTGGCAGTTGTGGGATGTGACAGTTTTGATCATGTAAGAAGACATTTTTTTTAATGTTGATCCGAGTGCAAACTCGCCTGCCTGCAACAGATTGGCAGGCCCAACTGGGCTGTGGCTCACCCATAACCATGGGTGAGCCCAGTCTACTCCTGTAAGAAGTCTTCCAGATATATAATGCTAGTTTCAAATTTAGTTGTTTATGTCCAAGGATCCCTTAGTCACTATAAAACTGCCATGTTTGGATTAGGTGTTATTCTAATTGTGATTTTAACTGATGTTCCATATTTATTTTTTCTACACTATTAATGGTCATATAGAGTGAATGAGACAAGTGTAACCAATAATGTACATATAGAATTGGGACCTTTACTGCAGTATTTGTTGTTGTCATTACAAACTGGAATACTGTTGTAGTAGAGTCGGTCTGTCCACAAATTTCTGGCTTGTACAGAAGAAGCGGGTCATTGTATTCACGTTATGCTGCATTTGAACATTGTATTTTTAAGCAACTCAAAAGCAAATAATATAGTAATATTGTTGAGCTATTCTGTTTACGATAGGTCTTTGGCTGTCAAAGGAGAAGGGCATAATACTTCTTGGTTACTGACTATATCCAAGACTTGGGAAGTGGATTGATTTGACCATATTGTGGTGTCTAGGTCATCATTAGTTTATTCTTTATCGACTACAGTATGTTAATGATGGAAGAAACTGGTCGCAATGAAGATCCAATGCCGATTTTTTAAGCCCTTCATGGTTCTGTTTCAAGAATTGAAAATTGGACTTGCCTTTTGCAATTGTTATCTCAACTCCGATTGCCACTGCATTCTCAGAATCACTGTATGGTTTGTAATTTAGCTACGTTATCATTGTCATATTACCTTTATGGAGATTCCATTCCTTGTAAACAAACCATAGTAAAAGCATACAGAGTTTGCGGATCAAGTGAATATCTGATGTAGCTTCTGCAATAATTTTATATGTTTTTTCCACTTGAAAGATACACATGTCTCTTGCTATTTCCTGTGCAGGATTTGGACATTTCCCAGGGATCAGTGCTCTATGATATTGATGAACCAACTGCTCGAAGTCTTAATGGTTGCAGGGTGGCAGATCAAATTCTTCGACTTGTACCTAATGTTGAGGTTATTGTCTATGAGGACTATTGTTTTTTCAAATTTTTTTCTATAATTTATATGAGTATTAACTTTTTCCTTGTAGAACTTTCGCACAACACTGAGATGTTTAAAATTTTGGGCCAAGAGACGTGGTGTTTATTCAAATGTAAGATAATTTATACTTGACCATTTCGATCTTTGGTTTCGAATTGCTTACGTGCATAGAATTTCACCTTTCATCCTATGACACCTTGTAGTCTACTGCATCTTTATTTATGTTCTATTTTTTCCTTCTCCTTTTCAGATTACTGGATTTCTTGGGGGTGTTAATTGGGCTTTACTGGTAGCCCGTGTTTGTCAGCTTTATCCTAATGCTGTGCCAAGTATGTTGGTTTCCCGATTCTTTAGAGTTTATACACAGTGGCGCTGGCCAAATCCTGTGATGTTATGCCCTATTGGGGAAGACGAACTTGGATTCCCTGTGTGGGATCCACGTAGGAATCCTCGGGATCGAACTCACCATATGCCTATTATCACTCCCGCCTACCCTTGCATGAATTCTAGTTATAATGTCTCAACCAGCACTCTTCGTGTTATGATGGAACAGTTTCAGATTGGTAATGAAATTTGTGAGGTATGGTTTTCTGGTTTTATTTGATGATATTGATGCGCAGCATTCAATTCTTTTAATTCTTCCCTGGATTCTAGGAGGTCGAGCTCAACAAGTCCAACTGGGGCTCTTTATTTGAACCTTACCTTTTCTTCGAAACATACAAGAATTATCTTCAGATCGACATTGTTGCCGCTGATGCTGATGATTTACGCATATGGAAAGGATGGGTGGAATCTCGCTTGAGGCAGCTGACTTTAAAGGTAGATACGATGCTTTTGGGGATATTTCCATGACTAGATGAAGATAATTCCATACTATCCTGTGTTCGGTTCAGATGTTTCTTGTGAAACTTATGCCTGAAATTTCTTAACTGCTACTGTATATACTTTGTGCAGGATAACGGTAACACACTTCCTTTTCTTTTTTTTTTCCCTCCTATTCTTTGTAATTTTACAGATTGAACGGGATACTTATGGCATGCTGCAGTGTCATCCATACCCTAGTGAATATGTAGACCATTCCAGAGAATGTTCACATTGTGCTTTTTTCATGGGATTGCAAAGACGGCCAGGGGAGAAAGTCCAAGAAGAAGGCCAACAGTTTGACATACGTGCAACAGTGGAGGAATTCAAGCATTCAGTTAACATGTATATGTACTGGAGACCAGGAATGGATATCAATGTTTCTCATGTTCGCAGGAAGCAGGTTCCACCTTTTGTGTTCCCTGAGGGTTATCAGAGACCTCAATCTTCCAGGCTCTCGAACAATCCACAGGGTGGAAAAGTTTCTTGTGAAAATGGAGCTCAGACTGCAGGGGGATCATCTGAGAGACAGCTCAAGAGAAAGATCGATGCCAGAGTTTGATGCAAAATTAAGCAGGACTGAGAAGCGGATATCCCTTAGTCCATCTAGGCAGAGGGTTTCTATACCTGTATCACAGATTGTTGTTTCATCTGGAGCAGGCAGTTCACCAGAGAATGGAAGTGTGCCAAGCACTGGCAGGGGGCTAGAGGAACAATCTAAACAAGTTTTTCTTAGCCAGAAGGGTAATCCATTAATCTCTCCAAATCTTGATAGCAGTTCAGGTAGATTTGTATAACCACATAGAGAAGGATGTTAAAATGAATCGTCTTCGTTCTAATACTGATGACAGTTGTGTAGCAGGATTGGAAGGGAAGCAAGTCTATGTGAGAGCAGCTGGTAAAAGTTATCCTTTGCAAAAAATACCCAAGAGAATTTTGGTCATCTAGGTGCTTTGAGCACTGAAGCATTAATTGACGAACAGGTTGGCTGCAGCAGCAATGGTGAGCTGACTAAAGGAGTTGATGGCCAGGAAGGAAACTTGTGCAGTATGATGGTGCCCGCTATTCTGGACGAGTGTCAGTGTGCCAAAATGATGCTCCAAACTGACTTGGAGTTGGAGGTCTTTATCTTCTGCTCATCTGCTTCTTCAGTCTGATTTTATTCTCTGTATGCCTTGCCTAGTAAAACTTGCTCTTGATTTTGTTGTCTTTGGTTTTTTCTTAGGGAAACACGGGAATTGGCATGGTCCTTAAAGCTCATTGGGAAGTTACTACCTGTTGAGAAGCCTGTGATAAGGCGTGCCTTAAATATCTTCTAGACTTGTACCAGATACATCCATGCCATGTTGTCTTTTTCTTTGCTGTTGTTTATTTGTGGCAGGTTAGGTTTAGCCTCAATAGCATAAGCGTTTTGAAGGTGTTGGTATTCTCAACATGGTGGGAAGATGTGAATGGCAGATGATGAGCAAGGTGAAAATCATTGGAGTCCTGCACTTGCACTTTCTCCTGTTCAAGGGCCAGTTCTTATGGGCGTGGGTGGGGAGGAGGGGTTTAGTTTATTATGGGCATATTGTTGGATTGAGAAAGTAGAAAAGTAGGATCTTCCATTGTACATGGTTGTTGTTTATATAGTTAGGAGTCAGTTTTAGAACTAAACTAAACTCATGTTGTTGGGAATTAATTTAGGAAACTAGTTTTCTAGGAATTAATTTAGGTAATAGCAGTATGGGATCTGATCAAAAGGGGGGAGGATGGAAAAACTTTCTAGGTCTAGGCTAGGTTTCAGGTTCTGTTTTCCCTTTTTCTTTTCCTTCTGTTCTGTAACTTTTAAACTGTAACTTAACTTTCTTGTAATATAAATACATCATTCTTTCATCTATTTGTCTTGTGATGGATAATGTTCTGGATCATTTCTTTTCTTCAATTTCTGCAATCTGATTCTGTTTTTCATTCATGCAAAAAGACTATAGCAGGGATCTCCATCATATGATCCCAAAACCAACAACTTTTAAGTTTCCGTTGCAGATTTCCATGAGATGAAGCAATTGTTTTGGAAAGAAAAATAACAAGATTTTAAATTTCTTGATTTTGGATTAAACTGACAAAGAATCGAATTTTGGATGGAGCATTTTATTTTTTTTCATATTTTTAACCATTTTTACTAAAAAAATAATTAATAATTTAAAAATATATATGTATATAAATTTTTTTAAAATATAATTTAAATTTAAATTTAAAATTTAGTAAAAAAATTTAAAAAAAGTTAACTTAAATTTAATTTCAATTTAAAAATAAAAAAAAAAATCTATTTCCATGAGTGTCCAAATCAATTGCAAAACGGATAGTTAAAATCTTGGAAAACACGAGTTAGGATTCAATCAATACAAGACCGAATCGAGTCAGAGTGGGGAGGGGAGTTGGAAGACATCACGTGAAGCCGTAGCAATCTCACATTCTTTATTGGCCCTCTTACCAACCAAACCAATCTCTCTCTCTTACCAACCAAACCAATCTCTCTCTCTCTCTCTCTCTCTCTCTCTCTCTCTCTCACCAATCAAACCAATCTATATCTCTCTCCCTAGCTTTCATCCGAATCCACATCTGTTTCCAAAAATAGACGTGCGAGCTTCCGATCCGCTCACATGGCCTGAGGCCACCACATCCACTTCTGCGCCCTCTCTGCCTCCCACTTCCGCTTGTCGTGCGTGGGCGGGCAAACTCCCGGGACTCGAACCATCCCTTCCTATTCATTTCATTTACGTCGGAGATAACAAAAAAAAGATGAAATTATTTTTTTTCAGGTTTTTTCCATTTTTATTTGGTTTAATGTATTTGAAAATTTCTTATTACGAAGAATCATCTCGTACGAAACGACAAGTGCAGAAGCGGGAATAGTTTCATTGCATGTGCAGTTCTTGCATGATGAGAGTGAATCCGATCTGATTTCCCCAACAGTCCCGAACAGTGGCCGATAAAGAGAGAACAACAAACCTAAACAGTGGGTTGCATGGCTGGTCGCGTGGCTCCACCACGTTTCGCGTCTCGTAATTAGCTGGACCTTTTAATCCGTGCCGGCTCGATGCCTCCCGATGCGAGGCCATTTGAAGACGATGATGAAGACCACGACGATTCCTTATTATTTTCATTATCATAATAATAATGATGGTAAAAAAATTTTTTTTTTTTTCATTTTGATGTACGCGAAATGACCGAATTGCCCTAGTTTGTTGACAACGACCGTACTCGACGCAAGCGCGGGAGCCTCCCATGAAAAGAAAAGAAAGGCCTTGGCCTCGAGTAGTGCGTTATCCAACAACACTCGGCTGCCCTCGACGTACCGTCCCTTTCGTTTTCTTTGTCGTCAACTTCTCCTGCTCCCCAGATTGCCTTCACCTTCGAATTTCTCCTCTCTTTTTTTTTTTTTTTTTTATTTTTTATTCCAATATGATTAGATACTATTGGCTACTGTCGCTTCCGAGCGTTTTTTTTTTTTAAAAAAAAACTCGTCAGCCGTTAAATAATTGTAGTAGATATTGAATCACTCGAGAGTTTTTCCTTCGGAATCGTATCAATAATTCAACTTATTTATTACGTAATTCCCTTTTTTTTATAATTAAAAAAAATTATAACCTTAACATTAATCTTTAATCTTTTAAGTCTTATTGTGAATTTATGAAAAATTATCTAATTTATCACTATTTATAAAAAATTATTTGTCTTAGGTTATAAATTTGTAAAAAATTAACTCAATTAATGTGTTAAAAAAATATTATATTTTAATTAGATTTTACTAATTAATATTAATATAAAAGTCTAAATTATTATCATAGTAATATAAAAAATAAGTTATCTTATTTCAATTTTAATGAAAAATTATTTGTTCGATTTTATGAAATTAAAAATTAAATTTTATCAAATCGATTGTCCGATAATTATGAACTAATTGTTAGAAGTAAAACCGAATGAAAATGATTTAATATTTTTATATTAATATAATTAAAATAAATTATATTTTTTAAATATCTTAATCCAAGTGATTTTTTTTGTAAATTAATAATATAATATGAGTGATTTTTTGTTTAATAATAATAAAATAGATGATTTTTCATAAATTTACAATAAAACAGGTCATTATTTATTAAAACTCTTTATTCTTATCAATATTTCCGACATTGATTCTCCCGCTGATTATATTTTATTTTCTTAAAAAATAACATTTTAAATAAATAATTTGATATTTATAGGCAATGATGTCAATAATACACACTGAAATAAACCAAGTCCCACCACATCTCTCTCTCTCTCTCTCTCTCTCTCTTCTTTGGCTCCCCCATCCAAAATCAACAGTACAAGAAACCAAGAGAAGACATGAATTTCAAATTAAAAAACTAAAAGAAATTTAAAAATAAAAAAGGAAGCCTCATTTCAATAACAACCGACCAATCCCCCTTTTTAAAAACTCTAATAATAGTAGTAATAATGTTAGCCATTTAAACCCTCTGGCACCATCACTACCGTTCAAAATCCTCCTCACCAATCTTGACGGAGATCAACGGCTCATAGCAGCAGCAGAGCCCCTCCCCACCCTTCCCCGCTTTATAGCCGTTGTCCTCCTCCTGCACGGACTTCTCACCTGCGGCGCACGTGAGGATCTGGGCCCTGTGGGCCTGGGCCTCCCAGTCTGTGGTACCCACGACATAAAGCATCAGCCCCGCGCAGCAAACCTGGGCCACGAGCAGGCCCATCCAGAGCCCGCAAAACCCGAAGTCCAGGCCGAACCCGAACCCAATCGCCACCGGCATCCCGACCAGGTAGAACGCGCCAAGGTTTACATGGGCCGCGTGGGCCGGGCGCGCGCTGCCACGTAGGACGCCGCACCCCACCGTTTGCGGGCAGTTGCCCAGCTCGCACAGCCCCACGATGGGCAGCGCGGCCGCCGTCAGCCGTAGGATCTTCTGGTCGTTGGTGAACAGCCGGGCCCACTGGTTCTTCATCGACGCCGCGAAGCTCATCGCGATGAAACCCATCGCGCCGGAGACGAACACCGCCACGCCGGCAGCGGCGCGGGCGCGTCCGGGCCGGTTGGCGCCGAGCTCGTTGCCGACGCGAGTGGAGACCGCGAAACCCAGCGAAGAAGGGAAGACGTAGACCAACGAAGTGGTCTGGATGAGCACGCCCATGGCGGCCACGGCGGGCTTCGGCTCCGGCAGGAGACCGCAGAGGAGGATCATGAGCTCGTACCACCACCATTCGAGGCAGACGGAGACGGCGCTGGGGGCGGCGAGGCGAGCCAGCGGGCCCCACCCGGCGAGGCACTCGCTCATGGGCCCGCGCCAGGCGGAGAGGTCGGCGAGGAGGAGGAAGAACAGCAAGGCTAGGTTGGATGCGGCGCCGGCGGCGGCGACGCCGGGGAGGCCGAGGCCGAGGTGGCGGACGAAGAAAAAGTTGAAGGGGAGGTGGAGAGCCGCGGCGGCGGCCGCGGCGAGGGTAAGGGGGCGGGTGATGCCTTGGGATCGGAGGTAGATGCGGATCGGATGGATCAAAGAGAAGGAGAAAAGGTCCGGCAGAGAGTATACGAGATAGCTCTGCGCGAGAGAAGTGATCTCTGGGTCCTGGCCGAGGAGAAGCAAGATATTCGACATGTGAAGCCAGAGGAGTGAGATGGGGATAGAGGAGCAGATGAGGAAGAGGACTGCGCGGTGGAGAGTCAAAGACATGAGCTTCGGCTGGTTGGCGCCGAACGCCTGAGAACAGAGCGGCTCCATGCCGAGAGCCAGGCCGGAGAGCAGCGAATACCCGGTGATGTTCGCGAAAGCTACAGCGAGCGAGCCGGCTGCAAGCTGGAGGTCCCCGAGGGAGCCGAGGAACAGCATGGACACCATAGAGCGGGAGTATATCAGCAGTCCCGTCAAGGCGATCGGGAAGGAAAGGTGGAACAGGGAGGAGGCCTCGCGCAACGAAAGCAGAGGCTCTGTTTGCTTGGGTTTCGATGACAAGGGGAGGATGGGGGCGTAGCAGGAGGCGGCGGCGGCCATGGAGGAGGGAGAAGCGAGGGGTCGCTGCTGCTGTTGCACAATGGGGAGGGGAGGGAGGGAGGGATGCCTCTAAGGTGTTTGATGGAGTGCGGCAGAGGCGTGGGGGGACGAGAGAGCAGGGCTAGCTCAGAAAGGTGCTGGGGTTTGTTTGGCAGATGGTGTGTGCCCGTGTGGGTTGCTGTGCGGTGTGGCGATGGGGATGGGAAAGCCTGCGTTGCGAGTCCGGGACTATTAATACACCCAGCGCTCTGTCCCCCTGCCTTTCCTCGCTGCACCCCTTTTTAATTTCAAAAGTTTGCTTTTTTTTTTAATTATTTTTTAATTCATAATGTTTTCATTCTCCGGAGGAACTCGTGAGTTGAGTCTCTAAAACATCCGAACTAATGTTATCGTTTACTGCAGACAATTGGAGCTTCAAATACGTGTTAAGCAAGTGAGGAGTTGAGGCTTAGATTATACTCCAACTCAAAAGTGTCTCACAGTTCCCTGCTCCGTCCATTCAAATGGAATAATAAATATCCAGATTGAATATTGTTGAAAATAGTGAGAAAATATTCGTGGATTGTGAATGAGCGAGATAGCAAAAGTAGATTGGAATTACAAAAAAAAAAAAAAAAAAAAAAAAAAGGACCACAGAAAAAAAAAAATTTTAATTGGTCCTGCACCTGAGAATGGAGGCATGCGGGAAGAAACGGGACTTCCGTTCCGTGTCGCGATAACAGCATCACACGCTCCTCGTGACGGGCTACATTCGCCACCACGCCATTCTCTTTTTCTCGTTTTCGAATCTACGGCACGCGATCGAAATCCCCCCGCGCGGGAAGAACAATCACCACGTGTGACCCGCATCCGAGAGATCTCATTAGATAACAATTTTAATTATTCCGCGATTAATTAACGTTATCAACAGTGCTGCTAAAATAATTAACTAAAATATCTCCTTCGTGTTCTGCTACGTGCTGCAGCAAGACAGCTTTATTTTTTTTGAAAAAAGGGAAAAAGAACAATTAGAAAAAAAGAACGAGAAAGAAAACGGGGGGTCGACTGGAGAGACACGTGCACGCGCGAACCTGCGGACTCGAGGCGTCCACTGGCAAGCTTGATTTCTCGCCAGCTTTATTTTTGTGAAAAAATAAACATGGAAAAAAAAAATTTGTGGGCGGACTCACAGGGGAACGGACGGACGGATGATGATGTCGCCATAAAGTGTGCTTGGGTGTGGGAGACACACACGGGACGAGGAGGTGAGGAAGGGGACGGGGCCCACATGAGAAGGGAGTCGGTTTCGGGCTCGGCAGGCAGCTGGGCAGCAGGAGACAAGCCTCTGGCCGCAGATATTTTTTTCGCATTTAAATATTTTCGGACACAGAAAATGACATTTCCAAAATCGCATAAACCTTGCAAAAATCCCCTTGGATTTATGCGCATTGCCCCCTCGCCCCTTCGTATTTGCCTGCTAATTGACACAACGAATGTTGAGAAATCAAATATAAGTGGATTAATGAAAAACAATGATCAACTACTCCTCCTATCTTTCCACGGAGATAGATATACGAGAAACTGGATCTGACGAAAATAAAGAAAGTACAAGGGGGCATTTGGAAATCGTCGAAAGCAGGCCGTAGACGAAGGGGACGGGCTAACGTGCGCGACGGTGACGGGGACGGCAGTTTGTCCGCCACACATCTGATGAAGATGAAACGAACTCGAGCCGTCCGATCAATCCCTCGGTGGGTCCAGGGATGGTTCCGATGCGAACGGTCCCACCGTGAGATCACTGCTCCGCTTTTTGCGTGCCGTTTCCGGATGAAAGTGCAAGGTACCGGGGATGTAGCGGACCCCACCGTTATCCAACTTGGCGGGCGATCTTAATCGTCTGATTTGGATAACGCTCGCTGATTGATTCCCGCCTATGGTCAGGATTGTGGTCCGCGACGCGCACGTGAGTGAAAGCCACGCGTGTGGTCACGGTTCCTGCTGCTACCCATTCCCCTGCATTGCTTCTGTTTTTTTCATCATTTTTCATGTTTTTCTTTTCTTTTTTTTTTTTTCCTTTTTTCTGGGAAAAAACTCAATTTATGAAAATTGTACCTCGAGCAGACGGCCGACCTCTCTTTTGGAGCGATGTGAACCCTAATTTAGACTTGGTGGTTTTGAAATCGATTCATGCATCTATAGACTTTTGTTGCAGTAGTTTTAGACAATCTAGTCTGATTCGCTTTCATCTGAAAGAGATGAAGATCAAACCAGTTCAAACGAGAAACAATAATGATAATGATAATAATTCCAAATTTAAGTAAAGAAAATGACAGAAATGTTGCATTGATGCATGAACTGAGATTAGGGTTTGCCCAAATACACATGAAATGCATGTTTTGTCTCCACAAGACTGTGCTACACTGTTTGCAGAACTGCTCCCTGAATTCCTGACATGCAGCTTATCTGTGATGTCTATAACATTGATATTAATATATTTTTCTTCGAAGAAAAATCTAAGTTTTTTGCGGAATGTTGTTTGGTTAGGGTTTTGACTGTTGAAAGGGATGGATACAAGTTGTCCAGTGGAATCTATGTTCTTGATGATCGATGACGAAGCAGTTGACTCGGTTTGTTTGGCAAAATGGGTTCCTTCTCGTGTTGTGTTGGCCAGCATCATGCATGCATGCTACGGTCCAAGCAAGCAACAAATTGTTGGCATGTCGAACAAGACGCATGACGGCATGAGCATGACAACAACGTCATTCTTGTTGTACATGTTATCACTGCTTGGTTAGGGATAATCATGACACATCAAATCGCGGAGTTCTAAATGACTGTGTAGGATCGAAAAATCAGATCGATCACGTTGCCACTTGTTGTCGCAAGCAGCATCATCTTCTTCTTCTGTTAAATGACCAAAAAGACCCTGGTATTTTCTTCGCTAGCTCAAAAATATGAAAGCTTTGGTTTCTTTCTCCTTATTCTCTTGTTCGATAAAATAAAATATAGTGAAAAAAAATAAGAAATAATTTTGTAAAAATTAAAACGAAATTAATTTCGATGGAAACAAAATAATTTTAATAAATGCGAAAATTAATATCGAAATCAAAATTTAAAATGGCTCAAAAGGACATCACGAAAACAATTGAAAAAATAAATTTGCCCATTTTTGAGTCCTTTTTTTTAATTTTCGAAGAGTATTTTTTTTCACATTTTTTTTAAACTTTTTTCTCCCAAGGGGGCTCGAGCGGAGAAAGAGAGACGTGCACCGTCGTCACAAGCTCTTAACTCTGGACTACATTTACGAAAAACCCCATGACTTCAATTTAATCACACAAACCCCCTTGAAATTCAATTTTTTTTTTTTTTTTTTTTTTGCCGGAGACGTATATAATAATCGTTATTTTTGTTTTATTAGTCACAATGAAATTGACATGATCTCAAATTAAATAGACCCTAAATAATCGAAATCATTAATCTCTACGAGAAAATGGTGAAACACAGTCGGCGCACGGCGGAGTACATGCCCCACCACCAGCTTGTTGAACCAAACCCACTTCTGGCTCGTCTGGGTCTACCCATATCAAGACCAACCTCTTTTCTATTATTGGATGATACTTTTAAGGCCAATTTGCCAAATATAGTTAGAAAATAGTTGAGACCCAGAGTATCAGGATCAGACCCCTTGTAAGCTTTGGACTCTTTGAGGATTGTGCCATCTACCATTCGGATTCAATCAAATTCTTGACATGACAACTCAAGCGAAAGAATTGGATGTGATCCAAAAGAATTTTTGAGTCGATTGGGCTAATAATGTGCAGGAGAAGAATCTCAAGCACATGATAAGTTTTTGCATGCAAACGGAGCCAAAAAAATGGGTTGGATTGGATTTGGATTGAAGAGGAGGAAGAAGAAGACACGAAGAGAGCGAGAGAAGCCAATTGGTGTGAGGGGCATTCTCATTGCAGTTGTAATGAATGCCATGACACAAGGCCAAAGGTTCTCACCTTTGGAGACAACCCTCTCTATTGTTTGACATGTCCTATTTCCTGAGATACATTGCCAAAACACATCGAACTCCATGTAAGTATGTTCATCTGCTTCGCGAAATTTGCTGTAAAGTTGTAGATACACCAATTACATTCCCATAATATGAGTAAAACAAAAAAAAACACTAATCTTCAGACTGGAACTTTTTACAGAAATAAAAAAAAAAGAGTCAAAATAATTCATTTTACTTTTGAAAGTGCAAGAATTGTGAAGTGGTCCAATTACAATAAACAGGCAGAGGAGTTCAGCTTTGTAAGGGATCTCAGGAACCAGAAGATGTTGTTTCCTTATCTTATCTCTAGCAACTCCATCACCATTTGTATATTTTTTTGAAATGGTAGTGAGCATCAACCTTATCCCTAGTAGAATAATATGAAGTTTTCTCACTTCTGCTGTTGCCCTAAATGGAAGCAGGTCAACAACAGCATCATTCTCCACCTGAATATAAAATGGATGCAGCCTAAGTTGACCACTTTGACGAGGATTTGTTTATGCAGCGGTTGCCCAACAAGCAGAACAGAATATGGTTCATATAATGCGTAGTTCCCCACTTTCTCTCTGCATTTACATGGATATACATAACTACTGCAGCAAAATTTTAATAGGAATTTTATCAATGTCAAGTATGTTTTGCAGTTGTAGTTTTTGACTTTCCGCTGCTGTTGCTCTCCAGCACTGAAATCAAATTCATGGTGGGTGGCACTGTGGGGCAGCACGATCCACATAGTTGAAGATGGAAAAGCTAAAGAGAATTAGTTAGGTTCATATACTTTTTGTGATAGGTGAAAAGTCAGCTCCTTTGGTTTCTTAGGAAGAAACAACACATTATAGCAGTTGCACTTTCACTGCTTTATAGCTCAGCATTCCCCTAATCTTATTCCCAAACATTATATGCAGTGGAAAGCTAGTGTGTGGCCACCATGGGGTATAATATGGATGCAACATTTGACGCAAATGATGAACAAATAATATTTTCTACACAACACCTAGCACAGCATGGTTTGCAGGATACCTATTAGTATTGTTGAATGGTCCATGCTTCCACAGACGATGTACCACTATTAACATATATCCCACTTGTGTCTCTATCATGATCTCCTACTCTTTTTAAACTTCTTAGAGGCATTTGGGCTATATATATAAGCTTGTTAGAGACGTCAAGAAAGGTGGATCCTATCTTAAAAGCCCCCAATGGAAATGGCTGCCCTCTAGAGCGGTGGAGTCGCATATGGCTTCCATCCTTGCATGTTGGGGGAGACAGAGAACCAAGCGGACAACATCATTCCACACTATAATGTCGCTCACATGGCTGGCACCTAGTGTCCTTATCAAGACTTTTATCTCCCGTTCCTAGTGATATTTGCAACAACTAGAACCCCTCGAGATTTAAGATCCCCTGATCGGTAGCAATATCAGTCATTATTGGTGGCATACTAAGTTTTTCTGAATAGGGTAGAAGAGGAGACCGTAGATATGAACATTCAATGTAGTCTCCTCTTTATTCTTGGCCTTTCAAGGCACAATTCATCATCTCTAACAGCCTTAAAACACCATAATCAACCACATTGCTGCATGTCCATGTTTGGGTCAGATTTGGAGTTGTCCTTCCAGAGGGCAACAATATAGTACCCTAAAATTATGATAATGTTGATGGCCTTGCCATGCAAAACCTTGCATGTGACTGGTAGCAGAGGCCTAGAGGCTGAGGTGGGGGACACCTTTGTGGCCTGAAGACCAATTTTTTTAACTCAAAGTGGATTCAAAACAATATATGTGTTTGAGCCACACAACTTGGAGTCTTGCATGGCATGTGTTGTCCGATTAAGCTCACTTGCTCACCCATGATGGCCACCCCCTGTGAGGTTTACATATTGGCCCACCAGATTGGTTTGATTGTGGAAAAAATATTTCCCAGAGTGTGTGAGAGAGAAGGAACAGTATAGTACTAACTTGAAGTATATAACCAGAGCAAGTACTAGCATTAACTACAAGGGGCAGCTCAATAGCGTTTTGAATACTTTACAGCTTATCTCAATGTGCATAAAGTTTGCTCTGCACTGCTCTAAATGATGGCTGTCTCTGAACCTTGGGAACCTCTTCTTATTTGTTCACTTGGAATATAATTATAAAATTGATTTCTTAAACTCCGTAAGCATGTACTTGGAATATAATTAGCTTTAACTATAGCAGTGAAAGACAAATTTGTCTTCTAATTCCTTCAATTGCAAACCTCAAGTAATATCTCTGTTGCTGTGCTATGATCAGTAACTCAACAATGGAGCCCTTATTTTCGAGTCGAAGTAGGAGTGACATGTGTCGGGCCATGGAGAGACCACGTAATAATGCAGGAGCCTCAGCTTTTGAGGGCAGCGTGACCCATGAGTAGCAGTGCATGAGAAAGCAAACGGCAAACGGCTATAATGACACGCGAAAGGCCCACTAAGCTAGTAGTACTAGTAGCCGGCACATGCCACTAAGACAACTTACACAGTGTTAGCATTTGGATCTTACTATTTTCCACTACTTTTAGGCGTGCTATGCCACCCAACCAAAGGACCACCTTCTGCTCGACTCTCGTCCACATTAGCCACATCCACTTAGCCCATTTGATCCTCTCAGCACCTGCTTCTTTGATACTATTTCTGTTTTTGCACAAGCATGCAGCCCCCACCACTGAGGATTAGATTCATGAATGAGCCGTGAAGAAGAAAATACTAGCAGTCTAGCCTATTATGTGTTTGATTTGTATACGTGCTAGATTTTTCTTCTAGGACCACTAGAACATCATCAATATTGAGTTCTGCTGTGCTTATAAGAGACAAGAAGAAAACTAAGCTCTTCGTGGGAATCAGACTGGACGCGGGCAACTGTGTTTTCATTCTGATACTCGTATAATTAATGGCCAAGTGCATCCTGAGAATGAGACAGTGAGTAAAGCTGAAAGTAACCACGAAGCCTGAAGCTTACCAGCCTCTTCCGCTACCTCATTTGTCAGTAGCCACTTGAAGCCCACCCCTTGTACTCTTCCTGGTGAAAATGACATATCTTCCTGTTTGCTCCTCGCCATTTGCGTATAGATATGAGTGCAGGTTTGTATTGAATTGTACTTAAGAAAATGGCAACAAATGAGGCGTCCCCTCCCTTGCTCTTTGGTACTCCCACTGCGGTTTGGCGCTGGCGCGCAGGGCATGGCGTTTGTTTGCATGTCGCGTTGTCAGCGTGCGATGTTGGCCCCAAAATGGATGCAGGACTCGGTCCCAGGTCCCAAGATCTATGCAGGCAAATCGTCAAACGGGTGGCGTGCATTGTAAAAGGGACGTGTGCTGGGATTTTCCCGTGGCGCTTCGATCCCCGGTGGCAACAGAAAGGCAAAAGTACCAGGGGAAATTATGCTTGGCTCGCTGTTGGGGTGGGATATCTCCCTTGCGATCAAGATTTCTGCTACAGACACAAAAGCGGATTGGACGGTAGAGATTTAATATTGTCAAAACATGTTTTATTTATAATATTATAAAAATTTGTTTAATATTAAATTAGCATTTTTATTATTTATTTATTTTATTTATTTACACTTATGCTCACACTTCGATGCAATTAAACGGGCTTCAATGAGAAATCAATTTGTTTGGGGCTTGGAGCTGGCCCAGCCCAGTTACATTCCTGAGTTGGGCCATGGCCCAAGAGAGCCTCCCAAATTTGCAACTAGAGGTCTCAGTTCGGTTTCAGGCCGCAAATTGGTCCACTGGCCTACGACTACACGGGCCTCCGTTCTGGCCCGCCTGCTTGTAGATAGTCGATCCATCGTCGGGCCCGGGTGAGCTCCAGATATAACATTCTGTCATCAAATTTAATTATTAAAATTTTTTATAGAAAATCGAACTTACGAAAAATCACTTACGTTGTCACCATTAAAACAATTATTTATTTTATATAATTAATTTATAAAAAATAATCTCGATTAAAATATTTTAATTATTTTTTATTTAAAATTATTGATTAAAATAATATTAAAAAAATAAAATAACGAGAATAATTTGGTATTTTTATATTTATTTTAATCGGTAAAATTAAATTAAATTCTAATATTTTAAAACATTTAATCGAAGTAATTTTTTTTATAAGTTTATAATATAAAATAAATTTTTTACTACTAATAATAAAATACGTAATTTTTTAATCGAATTGTTTTTTCTAAGGAAAAGAAAAAAAAAAAGCTATCAAGAACTCTGACACTCTTCCCTATTTTAGCTCCTACAATGCGAATACCTTCTCCAGTTGCTTTGGATCCAAACTGATCCCACATGCATTCCGTGATGCTTGCAATTTCTCGCAAGCAACAGAGTCTTACAAGTTTCTCTTTTTAGCCTTCTGCTTTGATTCTCTAAAGATATTCTCTTCGAAATCTCAGTGAAAAAAAAAACTTTCACTTTTAACTTGAGATAATTACACTTAAGCCACTGAAATCTGGTCAATGTTGCGTGTAGGTCCCTGAAATCTTTATAATTAAGTAACGTTTCTTACATCAATTAGATTGTCATGGATTAGTTCTTGAGCTTAGCTTAATCGGCATCACGTGGCAATTGGGATTCCCCCTTATCTGTATCTCTCCAACGACGGCAACAATTTTCAGGTTCAATTCGGAATCTACTGAGTTTGTTTCATCCAATTTGGTAGTCTTCGCTAACAACGATTTTAATCGATTGATTATCGCTGGCCGATATTCAATTTTTTTTTTATTATATCTATTTTATTTTGTTTTTAAAATAATTTTAGATCCGCATGATACTCGAATATTAATAAAATTTAAATTAGAAAAAAAAAACAACTAAGAATAGTTGTATCACTATCTATAAGAATTGTTGATCATTACGATTCAGACAAAATACATTGAATGCGTGTTTTGATGTTTTTCCTTCTT
The DNA here is from genome assembly GCA_005019695.1 of Trichopus zeylanicus subsp. travancoricus. NCBI lineage: Eukaryota > Viridiplantae > Streptophyta > Magnoliopsida > Dioscoreales > Dioscoreaceae > Trichopus > Trichopus zeylanicus. The sequence continues at coordinate 135,580 of RXID01022288.1, read as the reverse complement.
TCCTTCTTCCATGATCGCATTGAGACAAACAAATTGGTTCATTTTCGAAAGGGCAATTGCAAATTAAAAAAAAAAAAAAATTGTCCAAAGCTTGTTCGAGTGACAATCCAGTAATCGTGAAATAATTTGGATAAATAAGAAATTTATTCCAGTTATTTCATTAATAATCCTATTTAACAATTTTTTTTTAAATGCTGAATCGACGACAAACTTTACAACAAGCCGAAAATTGGAAAGAGAAGGAACACGTGTCCGCCGTCAACCAGAAAATACCAAATACGTATATGTCGACAAGTTGGTCGATTCAGTAGTCGCCATATTAATAATTCCCGATCTCCACGTGTCAGGCACAGCCTCGATGCCTACCGGGGCCCACTTCTCCCGTGATCCCTCGTTCCCTCTTCGTCTCCAAATGACGAAACAGCCCATTCGTTTGAAATGGCCGAAACAACCCCCAGCTTCAAATCCATCTCCTACTCCCATTGAGGTTTTTTCGTAAATAACTACAAGTGAGAGTGCATTTACAATTTGGGGCCGAACAAAAGCAAAATTCCACTACGGTCCCCACCTTCCGTTTCGAAAGCTCTCTCTTTTCTCGCCGAAGGACGGGAGGCGAAGGCTTCGGTGATCGCGATCGATCCCGGCCTAGGGCTTCGCGATCTCGGGCGAGGAGAAGGGGATTGGGGAGTCGGACGATGGGGAAGGTGGCGGTCGGGGTGGCGATAGTCGGGGCCGCGGCGGCGGCGGCCGTGACGGTGCTGGTGGTGCAGCGACGGATGCGGAGCGCCGGGAGGTGGGCGAGGGCGGCCGAGATCGTGGCCGAGCTCGACGAGCAGTGCGCCACCCCGGCGGTGAGATTACGGCAGGTGGCGGATGCTATGACGGTGGAGATGCACGCCGGGCTCGCGTCTGATGGCGGAAGCAAGCTCAAGATGATCATCAGCTATGTGGATAACCTCCCCACTGGGTAATTTTGCACTGTTCAATTCAATTTTCTTTTCTGGAGTTTATAAATGATTTTATGTGGATTTGATGTTCATTGAGAAAGGATAAAGTAGCGATCTTCGTTCCCATTTCATGATTCTTTGGTGATATTTTTTATTAGTTTACTGTCTTTATTTTGAATAAAGTGGATGAATGTGTGTAGATTCTTGCTTCCGACTTTGTGCTGTTTGATATTGTTTTCTTTGTTCGCTATATTCTTCATGGTTCTTGGTTTTCATCTCTCTTCTGACTTCATCATGGGAAAAATTAGAGGTTTTGATGTTCTTTCTTATGTCTTTGCTTTCTTATGTACGCTTTGTTCTTTATCTAAAGTGTCAGATCTCACTCATATCTATTGAAAATTTTCAGTTACTTCTGTTGTTTCTTCAACGTTAGGTTAGGATATGTAGGAAACTCGATGGCTGACCAATTTCTATGATTATTTTTGTCATATGGTTTTTTTTTTAGTGTGAGTGAAGTATTGTGGTTCCACTGTGCCTAATTCGGTTATCTACTCCCCAGTTAGTTCAGCTCTTACCACTGAACTTCAAGCATGTGTTATATCAGTGCCAAGCGGAAGTGTTAATGATAAAAGGGGCTGATAACTGATTGAGTCGGTGAGCCTAATGAAAGCTTGCACACTCCCTTTGGCTGGCCACTGCCTTACCCCACCCTGGCCCTTCCTTTCCTTGCTTTTGAGCAGTGGCCTCAGGGGCTAAGTTGCAAATTTTCAAATGTAAGAACAGAGATGCAAGATTTTCTGGCCCCAGAAATCATGTTTTTTCATATGTGCTTTTTGGAAAGGTCATCAGATTTTATTCTAGAGAGATTTCCTTGCAATTACAATTAGTACCATGCAGAGATTGCTATCTCTTACTTTTATTTTTGCTGAATGAAGTACATTATTTTCATGTCTCTCCTCATAGATTCTTAATCAAATTTGAGGAGTTGCCTGTAACCAATTATTTAGTGAAAATTTTGATGTTTTGCGGAAAGGGTATATTTGGATTGAGGGACTCTTAAATCCTATAAATTTTAATTTTGCAGGATTTGTAAATAGAAAAAATTTTGCCAAGCATAGAAATTCTGTGGCTGGAAATCGAAATCCTTAATTTGAGGGATTTTAGTTTCCTTGAAATTTCATTTTTGTGCAAACCAAACAGAGGAAAAGTGGATTTTTCAGGATTTTTATTTTCCACACCCCAGTTTTCCCTCAATCTCATCAACCCAGAATTGTATTTTTGTTGTGCTTCTTCATGCTAGTATTTGCGTAATTGGATTTCTGTGTCTTGTGGTTGTAATTATTGAATGTTTGCATGTGATAGGTGGTGGTAAAGATAAAGCAATCCACTAGCAGACATTTTATTGAAACCATTGTGATAACATATTTCAAGTAACTAATGCTTGACTTGTGGAGTGGTTCTCCTTTTTAGGAATGAGAAAGGGTTGTTTTATGCACTTGACCTTGGAGGAACAAACTTCCGCGTTCTTCGTGTGCAGCTAGGTGGAAATGATAAATGCGTTGTCAAACAAGAAGCTGAAGAGGTGTCTATTCCACCACATCTGATGGTTGGAAGCTCTGATGTAAGTGAGAACTTCATATTTGAGCTCTTATTGTCTGTCTCTTTTCTGTCTAATTTCTGATTCATTTAATTCCTGTTTTTTTTTCAGGAGCTATTTAATTTTATTGCTGCAGCATTAGCAAAATTTGTGGCTTCTGAAGGTGAAGATTTTAATCTTCCAGCGGGTAGGCAAAGAGAGCTTGGATTTACATTCTCCTTCCCAGTGAAGCAGTCTTCAATTGCATCAGGAACTCTTATTAAATGGACAAAAGGCTTTAAAATCAATGGCACGGTTAGTTATTATTGTTCTGCGTATCTTGGTAGTGTATAATGTTGTGTTTCTAGCCAACTGATGTGGAACAATACTGCAAGATAGTATGGTTGCTAGCAGATTTTTGGTTTCCATGGATACTGTTTGTTCTATTGAGTATACAATATTGCAATTTACCTGTTTGAATATGACTCAGTAAATGTTGAAAAGACTGTCATGAAACTGATAATAAGCTTTGATAAAGATAAGGTCTACAATAAAAAAATACCACTAAAGTTGTAGTCTTGCAATTTTAGCTGCTACAGTATTTAGTAGAGAAAAGTGAATGAATGGTCAACTAGCCTGAATATTGTAAACGAAATTGGAAAAAATTTCAGTCAATTTTCTCAATGAGGCATCATGACCAAATTTGATAAGCCAGTTCTCCTGTCATTCTTGTTTAAAAGCTCTTTGTTTACATTTATTATTTAAAGTTTGTGGGAGAATATTGTGAGACAATGGGGGAATATTGTCAGACAAGTCTTAAACATTTTGATATATTGTCTTTACTCTTTTTACATCTCTTTTCTTTTGGTAAAAGACTTCTGGATAGCTTGATATCTTGTTTTTTACTATCAAGTCATTTGTTATCTCTTTATGTAGTGACCATTACTCTATTACCTCGTGATTTTCTTTTGGGATTTTTACAACCCCATGAGATTTATTTTATTTATGAGAAATCTCCCAAATTTCAGTATTTACTTACAACTCTCTTTTTTTTTTTTAGTTTGTAACCTATGGCCCCCTATCAAAATTTAATCAAAATTTTTCCCAAAATTTTTTCTTTTGCCCTTCAGTCAGTTTTCAGTTAACCCCTCCATTATTTTGAATTTATGTTTTATTAATATTATTTTTATAATTCCTCCTCTCTCTCTCTCTCGCACCGCCATTCCCTCCAACTACCTTTAATGGCAAAGAGCCCCGCTTGATCTTTCTCTCTAAATCTTTGCTTTCTCTCTCCTCCTCTGCTTCTTCTTCTTTCCTTCAAATCTCACTCTCCATTGAATTGTCTCTGCTCTATTTCTTAACCAAATACTCCCCCAACAAATTCTTCTTATTCTTCTTCTTTTCCATTTCCATTTCTTGAATTAATCTCCTTATTACCTTCTCTTTTTCATCTTGTCCATATCCCCTGTTTTGGTTTCGCAAATTTTCCAAAAAATTTTTGATCTAAATCTTATTTCCCTTTATTTTCTTTTTATTTTTTTTGAGTTATTATGCACTCATTAAATCCATTAAACCTCTTGAATTCCAATTGTAAGCATTTTCTATAAACTTCTCATCTTTTTATTGAATTCATTTCTTGATTCGGCTAAAAATCGCATCTTTCTTTTGCTTCCTTCTTTGAATCCCATAAAAATTGCAACTTTATGGGTTGCCGGAGCTCCAAGCATGTGGCACAAAGCCCATCTCTACCTGTGCGCAGTTGCTTGGTGTCTCTGCATCACCATGTCATGGTCCTCACCTCTTCCATGCTCGGCTTCCCACCTCTCGACTGAGGAGATTGTGAAGACCTCCAATGCCATGCGCCTCTCACCGCTGGGAGGCGAGATCCCGGCCTTCCTTGGCATCATCAAGGTGCAGATTTACACTTTCCAAAAAAAATCAATGCCAGGAAAGCCAACGAGGCCGGAGGGGTCAGAGAATGGTGGCCAGAGGTGGACGATGGCGATTGGCAAGGAAGACGACAAGTTAGGGAGGCTAGAGGGGGAGGATGATGGGGTCATGGCTAGAGGTGGAGAACGGTGGCCGAAGGTGGTGGATGGTGGCTGGTGGTGGCGGATTCTCTGGAGGAGAGAGAGAGAGAGAGGAAGAGGGGGGGGGGGGGGGGGGTGTGTGGACGAGGAGTTATAAAAAACATAATAAAACATAAAATTCAAAATAATGGAGGGGTTAAATGAAAACTGACTCAAGGGTAAAAGAGAAATTTTTGGAAAATTTTCTTTTAAAATTTTGATCGGGGGTTGTTGATTATAAAATCATAAAAGGAGAGAATTATAGGTAAATACTGAAATCTCGGAGGGATTCTAAATATAACAAATCTCAAGGGGTTATACGTAAAACTTTTTTCTCTTTATGTATATTACATGTCTGTGAAAATCCACAAATGTTTCGTGTGCTAAGTTCCTACATTTTGTGATGCCACAGAAGATCAAAAATCCCTTTGGTTGGTTCTATCCGAAGCTTATATCACCCTGGGTTTCACATGTCATGTGAAACAAAATGAAATGAATAAAATATTGAATAACATTACGTCCAGCAGCTTCATTTTTTGATGCATGTTCCATATAGTTTATAATGCATCCAACATAGCATTATGATAGAACTGTTTTAAATAATTTGTTGTGAAATTAACTCTGAATCACCCTTTTTCTTGGGTCCTTCCAATTTCTTTGAAATCAGGTTGGGGAAGATGTGGTTGTTGAATTGACAAGAGCCATGGAAAGACAAGGTCTTGATATGCGTGTTGCAGCATTGGTAGGTTCTTTTTCTTTCTTGTTTTCACCTGCAAGTATGATGATACTTTAAGGAACTTCTTTACAGAAACTACAATTTACGAAACTTAATTTATTGCTGGTCATCATAATGCAGGTTAATGATACAATTGGAACATTGGCTGGAGGTAGATATTATGATAATGATGTATTAGCTGCTGTAATATTGGGCACTGGTACAAATGCAGCATATATAGAACGTGCACAAGCAATTCCCAAGTGGCACGGCCTCCTACCTAAATCTGGGGAGATGGTAATGGGCTTTTCTGATTCTCTTTCAATTACTGAACTGTTGAAGAAAATTGTGCACTTGTCAATGTATATATTTAAAAAATCTTGTTCCCGGCTTGAAGAATTTCTGAATAGTTTTGGACCTTGCCCACATGATGTTGTAGGTGATTAACATGGAGTGGGGGAACTTCCGATCATCTCATCTTCCATTAACGGAATTTGATCAAGCATTAGACCTTGATAGCCTGAACCCTGGTGAACAGGTAGATAGTCATACTTTTCTTTGTGCTTCCGATAATTGCCCATTAAGCTGTAGTAAGAATTTTGCACACTTTCGATTCTGCTGTTTGTCCAGATATTTGAGAAGTTAATCTCTGGAATGTATCTGGGGGACATTTTACGGAGAGTATTATTGAAATTGTCTGAGGAAGCTGCCTTATTTGGTGATTCTGTACCAGTTAAGCTCAAAGAGCCATTTATTCTAAGGTATTGTTAGATTTCCTGCAGCAACTTCTTAATTAACCAAATGTCTGCTCTTTGTACTATCTGTTTGGTCAAATACTTCTTGTGAAAAAGGAATCCAAACATACCTGATAGCATGTCAATGGCAATATGTTGTAGCGGATCCATTAGGGGGCGTTTGATCTAAGATGATATATAGTTTGATTAGAAATTAGTGAAATACCTTTATAGACTAGTTTTTTTACCAAAATTGTCCTTACAAAAATTTGATGTTGGCAAAACTAATTAATTTTTTATAATAATTTACTTTTTTAACAAAATAAAATAATTAATTTTAATTTTTTAGCAAAAAAAAAAAATTCCTTAGTGAGACTATTTCTAATCCTAGTCTCAAGTCTAAGGCTCGTTTGATAACGGACTAGGATTAGGATTAGTTCTAGTCTAGTCGAACTAACAATCAAACATCAAACAGATAATCAGACTAAAAATTTAACTTTTTCTAAAAATATAAATTATTATAGTAAACTAATTAGTTTCATCAATCTCAAATTATTGTATAGTTAATTTTAGTAAATAAAGATATTAGTCTGAAAATAGTGTCCACTAGTCTGACTAACAATAAAATGTAAAAAAGATAATATGACTATCTTTACCCCCAATAATACTAGTCCTTGTACTAGTCCTAGTATTAATTTCAAACCAAATGCACAGTAAGAATCTTAGATTGAGGATGAAGAACTTGTTTAGCCCCCTCTCTGGTTAGTGGAGGAATTGGAAGTACTCCAGAAATGATTTGAAGAAGATGCTTAAGCAGCAGGAGAAGAAATAGGAGAGGCAGGTATGAAGAAGCTTGAAGATATGACAAATCTGTGTGTACATAATGTATAGACAATATTTATGGAGAAAAAAATATAGCTGACTGTCATCATATATAAGGTGATACTTGAAGAGTAATATTAGGCTAGTTGATTCTGGGAAAATGGAGTATGCTCTGGGAGATCAATGGACAACCTTTTGGATTGGAAATAAGTGAGCAAAAATAATTCAATGATCTGCTTCTAGGTTAGGAGTTTAATCTACTCATGCCTATTTCATGTCAAGGGGATGTTCAGTTGCAGGTATGAAAGGGGCTGATGTGAAAAGGTGTACTGAATTGGGGCTGGTCAAACTGAGTTATACCATGAGACACATCCAGGCATAAGTTGGGACAGAACAACAGCGAGAAAAGCCACTTTGTGGCACAGTTCCACTTTCAATCGCTTCTCTCATTTCCTATGTATCCATTGACCTGCAATAAAATAACCCCCCAGCACATGGGCCCTGGATGGTGAAGGGCTCATTTTATTGCATGGCAGCCAATTATTTGCTATTGTTGTGTCTGTCTAGGAATAGGGATGCTAACGGGTTATCTGAACATTGTTAAGTTTAACAAAAAGCAATGTTTTCTTTCAATGATGTTGTTGATACTTCCATTTAATTTCTCACTGGTGCTGATCCATGTCAGTTGCTCAACTGGAGAATATTTTTTTTCAGTTGTTGCATACTTGCGTTTGCTATGTGTCATTGTTTGGCTTTGGCAGTCTTGTGCAGTGAAATATATCGGAAATACATCAGAAGGGTTTCTGCTTGTGTTGCAGGACTCCTGACATGTCTGCCATGCACCATGATACATCATCTGATCTCAGAGTTGTAGCAAGCAAACTGAGAGACATATTGGGCGTATGTTTTCTGCTCTTGACCAAAACTGCTGTTTATCAAATACAGTTGCTGCGCTAAAATTCTTTTCCTTCACTTGCTTTCCTTTAGATCCACAATACCTCCTTGAAGACAAGAAAAATGATTCTGGAGATGTGTGACATCATTGCCAAACGTGGGGCTCGCCTTGCTGCAGCTGGAATCGTGGGCATCCTGAAGAAGCAGGGCCGTGACACTCTCCAGGAAGGCAGTGAGAAACAGAGGACAGTGATTGCCATGGACGGTGGCTTATTCGAGCATTACGCAATATTCAGCAAATGCTTAGAAAGCACCCTCACAGAGATGCTTGGAGAGGAGGTTGCAGCCACTGTTGTCATTGTGCATGCCAATGATGGCTCCGGCATTGGAGCAGCTCTCCTTGCTGCCTCACATTCCCAATATCTTGAGCTAGAAGAGTGCTAAGGGAGAAGGGCCCTTCTTTGTTTCTCCCCCTTCATCTTGCCACTCTGCTGCTCCCATCAGCTAGTGAAAATCCATAAATTAATGCATCAAGCTTCTGTCAAGTAACAAGAATCAACTAGTCTCTTAGATTGTATAAATGCAGGTTAGAGTCAGTGTGATGACTATGTTACTCTAGCCTGCCATTCTTACTGCCTTCTGTGCTAGAAAGCTCTGAAATACCAGGCTTTCCTATATTTTGGCCTCATTTTTGACCACTTTGTTGCTTCATCAAACTTGTTATATTTGAATTGCTCGCTGGTCAGTTAATAAAAGATGGGGTATTGTTGAGTTTTGGGTGTCTCAAACTTAAATTAGAGTTTGAGTTAAAGTAGAAATTCAAAGTTGGATTCAAACTTATGATTGATTTTAAATACTTATTATATAATATTAGGAGTTATAATTAGAGTAAAATTTTTATTTAATAAGAATTTATAAATAATCATAGAGTTTAGGTGTGGTGTAATGATGAGGTTGAACTAGAGAGAAATAAAGAAAGAGGAATAAAGAGAATAGAGAAAAGAAAAAGAGAGTGTCAGTCTCGTGTGTGTGAACCTTTCTAGTGTTTCTTGGTAGTTTCTTGTGGTTGTTTCTCATATTATTCTTTTGGAGATTTTCTTTAAAAGTAGAGGTGTTGCCAAGACTTGGTAAAAGAGTTTACTTGGATAAGAAAAAACACAGTCTTTTTTATACACTCTTATAAAGTCTTTCGATAGTAGATCTCTCGCTCCTCCCGTGGATGTAACTCAATTTTGAGTGAATCACATATATTGTTGTGTTTTTTCCTATTATTTTTTTAATCTTTCATTACTTCTCGTTTTTTATGTTATTTGAAAATAAATTGATTCGCGAACTTTACGCTGTGAATCCCAACAATTGGTATCAGACCTTAGGAGCAAATAACCAAAATGACAAAATCATTACTTGAGATGAAGAACTTTGACGACAAGATAAATTTTATCTTATGGTAGAAGAAGATAAAGTCAATTTTTATTTGTCAAGGTTTATAAAAAACGTTAGAAGATAAAGAAAAGAGACCAGTCAAGATAAACGATGAAAACTAGGATGAGATATATTAGAAAACATTGAATTTAATTATTTTAAATCTAACTGATAAAGTTTTGTATAATGCCATTGATGAATAGACGACGGTAGACATTTGGACAAAACTTCAGAAGTTATACATGTCAAAAAACCTAACAAATAAGTTTTACATGAAACAACAACTATATGGATTGCGTATGAGCAAAAGTACAATTATATTACATCACTTCAATATTTTTAATAAGATTATTAATAATTTACTGAAAATTAATGTGAAGTTTAAAGAAGACAATAAAATGTTGATTCTCCCGATGTCTCTTTTTACTTCATATAATTATATTGTAATTATAATTCTTTATAATAAAAAAACCCTCAAGATGGAAGAGATGACAACTAATTTTTTTTTAATGAGAAAAAGAGAAATTTTAATATTGATATAAAGTTTGATGAAGGCTTGGTGAGTCACAAAAGAGAAAAATTAAGAGAATATGAAGAAGGTAAAGTATAATGTTATTCGTGTAAGAAGTATGATCATATTAGGCGGCATTACCCTAAACGTGGGAAGATTAAGTATTTCAATATTGTGACAATAATAGTCGATGATACTTCTTAGAATAATACAGATGAATATATTCTTACAATATTCGTAGAAATTGACACTTTTGATGGTGAATTTTAGATTCTGATAGTTCTTACAATATTTACTTTAGGAAGAATTGATTTACTTCTTATGAAGAGAATACGAAAGAATGTATTGTTTGGTTGGGCGATATTTTGACTTATGAGATGGCCGATATGAGAATAGTCTAAATACAAATATTTAATGAAGTGGTTTATACTCTTATTAGGGTGAGGTATATCCCCAAGAGATGGAAGAATATAATTTCATTAGGTGTAATAGGCTCAAAAGACTATAATTATTCAGTAAAAGATGGAGTCATGAAGGGAATACGTGGTATTAGAATCCTGATAAAAGAAGAGAAATTCAATAATATTTATCAATTAGTAGGGAACACCATTGTAAGTGGGATTTCGATGGCTATAGTGGTGAAAAAGAAACATGATACTCGGAGTAATTTGACGAGAAATATACATTTTTTTCAAGTTACTTTTACAATAACAACAGACATAAATTATTCAAAAGGCTTTCAAAAGTATAAGATTATAAGTATGAACAACGAATTTGAGGTTGATCGAGCTCGCGTCTTGCGATTAGTTAGATAAGTTTGTCGCCCAGAGGGAGGGGTTGGATAAGAGATGATGGCTGAAGTGTCGTGATAGTGGCACGCTCGAGTTCAAACCAAGGTGGAGATTGTTGAATTTTGATTGTTTCGAGCTTGGACTAGAGTTTGATTAATTTTAAATACTTATTATATAATATTAATAATTATAATTAAAGTAAAACTTAGACTTAATAAGGATTTATAAATATTATGGTAATACATAGAGTTTAGATGTAGTATAGTGTTGAGATTGAACTAAAGAGAAAAAAAAGAAAAAGAAATACAGAGAATAGTGAGAAGAAAAAGAGAGTGTTGATTCTCAATTTCTCATATGTGGACTTTTCTAGTATTTTTCGGTGGTTCCTCGTAGTGTTTTCCTAAAAAATTTTTGTAAAGGTGGAGGCGTTGTTAAGGCTTAATAAAAAAATTTAGTTGGATAAAAAAAATATAATCTTCTTATAAATTTTTATAAAATCTTTTAATAGTAGATTTTTTATTTTCTCCGTAAGTCAATTTTAAGTAAATCGCATATATTACTATATATTTTTTATTTTTTTATTATTTTTTATCTTATTTAATAACAAGCTAATAAATTCCAAAGTGAGTATTTCAGATGTGGATGGTACTCGGTGTGGTTCTGCAGTAATATTTGACAGTTCACCTAAAATTACACTGAAAAATGATAGCTATCCAACTACACCATCGCAATACTTGGTGATTGCCATTTTTTATACAAAATATATCGTGCCAGGGCAAACACATGAATGTAATTTGCTGCAGGCTATTCGATCACTTGTTGCTTCGCACATTGGTTTGCTATGCTGCTATTATCCTCTTCCTCTTCTCCAGAACTGCTGCTATTATACTTGGTTTGCAGCAAAGGAGCTCTGTGGGACTCCGTGGTGGGAGCCTTATCCGCAAAGGCCATCGGCATCTGTTTGCACCGGAGCAAGACTTCGAGCACCTCCTTCATGGAAGGCCGGGTTGAAGGCAGCGTCCCCGTGCAGATGAGCCCCAGTTTAAGCACCACAGCAATCTCATCCAAGCAAGACGGGTCCCTGATATCCTCGTCTATAGCGTTCATCACGTTGCTACCATCTTGGATGTACCGCCAGGCCCACTCCGCCAAGCTTCCGTGCTTGCCTCCATCGCTGGCTTCTTTTCCGGTGACCAGCTCCAGTAGAACCACCCCGAAGCTGTACACATCCACCTTCTCATTCACCTTCCCCGAATACGCACACTCTGCAATGCATTGTCGAAATTGTTAAGACATGGTGCAAATGAAAACATAAATATTGCAAATGCTGATTTTGATTTACCAGGAGCCATGTAACCAAATGAGCCAGCAATTACAGACACACTATCTGGCTCTCCAGCCCTGACCAACATCCGGGCGAGTCCAAAATCCGCAACCTTAGCCCTGAACTCCGAGTCCAAGAGTATGTTGCTAGACTTAACATCCCGGTGCACAATCGGCGGCGAGCAGTCATGGTGCATGTAGCACAGCCCGCGAGCAGCTCCAACGGCAATGGCCAGCCTCGTTGGCCAATCCAGCCGCCGATCCCAAGACCCCGGAGGACAACCACGAGTCCTCCGATTCTCATGAAGCCAACGATCGAGACTCCCATTTGCCATGTACTCATAGACAAGCAGCTTGGAATCAGGACTGGAGATACAGCAGAGGAGCTTCACTATGTTGGTGTGCCGAATTGAACCCAGAATCCGGACCTCCGAATTGAACTCCCTCTCCAGCTTGGCATCCAGCTTCCGACCACTCCAAATTTTTTTAACGGCCACGATTTCCCCGGCACGATTTCCGAGTGTGACGCGGTAGACTCTCCCGGCCCCGCCGCTTCCAATCATGTTCTCCTCAGTGAGCCCCCGTAGAATGCTGCCCTGCGAGAAATCCAACGACTGGAAAGAGGTTTTATTCCACGTGGCGGGATCGCAGCTGTTCTTTTTCCTCCGATGGTCCCGGATCATCAGGATTCCGAACGACGCCGCGATAGCTAAGCCGATCGCGCCGGCGACGAGGAGCACGATCCACGCTACTGGGAGCCTGTCTGAGCCATGCGATTGTGAATCGCAGGCGCGGATATTTAAGATGGGGTCTGCGGAGCAAAGACCGGGGTTGGAGAGGAAGCTGTGGTCGTACGCCGGGCTCTGCAGCGAGATCGGGACCTCGCCGGAGAGGAGGTTGGAGGAGAGGTTGAGGGCGCTGAACTTCAAGTTGCTGATCGCCGACGGGATCTCGCCGGAGAGCCGGTTGCTCGACAGATCAAGGTAGGTGAGCACTGGCAGCGATCCGATCGCGGGTGGGATCGATCCGACGAGATGGTTGTTACTCAGATCGAGCTCCATAAGAGATTTCAGCGTCGAGATCGCGGTGGGAATCGCACCGGAGAGCTGGTTCCCGCCTAGGGTGAGGATCTGGAGCTGCGAGATACTCGCTAAGTTAGCCGGGATCTCGCCGGAGAAGTTGTTGTTTTGGGCCTTGAAAACTTGAAGCTTCCAGGCGGAGGAGGGGATCTGGCCGGAGAAGAGGTTGTTGTCGATCTCAAGGCGGGTGAGATTCCACGGGAGCTCCTTGGGGAGAGCGCCGAAGAGGGCGTTCCCGCGCAGGATCACGGTGGTGAGATTCACCGCCGACCAGATCCCGGGGGGGACGTCCCCGGTGAAGCCGTTGTTGTGGATCTGAAGGTTGTTCAGCGTCGGGCATTTGCCGAGCGTCTCGGGGAGATTGCCGGTGAGATTATTGTTGAAGACGACCAGGGAGAAGAAAAACCCGCCAGCGCAGAGATCCGCCGGCAGCTCGCCGGAGAGTCGGTTGTCGTCAACCTCAAGGTTCCAGAGCACCGAGTGCTTCCCGAGTTCCGGCGGCAGAGTCCCTGTCAGGCTATTGTTGAAGAGCCTGATGTCGTAGAGGTTAGGAAGCATGGCAATGCTCGCCGGTATCTCGCCGGAGAATCGGTTCCAGTACATGAGCAGCTTCGTAAGGTTTTGCAGCTTCCCAAAACTCTCAGGTATGCTTCCATTCAACTGGTTCATTGATACATCGATCTCTATCAAATCTAATGATGCGATCGCGGGGTTGATCGATCCGTAGAGATTGTTCTTGTAGAGGTATAGATATTGCAAGTTTTTCAGCGTCCAGACACCATCAGGGATTCTTCCGCTTAGGGAATTCTCCGATAGGTCGAGTTGCTGGAGCTCGGTTAAATCCCCAAATGAATCCGGGATTTCGCCTATCAAATTAGTCTTTGTCATCCATAGGAAGGTGAGCTTGGCCAGCTTGCCGAATTCTCGTGGTATTCTCGCCGGAGCAAAGGGGTTGGCGGCGAGCGTGAGGATTTCTAGGTTAGTAAGGTTACCGAGCTCCGGTGGGAAAGATCCATTGAAGAGATTGTTGTGTAGATAGAGCACTTGGAGGCCCAAAAGCCGGTCGATGGACCCCGGAATGTCGCCGGTAAAGTTGTTAGAGGAGAGACTGAGGTAGTGAAGGTCTGAAGATAATCGATAGACACCTTCGGGGATCACCCCGACGAACAGGTTCTGGGAAAGGTCGAGGTACTGAAGGGCGGGGCAGTTGTAGAGAGCGGTCGGGAACGGGCCGGGGAGGTTGTTATTGGAGAGGTCGAGGGCGGAGAGGTTCTTGAGATTGCAGAGTGAGGGTGGGATGGGGCCGAAGATGTTCTGGCTGGAGAGAGTGATGTTGGTGACTGAGTTGCCGGTGCATTGGATGCCGGCCCAAGCACAGTGGTTGGAGGCGATGCTGGAGTCGTTCCAGGAGCTGAGAGCGGCTGGGTCTCCCCAGTCGCGCTTGATTTGGAGGAGCATCTGCTTCTCATCGTATGGTGTTGTTGTTTGGGATGTGGATTTAGAAGAGAGTAGGAGAATGGAGAAAAGGTAGATAACGAAAGAGATGAATAATGGCGCGTTTGCCGCCATTTTTGTGAGCTCTGATTCGGGGCGAGAGGGAAGAGCCAGCAATTGGCAGTTTTGCCTTGCAGGGTTAGCTAACATTGCTTATAGGAACTGTTCGATGGGTGTCTGGTGACAGGTCGTCAAAGACAGGTTCGACATTTCGAACCGGAACCGGGTGTCGTGGCTCACGCTGTTCCAGAATCAAATGGGAAAGCAGACCTAGACCTAGACAAGGACTAGGGTTGAATCCGACACTGACAAAATTTTTCGACTAGTAAGAGTTTTTGGATTTTTGTTGAAAAAAAGTGGCAATTTTTTACGGTGGAACATTGCCAGCATGTAATAACCAATGTGCTAGGATTTTAGACCGTCATTTCTCAAGTTCATTTAATTCTGTGCTAGCACACGCTGTAGTAAGCTGCCCAATTCCAAACCACCTCTGTGAGGTCCGATTGCACATAGAGCACAAGGGTCAGTTTAGTTCGGAGTCAAGGGTCAATATGTGGAATTTTCAAAACTTTTTTCTAAAAAAAATTAATATTAATTATTTCATATTATATTAAATTAAATTATTATAAAAAATTAACTAATTTTTCGAATTTTAAATTATTATAATATTAATTTTAATAAAAAAATATTAATTTATAAAAATAATTCATTTATCTTAATGTTGATTTTCGTTTTGATCCAAATCTCATTGCTCTCCATTGCGAGTGCTAGACGTGGCATTAACTAGTTAACCTCTCTTTGATTCTGATCGGGGATTTATATACCTGCTAATTGTCCAACGTAGAACGAATTTGGTAGGACGAATTCTTGAAATTATTTTGAGTTTCATGGGGCTGGTTGGCATTGTATTCTACAGTTTTCAGTTTACTTCTAAGGATCGAAGGAGTTCCAAAATCCACTGCATTGGGAGCAAGGAATACGATGGAGAATAGCCAAAGTTGCAGGCAGGACTCCATTTTAAGATTAGGAACCTTGGATTCTGTATTTGGAGTTTGGATTGGGTTAGACGACTGCTGACCCTAGACCAATTTATTACCTGAAACTTACAGGATCGGAGACCTATCATTGGTAAATTTTGCCGGTCATTCATCGTTTGACTGACACATGGAATTACGTACAATTAGATCGAACCAAGGCCGAAGTTATAGCACACAAAATCAACACGAAATACCATATGCATTGAACAACACAAAGAAATCAAGGACAAGGAGCAGCCTCATTCTCTTCGAGAAAGTTTTTTATTTATTTCTTTTCGCTGATGGCGGCTTCCGGCGTTGGGAATTAGATGTGGATTGGTTTAGTTCAGGCATTCTAATAGAAACACGTGAAGGTGTGGGCGCGCGGGCTGCACGTCAAGCCCGCCACTGCTGACTGCACCGCCGAAAGCCTGAAGTCAAGCGAAATAGAGAAAATGGGAAATTATGGAACTTGCCAAAAGAGTAATTAAGGTGAAGCTCAAATTTGACATTAAAATTAAGATTAAAATATAAAAAAATAATTTGATAAAAATTTTGGTATTTAAATGTTAATCTAATCAGTAAATGGACAAACTTTTTTTTGAACTTTTATATCATTGAATATATTATTTATTAAAATTTAAATAAATGAATGTAATAGTAATTTAGTAATTTACTTTTTAAACACATCCTAAGCTTTCCGGGGAAGGAATTTTAATTTTAAATTGTATAATTTAAATTAATGTATTACTTATAAAAATATTTATTTATGAAAATTAGATAGTCGTTTGACAAAACAAATAACTAGAGAATTAAGCGGATCAGCCCCTGCCTATATCAAATGTTTAGACGGTTCATCTTTGACTATATTGGTATATGACTGCGTACTTTTCTTTGAAAATCAAGAACCACAGTAATTAGGGCAGTTATAGGTTGAACCATTCAAGACATAACCTCTGATTCATTAGAGGTCGTATTGTATACTACCCACATCTTAGGGTGGGCGAAGTCAGATTATTCAGAAGCATATTTGTATATTATGTCAGCTAGGAGCCTAATCGTGATTTCTATCTCTCTATCCATCTGTTGTTGATATAAATTATTGGGATTCACAATGGGAGGTTCACGAATCACCTTATTCTTAAATAACACAAAAAACTAGAAGTAATACAAGATAAAAAAAAAAGATAAGACAGCGATAGGTCTACTATCAAAAGATTTCACAAGAATTTACAAGAAAATTTATATTTTTTCTTACTCAATTAAACTTTTTTACCAAGTCTCGACAACACCTCCATTTTCATAGAGAATCTCCAAGAGAACACTACGAGAAATCACCACGAAAAACTACCGAAAAGCACAAGAAAGACCCACACACGAGAGCCGACACTCTCTCTTTTTCTCTTCTTTCTATTCTCTCTATTTCTCTTTTTTTATTTCTCTCTGGTTCAATCTCAATACTACACCACAACGAAGCCTTATGTATTATAGTATATTTATAGACTCTTATCGAGTCTGAATTTTACTCTAATTATAACTCATAATATTATAAATCAATCATAAGTCTAAATCCAACTTTGGATTCGTACTTTAACTCAAACTTTAATTCGAGTTTGAGACACCCAAAACTCAACAATTTTCACCTTGGCTTGAACTCGCGCGTGCCACCATCACGAAGTTTCAGCTGTCATATCTCATACAGCCCCTGCCCTTGGGCTACCAGCTTATTCAACTAATCGTAAGATGCGAGCTCGAACCAATATCAAATTCACTCTTCATGTCTACATTTTTGTACTTTTAGAAGCTTTTTAGATAACCTGTGTCTGCTGTTATAGTAAAAGTAACTCGAGAATAATGTTTATCTTTCATCAAATCACTTCGAGTATCATACTTCCTCTTCACTACTGTAGTCATCGGAACTCCACATGTAATGTTGTTCCCTACTAATCTATAAACATTGCCACACTTCTCTTCTTTCATTAGGATTCTAATACCGTATGTCACCTTCATGACTCTATCTCTTACTGAATAATTACAGGTTTTTGAGTTCAATATACCAAGTGAAATTAGATTCATTCGCATTTTGAAAACATGTCTCATACTAATAAGAGTACGAATCGCTCCATCAAATATCTGGATTTTGACTGTTCCCACACTGGCGATTTCACAAGCTGAATTATTGTCCAACCAAGTAGTACATTTCTTCTTATTCTTCTCATAAAAAATAAACCAATCATTTCTAGAACAAATATGGAAAGAACTACTGAAATCTAAAATCTACTTACCAAAAGTATCGATTTTTGTAGATACTGTAAGAATGTCTTCATCTGCACTATTCTCAAAAGTATCATCCGCTATTACTGTCGCTATATTGAAGGACTCTATCTTTTCACGTTTAGGGCAATACCGTCTAATGTGATCATACTTCTTACATGAATAACATTGTACTTTCGTCTTCAATTTTGATTTGGACCGTTGCTTACCTTCTTCACGTTCTCTTAATCTCCCTCCTTCATGAGCCACCAATCTTTCACAAAACTTCATATTACTATTAGAATTTCTTCTTTTCTCATTAGAAAGAAAATTAGTTGTCATATCTTCTATCTTGAGAGTTTCTTTACCATAAAAAATTATTATCACAATATGATCGTATGAAATAGGAAGAGACATCAGGAGAATCAGCGTCTTATCATCTTTTTCAAATTTTATATCAACTTTTAGTAAATCATTGATAATCTTATTAAAGACATTCAAGTGATGTAATATAGTTGTACTTTCGCTCATACGCAGTCCATACAACTGTTATTTCAGGTAAAATTTGTTCGTAAGGTTTTTTGACATGTACAACTTCTCAAGTTTTGTCCAGATGTCCATCGTTGTCTCGTCGTCAATGATATTGTACAAAACCTCATCAGTCAGGTTTAGAATAATTAAATTCAATACCTTCTGATCTATGTCCTCCCAATCTTCATTGTTTATCTTAATTGATCTTTTTTCTTTACCGTCTAACGTTTTGTATAGACCTTGACAAGTAAGAATCGTCTTCATTTTCTTCTACCATAAGACAAAATTTATCTTACCGTCAAACTTCTCCACATCGAGTAAGGACTTTGTCATCTTAGTTGTTTGCTTCTAAGCTCTAATACCAATTATTGGGATTCGTAGCAAAAGATTCACGAATCACCTTGTTATCAAACAACACAAGAAATGAGAAGTAATGTAAAATAAAAGAAAATAATAAGATAAGATAACGAGAGATCTACTATCAAAAGGTTTCACAAGAGTTTATAAGAAAGTTTGTACTCTTTTTTACTCAACTCTTTCACCAAGTCTCGACAATACCTCCACTTTGATAAAGAATTTTCAAGAGAACATCACGAGAAATTACTATGAGAGAACATCGAGAAGTACGAGAAAGATCCACACACGAGAGCCGATGCTCTCTCTTTCTCTTATTTTTATTCTCTCTATTTTTTTTCTCTATTTCTCTCTGATTCAACCTCAATACTATACCACAATTAAACACTATATATTATAGTATATTTATAGACTTTTATTAAATTTAAATTTTACTTTAATTATAATTCATAATATTACAAATTAATCATAAGTTTAAATTTAAATTTAAATTTTTATTCTAATTCAAATTCTAATATGAAATTGAAACACACAAAATTCAACAATAAATAAAAATATTTTCAAATGAGTCATTTGGAAAAGCCATCAGATGCAAATTCCAAGGAAAAAAGAAATACAACCAACAAAAGACCTGCTGCAGACTGGGCATCCTCGCAGGGAAACACCATCAAAATTAATTCCAATAGATGCAACACATAATGGAGAAAGTTAATTATATAAAATATATTAATAGTAGAAGCATTAAGTACGATAAATAAAAAGATAAGGCACCTCCGTCCGCTATAAATACGTTTCTCACAGCATCACTAGAAACTGAAAGATCCCGCAAAAGTAGGCAATGGGAAAACTGAAAACTGCATGCAATATTATCAGAGACCACCTCACAGTTTGTCCTCATACTCCGATAGCGGGGTCATTTGCTCCTTCAGGCCCTTCCGCTTGCGGATTTCAGAAACAAGCTGTCCTGCCTGGGAACCAGACTCCATGGGGTCTGAGGACATCATTTCCCAGTGATCAAACACACTCTGAGGGAATGCTTGACCAGATGTGGCTTGCCTGAGAGTGCCAGAGAATCCAAACGATTCAATAACAGGAAGATAAGCCTTGATGTTGTATAAGGGGGTCCCAGGCCTCTGCAGCTCTTCAAAGACATGGCCTCTCCTCTGGTTCAGAACACCATAAATACCTCCAAGTGCCTGCTCAGGAGCCTGAATTTCCACAAGGTAGACAGGTTCCAACACCCTAGGTTTGGCTGTTAGCTGAGATGCATAAATGACTCTCCTTGCAGTTGGAATGATCTGGCCACCACCCCTGTGAATAGCATCAGCATGGAGAACAACATCACACACTTCAAAGCAGATGCCTCGCATGTTTTCCTCAGCCAGCGCACCTTCCTTAGATGCCCATTGGAAACCAGCCACAACAGAATCCTTTATTTCATTGAGGTACTGAACTCCCTTACACATATCCACAACCATGTTGGGGCCAGTAGTCTCAGGACCGAAGCACCAGATCTTCTTGGCAAGATCCTTGTCCCACCCGAATTCTTCAGAAAGAACCTTGGAACGCACTTTGGGATCATCCCTAGGGCCAATACGCCCTTCATCAATGGCCTCAGCAAGTCCATCTTCCATGGGCCTTGCTTCCATATACAGCCTATTGTGCTTGTTAGGGGACTTGCTCATCACAGTCCTGCATGACTTCTCGAGCACAGTTTCACGGAAAGAAACAACTGGGTCAGAAACTACAATCTCAGCACCACCCATGAAGTCCTCCTGCAAATCCTTCAGGCAGATCTCGAGATGGAGCTCTCCAGCACCAGCAATAATATGTTCACCAGATTCTTCAATTGTGCAGACAACCATGGGATCTGACTTGGCCAAGCGCTTCAAGCCTTCGACAAGCTTGGGAAGGTCAGAGGCAACCTTACACCGCACCGCAACACGAACAACAGGTGACACAGAAAATTTCATTGCTCTAATTGGGTGGGCATCAACTTCTTTCTCATTTGTCAGAGTTGCATTCTTAGTAATAAATTGATCAAGACCAACCATAGCAACAGTGTTTCCACAAGGAACATCCTCCACAGACTCTTGTTTCTTACCCATCCAAATGACAGTTCTCTGAACACTCTTCACATACAAATCTTTCTTCTGTCCAGGGATATAGTTGGGTCCCATGATCCTTACCTTCAGACCAGTGGAAACCTTCCCAGAAAAGACACGGCCAAAGGCAAAGAACCTACCCTTGTCTGATGCTGGAATCATTTTTGAAACATACAACATAAGAGGACCTTCCGGATCACAGTTCCTGATGGCATTGGCATAAATATCATCAAGAGGGCCCTCGTACAAGTTCTCCACACGGTATTTCTGTGCCTTGGCTGGAGATGGAAGGTGAAAGATCATCATTTCAAGAAGCGCATTGCTTGCAGGTAGCCAGGTTTGCATGACGCGCTTCATCAAAACCTTCCCAATCAATTCCTTCTCATCAGACTTCATTGTGACACCAAGCTTCTGCAACATGGGCCACAGCTTATCTTTCTGATCATTCATGCAAGTGCTGATTATCTGCTTGATTGGTTCATAACAAAATTGCACAAAACCACGCTTGCAAGTAGGAGAACCAGTGTTCTTGGTAGTCCACTTCTTGGTAGCTGGGTCAAAGTAATTCTCACCCCAAAGCCTCTCCATCATCTTATTCTCATCAACCCCAAACTTGGAAGCATACATTTTGGCAAAATTGGCTAGTGTGAATGCCCAACCATGCAGACCAGCAGAGAAAGCAACAGTACCTTTCTCGGGGTAGACTTGGACATCTCCAAGAAGGGGATCTTCATAGGTTGCCATGATAACATTAGCATTCTCAATGACACGCAGGAAGGTCTGATAGGCTTCCTCGCCTTCAACCTGAAGCTCCAGGAAACATCGGTCCATCTTGTTAACTGTCAAGACAGGCCTAATTCTTTCTCCTAGTGCCTGCCTGAGAACAGTCTCAGTTTGCACACAAACGCCTTCCACACAATCAACGACAACTAAAGCGCCATCAGTGATACGGAGTGCTGCTGTAACCTCGGAAGAAAAATCAACGTGCCCGGGAGAATCGATGAGGTTAATCAGATACTCATTTCCACTCCTCTCACCCTTGAAGTGTTTCAAGGACTCGTCAGTCATTTGATAGTAAAGAGAAATCCCCGTTGACTTAATTGTGATGCCACGTTCTGCTTCATCTTGGCGGGTATCCGTCATCCTAACATTTCCAGCAACTTCCTGTGCAATAATTCCAGCAGCCGCAACAAGAGAGTCGGTAAGCGTAGATTTTCCTGCAAGAGCACAAAACATTCAATTATGACTAAAGATTCAGCAACAATAGGCAACTGAGCTAGAAAGAAAATTATGACATCCAAATGTTTTTAGATATTCAGATTTGTAATCTCATTGATTGATGCAACTATCAATGCATATTGGAGCTAACAAAAGTCAGAATAATGTAGAGATGTTAAAACTGAAAGAGTGAACTCAACACAATGATGAGAATAAGCACTCCCCAACAGATTCATGAAGATACTATTGCAAATAACATAATCCTTGGAATAGAAGTGAAAAAAATTAAAAGCAACATTTTTAAGCAACTAGGAATTTACCAAATTGGATGCAACATAAGACAATAGGAAAGCCAAGTAAAAAAGAAATATTACCAGCACTTGGCTGATACTAATACTGAACAGAAAGACAAATCAAATATCATTAAAGTCCACATACCATGATCAACATGGGCAATGACAGACATGTTGCGAATGTTGTGTTTGAGGTCCATAATCCCCCGGAGCTCTTCAGCTGTAAACTTCACCATCTTGACTGGTTTGGAAGTTCAATGACAATTGACAAATGTAGACTTATCCCTGAAGAAATATGAAAAAGTCAAAAAATATTTTATTATGAACCGTTCCGGAAACTATGAAAACATAATAACATATCCCTCCTCAAGAGCCATCTCAATCTTGCCAAGCAAAAAATAATTGAACGAGACAAGAATTTTCCCAAGTTCCAAAAGGACAAAAATAGAACATAACAAAATCAGACAAAATAAACACAACTAATAAACAAGCCCAGCAGATCACACTCCGTGTGATACTATATGACTAGAAATCCCTGTGAAAACTAAGAAACAGCAATAACTGATTATCTATGCACTATCCATGTGAAAACTAAGAAACAGCAACAACTGATTATCTATGCACTATCCAAAACACATCAAGTTGATAGCCCCAACTCTCAAATTTGACACTTTGGACATGACTGCATAGATAAGCATCCACTGTATCAAAAACCAGTTTCGATAAAGCACTACCAAAATAAACAAGCATAAAGCAGTCCATACTGATGCACAAGAATATGCTACCACTATAATACCACGCAATTCAATGAATCACTCAATGATAACTAAAAGTCCTGCATAACCACTGTAAAAACAATATGTAGGTTTCTGAGTTTTCATTGAATTTCAACTCAAAGCAGATGCACAAAAGCCATGATGGAGATAGCCAAACAAAGGTCTCAAAAGGATCTAATCCAATCTAATTTTCAAGAAATTGAACAGAAATAGTATCCGATCAATACAAAATTTTTTGCAAAACCACCGACAGAAAAGGTAAAATTCCAGAAAGAATGGATATCACGTCCAATTTCAGATAAAAAATAAAAGCTAAAAAGCATCGATGAGATGAAACAAACTAATCACCGCATGGAACAGCAAGCGAAAAAACGCAAAACCAATAAAAAATAGAAGAGATTCATCCATACGATCACGAAACCAAAAAACTTACGCTATGTCTAGAACTGCAACACTAATCTCAACAAAAAGACAAATCTATACCGATTCTGCGAAAGACCACAGGATCAACAACATGTTTATCAATCAAACAGAAAACACTGAGAAGCATCAGAAAATCAAGCTACTACCAAAGAAATCCGACGATCCAGATCTAACAGAAACTAAATCAGAACAAAAATTCAAAGCAAACAAGTAACAAGAATCGCGTTGTTATCAAGAAATTACCTCCAAATGAGAGAGAAGCTCAGTGTAGCCGATGCTCCTAGAACCTTGCTCTTCTTGTTTTCTTCCCTCCCGGTCAAAACACTATATAGGCCTCCAGATGCAAAGCCAAAGACGAAAGCCTCGCGCAGGACTTTCTCGAGCAAAGCCATGTCAGGATACAATCGGGACGGCCATTTGTCCTCCATATTTGTGTGTCCAAATCTTAGTGCTCAATCGACAAACTGAAGCTCGTCCAACGTTGGCTCTGCTTTAGGCCACACTCCTTTCCGGGTTCTGGCGGAGCATTTTTACTAAACTACACCATCCGTTTCTGACCGTCCGATCGGTTCATCCATCGCCTACGATCCTTGCCCTTCAGTGCCTATCGTCTCCCAGCAGAGAAGGGCATTTCCGACAAATCGGCTCATTTTTCAGATCGAATTTGCCGGCCTGCCACTGACGCTATTTCTGCGATGCTCGCTAGCTTTCGTAGCGGAAGTCTCTGCCACCTCCTCCTCTTCCTCCCCAGCGCGATCTCGATGGCGACAACGATCTCGCAGGAGATTCTTCCTGTTGCTCCGGCCACCACCAGAGTCGGCTGGATCGGCACCGGCGTCATGGGCTGCTCCATGGCGGCGCACCTCATCTCCGACGGATATTCACTCACCGTATTCAATCGCACGGCGTCGAAGTCCAAGCCCCTCGTCGACCTCGGTGCAGGCCTCGCCGACTCCCACCACGCCGGAGCCTGCACCTCCGACGTCCTCTTCCTCATTGTCGGATACCCCTCCGACGTCCGTCGCGTCGCCTTCGATGCTCTCCCCGTCCTGGCCCCCGGTTTCGTCCTCGTCGACCTGACCACCAGCGACCCGACCCTCGCCGCCGAGATCGCCTCCACTGCCCGATCGGCGTCCTGCCACTCGATCGACCCGCCCGTCTCCGGCGGCGACCGTGGAGCCCGAGCCGCCACGCTCTCCATCTTCGCTGGTGGCGAGGAAGCCGTTGTGGAGCGGCTGAAACCCCTGTTTGGGTGCATGTGGACGGTAAGGTACATGGGGGGCCCGGGGCGGCGCGGAGGGCGAAGTTAGGGAACCAGATCGCGATCGCCTCGACGATGGTGGGGCTGGTGGAGGGGATGGTGTACGCGCACAAGGCGGGGCTGGACGTGGCGCGGTGGATGGAGGCGATCTCCACCGGGGCGGCGGGGCCCAAGTCGTTGGAGCTATATGGGCAGAGGATATTGGAGAGGACTTCGAGGCCGGGTTCTATGTGCACCATTTCGTGAAGGTATCTGGGAATTTGTTTGAAGGAGTGCGAGAGGATGGGGCTCGCGCTGCCGGGCCTAGCGCTTGCTCAGCAGCTGTATGTTTCACTGATGGCGCATGGAGAAGGAGGGCTTGGTACGCAGGCGCTGATATTGGCGATCGAGAGGCTTAACAATACCTGCTTGAAGGGAAGTTCCTCGGAACCACGCTGAGCTTTGGTAATGTTCTTCAGCTCTAATATGAATTCATGCTTCTGTTGATGCAAATTCTATGGCCAAGTGCTTGTTATGTGAAGATGCTCATCAAATGAACCAGTATGATGGAGTTGTCTTTGTTCTATGTTGTACTTTTTTTCCTTGCTTGTGTTTTGTGTGCCAGTAAATTGCCACTATGTCAGTGACTTGTGAACTTGAAATGCATTACTGATATCAGAACTAGTTTGGTAACAAGGACACAACCATATGCATTAGGTTTGTTTGCTTATGGTGAATGGAAAGCAAAAGTTTTCTGTTATACTTCTATTTTTCTAAGAAGTCTCCAATAGTCCAATGTCAACATATATGAAAAACTTGTCACATTCTGTAGGATAGGATGAAGAAGCACAAGATTTTGATATTGTTCGACACTAGTCACTAGCAACATTCTACTGTAGCTTATGGTCCTGCCACTGAAGAGTGCTGTCATATTACTGGTCCTAGGATTGTCATTCCCTTTATCCTCAGTCCTTGAAGAAAATGGAAACTCTGTTCACCAGACTGCATCTGGTACTGTTTTTTATATAGAAAAAAAATTTGCCATGTTGTGCCAGGTGAATATAAAACTCTTAAGCAGATGTTTATATTATTTCAATGTTGAGCCCTGAGTTCGCAGTATCCCTCATTCTCATTGTCTTCCTATAGTTTTCCTTACGAATTTATTGGCTTGTTTGAGAGCTCAATATCATTGTCACTGTGTAAGATTTAGAGCCCATTGGTTTATTTTCTAGGAGAAAGAAAATCATTTAATTTTCATCCTTGGTTCAAGCTACTCTTAATTGATATTTACATCTAAGTGAATGCCATTCAAGAAATTGAGAGTCTTGCTGTCAATTTTACTATTCATTGCTTTATCACTAGCTAAGAAGTGCTGGCAAATTCTTTTTAAAATATACCAGGTTTCAGGTCCTTAGCTTGTGCTTATGAAGTGAAACCTTTTTTGGGAAAGATACAAAACTTTGATGAATTGAACTTCTCTGTGATGTTACAGCAAGAACCAAGAGCCAATAAATTGATCAATGCCCTTACCTTGGTAGAGATTTTATCCCTATTATTATAATCAGGTCATCCAGCTGTCAGGTTAATGATCAAAAAGCTATTTATGAATGATTTTGCAGTGATCTAGCTTGAACACAAGCAAAAAAGAATAAATTGATGAATGCCTTTCTCTTTGGTAGAGATCTTATCCCTAATTATTCTAATCAGGACATCTTGCTGTGTTGACAACATATGTTAATTGGCCAAACTCTGTTGTACCATGTGTATTGATGAATGATTTTATGGTGATCTAACTTGAACATGAGCAAACTAGATGTTTAGTTGGGCACTTGGTTTAAACATTAAATTATCCTTGTCCTCAATACTGCATGAACTTTTTCTTATTCACTATCATAAACTAGTTAGATATTGATTGCGGTTACTGCAAGTTGCAATCTTCTAAGTATCTCTTAATTGCTCAAGCTAAACATTGTCCATAAACAGTAAGAAACAATTTAGGACACTGACCTGCATTCACAAGTGTCATGTCATCTTGAATACATGGCTTTTTAGATTAAAGCCTCTCACCAGCCTTTTTGTTAAACGATCATCATTCTCTTTTCTTTGGTAAAGCAATACTTCTTAATATTTGAGAATAACAAGGCCAACAAAGGCTTGAGCGCATGACCTCTTACATACGAGAGATAGATACAACCACCAAGTCAATGTTTGAGATGTTACTTTTTAGGTTGGTGAACAGCACTTTTCCCTGTTTATCTTTGGAGAGAGTGCTGAAAGAGCTTCTCGTATATTCTGCAGTAGTTCTGAAATACTCTAATATCAATGTTGATATGTCTCTACTTGTCACAGAATTTCAGTTCCTCTAGTCTTCCTGATATTTACTATTAGTTTTGATTCTTCACATTGAATTCATTTGCATTGTTCCTCTTCCTTTCCTCTGTCAATCTTCCTGAATTCCACTCTGACTGGTCCTTAACTTCTGAAATGTTGTTAAAATGAGCAAGCATACTTGATAAGGAATGTTAATCCTCTAAAAAGAGGTTCTTCCACAGTTCATGCAACATAGTCAAACAAAATGACATTGAAGTTAAAGATCTATGATAGTTCCTGTACATTAATTATATGCTTTAGGCATGCGCTGTTGAAACGCCCTTTGGATATATTTTACCGGTACTATGTTGGTCTTCTCGTCCTACTGGTTTTATTCTTGATGGTGGATGAAGCAGAATACAAGAGCAGGGTTCAGAAGGTAATATCTATGTAAACATCCTTCGCATCCTCTGTTAACCTGGTTGCCAATTTCATTCCTTTGAGCTTGTGATTGTTCCATCAAGGAGGTAATTTTATTTGAAAAAGAATTCACTATTGTTCCGTGGAGGAAGTAATTTTATTTGAAAAAGAATTCACCTCCAACTAAATTTGTTTGGTGAAGTTCAATTTTTATTGGTTGTTAAGTTCCATGAAAATGAGAAAAATCGCAATAAAAACAGAAAATTAGTGGCTAATGCTTCCAAATGCCACAATGAGCACGGGTGGTTTTTAACCAAATTGAGATCGAAAACGGTAATATGTGTGATCAAACATGTTTTTTAAAAAAATGAATAATAGAAATTGTGGGAGAAACCATTCTACAGTAGCCATTCGAAATGCCTTTTGATGCGCATCTGGAACAAATCTTACAAATCTCAAAGCACTGTTGTCAATCGGTAGACGCAGCCGGTCGATTGCCCCAGCAATCTTCCCATCGGGACGCTCTTCTTCTCCTGTTCTCCGATCGCTAAAACCCTCGCTCGAGCTTTTCGAAAAGCCTCGCCATTCCTCTCCCAAATCGAAGCTTCACCATGTTCTACTCCAATCCCGCCAAGCGTCCGGCGGCAACCATGCTCTTCTCCGCAGTCGCCAGGCCGCCCTCGGTATGTTGGAACCCCTCCCCTTGTTTCCATTCTCGGACCATTCCATTCGATTCGTACTACCAGAGAACCACTGGATCCATGTCCAGGA
Organism: Trichopus zeylanicus subsp. travancoricus; assembly: GCA_005019695.1. Lineage (NCBI taxonomy): Eukaryota > Viridiplantae > Streptophyta > Magnoliopsida > Dioscoreales > Dioscoreaceae > Trichopus > Trichopus zeylanicus. The sequence goes on along the minus strand of RXID01022288.1, from coordinate 107,493 downwards.
CGAAAACTAGGCAACTCACCGGCAACCAGAGGAATTAGGGTTTTCTCGAGTACTTCTGCGGATGCCGTTTCGGAGGATCCTGGCAAGTCGCTACCTTGGTTAGCAGCATACAAAGAGAAGAATACCAGAGGAGTAGAGAAAAGGGCTGCGGAGAAGACCAGTGTTTCCTCGTGGGAGGAGCCTGCGGAGAGATACTTTTCTAGGAATGGTGATAGCGTAGAGGGGGAGGTGAGCGAAGAAGAAGAGGATGCTGAGCCAATTGAGGATCCGAGATGCAACAAGATCAGGAGAAAATACTTGGCTCTTGTTGATCGGCAGCCAGAATCCCGCCTTTGGAGCAAGCAGGAGAATTGGGGCCGGAAAACATGGAGAGAGGCTGAGGAGTCGTCTGTGCCGAAAGTGGTAGGGCGGGGGCTCTACGGCGTTGGGTCGGTTTTGGCGGCGTTGACGGCGGGGAGAAGAGGGTTCCAAGCTCTCTATGTTCAGGAAGGGATTGAATTGAGTGGAAACAGCGGGAAAAAGAAGGATAAGAAAGCTGGAGAGCATGGCAGAGAAGATTGGATTGGAAGTCGTAGAAATTTCGGTGCATGATCTTAACATGGTGGTGGATAACAGGCCTCATCAGGGATTGGTGCTGGATGCTTCTCCATTGGACATGGTTGATATGAAGGACTTGGAACCAGTTTAGACGGATGGTGGAAGAGGACATCTATGGGTTACTTTGGATGAGGTTACTGACCCTTGCAATTTGGGAGCCATTGTTACGTCAGCTCATTACTTCGGGGCAGAAGCGGTTGTCCTGTGTGCCAACAACTCCGCACCACTGAGCGGAGCGGTTAGCAAGGCTAGTGCAGGATCACTTGAGGTGACCGAATTCAGGTCTTGCAAGAACATGATGCAGTTCCTCTAATCCTCGGTGAAGAATGGGTGGCTAGTGCTTGGCAGATTGGTTTCTTCAAAGGTTCAAAGGTTGTTTTGGGCAGTGAGGGCACAGGGCCGAGGCCATTGGCAGAGAGGTCTTGCTCTCCGTTGATTAGAATTCCTGGGAGCATGACACAAGATAGATTCGCACAGGATGCTGAGGAGAAAGCTGAGGAAACAGGCATAGGTGGATCAGCGAAAGAGCTGAAGTATTTGTTGAGAGCTTGAATGTTAGTGTGGTGGCAGGTGTGCTGCTTTATCATTTGGTTGGGGAAACTAGCATCCCCTAGCTTGGAAGCTGACTGAATCTTTTAATGGATTAATGACTACCTTTCTTGATTCATTCCTGTGCTCATGGAGTTCTGGGTGATGTCCACAGTGACTCCAATATGTGGTAAAGAATCTAGCCTGGAGGTTTGTATAATTGCCCTCCTTATTCCTTTTAGAATAGCTCCATAATTTCCAATACATCCATTGCATGATGGTCCACAGGTTTTTAACTATTATCTGTTGAAGTTTATGCCTACAAGGTCACAGCAGCAGCTGCGAAATCTGCTATGGCCAAGCAACTTAAATGGATTTTTCATTTCTGATCTCTGCTAGCACACTTTGTGAAGACGCTAAGCTAACCTTGGCATGGATGTGGAAGAAATCCAACTAATAACCTCATCTCCAATTGTGGTACTGCTTTCTCTTGCAAGTTCATGTCATTCCAGTCTTAAGGGTTTTTGCATGTTAACTAGTAGGAGGATCCTATCTTTGCTCATTATATTTCTCGGTTGTTTGTTAACGTGTGAAATTTCTCAGCCTTCTGGCTTGTATCTCAGTCTAGCATTTCTCATCAGGATCCCAAGCAACACGGAAAGTACTTAGAATATTGACTGGTCAAAAATCAGTCATCTTAGGTTTAGCAGTGGGCAGTTCTTCTCAATTTATTTTTTTAAATTTGTTGAATTTTCCACCAGACATAGGAGATGATCACAAGACAAACCACTTGTTCTTTTATGTTATACTTAGTACTGTTTTCCAATTCATTTGTTTTCACACATAAACTTATCTCACTTTTAATTTCTGGCCAGTAGTCACCATTTTTGTCTTTGGCATTTCTTTGTCAAGATATATCTACTCAGCCTGGTTGAAGTTGTAATATGACTGCTTTTCTTCCGTTTACCCCTGCAAAATCCTCTTAGTTTTGTTTTAACAGAAACTCAATGATTTCTGATGTTTTAACAGAAAATGATTTCTGATGGTATACGGTCGATCCTTTTTATTTGTCTCAGCAGGACTAGCTAGATTGTAAAGGTAATCTGAGACAGTATAATGCCCTTATGCAACAATGCAACTTACAGTAAATAGTGAGAAAGGTCAATGAGAATCTTAATAGTGAGATTTTTAGTACAAAACCTGAAAACTTGCAGCTATCAGTATCCTGGGCAAAATCAGCATCATAGTTTTTTATTTGTGACATATTTGGTGGAGCCTAGAACCTCATCAGCTGTGAATAATATTAGCATAATGATCAGCACTGATTATTCTTTTTTATTTGGGATACAAAGGGTTGAGGTCATTGTTGACACAGATCATATCTACCAACCAAACTTGAACATGCACTAGCAGATTTGAGTCTAAAAAGAATTGGAAATGAGTTTTTCAAAGTTGGAGTCAAAACATATTGTTGTGGATTTTCAATTGCTACTACTGTTGGCAAAGATAATTCTTTCAGAAGAGGTGCAAGGACGTTGTGTAACTTGTGTTTGTGTTTGTTGTTTCAAGTTGAAACACAAGGCACTCTTGAATGTTGAATTTAACCATACTCGAGCATTGTTGTATAAAAAAAAATGTAGTCAACTATTTTCTGGAAACTCTTATGCACTTTCTCAGCTAAATGATGGTTTCTTTAGTTACAGTAGTTAAAAAGATAGAATATTATATTGGCCAATCAATGTTCTAAAATGTGGTAGAAGCCTATATGTATATTATTATCAAGTTCCTTGTTTCATGTGAACATTAGCTAGGAAATTGTTATCCATATGCTTTCTTTTTATATGCCTTATACTGGTTTTGCAACTTTGCAGATTGGAGATTGGAGCTTGATAGTTACGAAGTACGGTCTGATTTATTGACACCTCAAGGGAAAGCATTACAAGGGTAATCTCCTTCATAAATCTCACCCAAAAGAGTCATATTCTAATATCATCAAGCATTATCAGCAAAATTGGTCTTATCTTAACATTAAACACTGGCTCTCAATTAGCTTCTGTATTTTATGCTGACTTAGAGCTTTTTTTTAAGGCTTCCACTGTTCTATAGGATAATACATCAATGTTCCAGCTAGAGCTTTCTTTGAAGGCTTCATCACTAGCTCGAGTACCAATGTTTGTCAGCAAAGTCATATTTAGGAATTTGGTATGCACTTAGCTGTAACTTTGTCATCGACTCCCAAATGACATCTTCATTATAAACATAAACCAATACACCTTTACAAATCCAACCATCTTGTCCTGAGTTTTTAGTAGAATAGAATTTAGACAAAGAAGGCCCGTGACAATATCTTGAAATATCTTTATGACTTTGTATAAGATTAAAACTTTTCTTCTTTTACCAAGCTTGAGCGGTCCCAAATTTCACATGCTAATGTCCTGTCCTGTAAACCACACTCCATTATTTGTTTACTGTAGATGTGAGCTCTATTGTTTGATGACGAGCATGAATGATCTGATACTATCTATCCCTAATGACATGCAAGTTGAATATATTTATTTGAATACAATTTTGGGCAAGGATCTGATTATTTTTCAGCCACATGCAACATATCTTTTTAGAGCTTGTTGACTTGGTTCATTGGCAAGAACCAACAACTTGATCCTGCTGCTGAAATATTTTTAGATTTTAGTATAAGTCAAATGAGTTTGATTATATGCAAGGTGGTAAAATGGAATCTGACTTGGTTTTTCAAAAGTTTCAAGGGCTGTCATTGAAAAGAGAGCTGTGTAGGAGAGGGTAGAGACAAAACAGGCAGCTACAAACACTAGGCCTAAATTCTTGCCGTAGTGCATCTGTTCTTGGAGCATGGAACCCAAGATGACCTCTTGCTAGGCCTTGTCCCCATCACACAAAGGTGCACCAACAAATTATTCCCAGAAGCACCATATTCACATCTCCTTGCATACCTGTGACAGCGATACTATATTTTGGAAGATATTGATGCATATGTACCAATCTGCACTTTTTGGAAGATATTGATGCATATGTACCAATCTGCACTGATTCAGTCACCACTGTAGCAACAAATTCAGACTGTCCATCATGGATACAACAGTCCAGATCCACAAATGGACCGTTCATATTCATCACTACAGTAGCAATTGAATCTAGTTGGAAATGGCTGAAGGGGGTATTGACTGTATAACTATCAGAAATTTGTTTGTAAAATTATAGGAGTATACAGTAAACCCTTTTGCTGTTTTGCCCTCCAAACAAGACATCTGACACTTTTAGTAGCAGAAAGTTAAGACTTGAGGCATGCAGGTATACATGTAGATTCACAAGGCCAAATCATGAAACGTTTCTATCTAGAGGGTGAAGGAGCAAGAGAGGAATATTGTGTGATTAAGAAAATGATTAACATGCATGTCATGTCCCACCAACTCAGCACAAGGTAAAACTGTACTTATAAACTAATGATAAAAAATTGAAGAAATGAGTGCACGCCATGGCAATCATCATAGAGCTAAATTGATAATATGAGATTGGGCCACCAAATATTTCTAGCTTTCAAATTTACAACTTCAATAATAGGACCTACAACTCCATAAAGAAAACGACAAAAAGAGGGTAGCATGAAAGCTTTAAAGCTCAGCTATACATAAGAAGAAGCAGATAAAGATAACCCAACTCTCAAATAGTACTCACAAATGCTACATTTAGTGGTAAATGCACAATACTCTGTCCATAATCTCTTTTTCCGCATCAACATTCTGCTGCCCTTTTTCTGCTCACTGGTTTTGACTGGAGATATGAACCATAGAAAAAATATGAGCAGGATGACCAGTTTTCGTTTTTTTCAATAAATCCCATGAGTTGCAGTAATTTAAGAGTATAGTTGCTAATTCTGGTGAGAGGTATAAATGGAACAAGACTTACAGATAGTGCAGTAAGCTCAGAGGTCTTCAGCACTCGGAGTCTCTTTGCTGTGGAAACAAACATGCTTCAAGCAATAAAGAAGACATATCAGATTACAGCTTGGGTGGTAAATTCCCGTGGCATAGATCTCTCTAATTATTTTGAGATGGTTATTTTAATTATATGCACTTGGGAAGTGCCATGCATGATGAAATTGTGAACTCTAGGCTTTATCAAATTGAAGGTTTAGTTGTGAACTAATATCAAGTAGGAGTAGAAGATCATCTTACTCCCAAGGAATATCTCCAACCAGCATCCTGTCTCCTTCATTGTCTTCATAAACTAGAGTACATTCTCCACTGCCATCTAATAAGCCAGTAAATGCCCAATCCTCTGCTGATCTATCCTGTATTCCAGCAGCATGAAGATCCCTTTGAGCTGCACAAAAGGTATAAAGTATTGAGGAAAGCTACATCAATTGCAAACACATTTACAAGAAGATCAACACACAATTTGATCATCTCATGCTGTGATATACAGCGAAAATTGTCCTGGTATCATGTCATCCATGAAAATTTTTATGTCGATATTCCTGTAACTTACTAAAAAATGTGAAATTTTATGTACATGGATTTACCAGCAAGAAGGCCGCAAAAAAGCTCTTCTACGGCTGAAGAAAGCTTGTCATAGCTACTATAGGCCTTCAAGTCTATTTTCCTTCCAATTGGGATTCCATCCATGTTAATTTTAACAAACAAGCCTTTCTTGCAGTTCTCAGCACCAGTTCCATCATTCAGGAGTGCATTGGGAGATTCAGTCGATGGTTTTGAAGTACTTGCAAGATTCTTTCGGAATGTGCGAATAGGAGGCCACCCAACCACAGGAACAGAGGTAGTCCTGCTTTTCTTATGAAAAATGAGTAAAGGATGCATAATTGAATTTACCATATAACTGCAGAAATTTCAGCTCAAGAACAATTATTTACAAAGTTATTTGGCTTCATGAGCTAAAAGCATAAATATTTAAACTAGATAGATTCCTACAAGTTGCATCTTAGCTATTCAATTTTTATAGACTGCCAGACATGGTCCACAAACCCCAGAAATAAGGAACACACATTGAAGCATACATATATACTAAGAACCCCAGCTAAGCTATCAGACAACAGGTAGACAATAAAAACTAGAAAAACAAGACGAAAACACAGAGCAAAGCATGTAAATAAAGATGAAAATAACATCACTAAAATGGAAATAAAGATCAGAAAAAGGACAGCAGCCAAGAAAGAGGGCAGCAGAAAGGTGAAATCAATGATTCTACCTTGGCTGAGATAGTGTGTTGGCTCCAGCTTCACTCCCAGGAGGAGCAACCTTCCTCTCCCCTGAAGCTAAAGAAGCAAATTCTAGTAGATCTATAGAATGATCAAGATAAAAACACGGAAAAGGAAAAAATTGTTTCTTCCCTCACCTGGTATACCCTCTGGTTTGGTTTCAGCTGCATCCAAGAAGCCTCTTTTAGCAGCAGCACTAGGGCTGGAAATGGAGCTCTTGGAGACCTTGGAGAAGTGCCCAAGAGAAAGAACAGAAGAATGAGGAAGAAGACACTCTTCCTCTCCAGGTGGACCAAGCCTTAGCTCCAGCTTCTTCTCCTCTGCAAGTCCAAAACCACCACTACCTCCTCCTCCCCCTCCTCCTCCAGAGTCTCCCCCGTTAGGAATCAACTCAAGAAGCCTGGGTGGGCACACTTCTCGTCCCTTCCCTTCCATATCTTTTCAACGGACACTAACCAGAGATTGGATTTTTACAGAGAAAGCAGCTCCAAGGTCGAACCTTTGGAGCAGAGATGAGGCGGGGAGCAGAGAAAGCACAGAACGGCGCTGCAGGAGATTCCGGAAGAAGAAGAAAGAAGAGGGTGGAAATGGAGAAGATGGAACGGGTTACGGAAGTAATAGTCTGGCCGGCGATGGAGCGGTGGGATGGATCGGGTCCCGGAGTTCAGAGAAGCGTGACTCGCCAACAAAGACGCACGCTTTCGGAGGCAGTCTGCGATGGAGATGTCTCGGTGCTGTCCCTGTCTCTGTCCCTCCCTCCCACCATTGTCTCTTCAACCCTCATCCATTTCTGGTTACTTAGATTATTACAAGAAGAAATAATTTTGGGTTTTAGCATGTTTCTCGCCGTGTAATGTGCAGAAACACCCTCGTGCTTGATGCAAATTTGTACGGAGAGATTAAGACCTCCTCAAATGAAAACACGGCGAAATCCTAAACCCTGACGTGGATTATTATGTATGGCGATGCTGGCATGTATGACAGCATGGATGAGCCAAGCCACCGGGGGGTGGTTCTGGCGGGCGCCGCGGCTGTGTCAGCCGGTTCTCTTTTATGGGTGGGACACCATGGAAAGCGGACTGGACGGCCATGTCCACAGGATCCAAAGAATGTAAGAAAAATTATTTCAAAAAGACCCCTGTTTGAGGTCCACTTTTACAGATCGGTCCATAATGGATGATCCATAATGGATGACAAATAATCAAAAAATCTATTTCTTATGGTGCAAACTACAAAATAAAAAATGATTTTTTTTTCCCTTGTTTGCTCCTATTTGTCCGGCTGGGCGATGACAATTCAGTACCGCCAACTACTACGGAATCGAATTTTACTCGAAAAAAGAAAATATATTAGAAAAAATTTATTTTTATTTCTTTCCGGATTGTATGAAATTATATATCTGATAAGTTTGAATCGATATAATACGTTAATATTCAATTTAATGTGTTTACGATCTAATAATCGTTATTTTTTTTCTGGACGCACTGAATTAACTGCACTTCATGCTGACTTTGTATTTTTCAAACAAAATTGGCACAAAAAACACAATGAAAACAAGGACGGAGAACAATTCGGAGGAGAAGATCTGCCTGATCCAGCTTGCATTTCTGACACGCAGGCCTCGTGATACATTGGAAATTACCGAACTGCCCCTGTCAAAATTGTGAATCTCAACTATCCGGGGGACACGAAATCGAGGGTATATCCGTCATTTCGAGATTGATTTCGACGGTTTTATGCCCGCGAGCGCCAGCACGCTTGGTCGGAGGAGGGCCGTGGAAAGCGCGCAGTTTCGCAAGCGAACGCCGGATCGACACGGGGTATTTTGTGGGACCCGCTGTCGATTTTGGGGTGGGGCCGGCGCTGCCCTTTGCGGACGAGGGCGCGTGGATCGCTGTGCTTCTGAGTTCCGACAACCAAAACGAACGGGGCTGGACTTCCCTTTGACCTTTCTTAGTTTTTTACTTTTTATTTAGAAAAAAAAAAACATACAATTTCCAAAATTTTAGTATCTATTAAAATTTTTTACATACAACTTTTTATTTGTCAAAATTTTTCTACGATTTTAAGTATATATTTATTTATTTAAAATTTATTACCTATAATTTCTAATTATTATTTAATTAAATTTTTAATCAAAAATTTAGTTTTTATATTTTATGTTTTTTCAACTTAATTTTTTTAAAATTTTTTAATTATTTTTTATATGAATTTTTTTATTATTATTATTATTTTCTCTAAACGCGAAGCACAAGCGTGCGACTAACGTGGGGGCGAAGCCCCGATCACTTGTTGCCTGCCCACGTTGACCCGTGCCAGTTCGCCTTTCGCTTGCACCAGCCCCTATGCATTGGCCTTGTGCCTTGTGCCTACGCTGACCCGTGCTCACACTGCCTTGCACTTGAGGAAAAAAACAAGAAAAAAAGAAAAAAAAATTCACATTAAATATAATTAAAAAAATTTTGAGAGCTTAAATTATAAAATTAAAAAAGTAAAAATAAAATTTTTGACCAAATTTTTAATTAAATAATAAAAAAAAAATTATAAGTAATAAATTTTGTAAAAAGAGGAATATAAATATATACTAAAATTATAAAAGAATTTTAATAAATAGAGTACAATTTGAGTGTGTACGTAAAAAAAACCCCTAAAAAAGTCTGCAAAATAAGACAGAATGCGGATGAATGTACGACGAAAAAAAATAATAAAAAAAAAAATAAGAAACTTGTGTGGCAGACATGCTAACTATTTATGTTTCCGCAATTTATCCTCGGTAGACTTGCAAAATAAAAAATATTGAATCACTTTCCAAGATGGATTTCGAAATGAGAAGGAAATCAAATGAGAATATTGAGCCGAAATCGGCTCCGTTTAGCTTTATTCTTGATTTTTTGTTTTATCGGCTCGATGAGTGGAGAGAGGCCCGCTTTGGGCCCATTTGGACAACTTTGATAGCCCGAAATATGGTTATTGGGCCGGATTTTTTGGAAACGAAATGCTACGAAGGTGTTCCACTTGTGATTTAGTATTAAAAAATATAGTAAAAAAGTCAAAAATTAGATAAAAAAGAAAAGTACAATATTAATAAAATTCATAATACTGAATGTTATAAAAAAAAAGTCAAAAATTTAATTATAAAAACAGTTTATATTGAGATATTTTACTCTATTTATTTAAAATAAAAAACAATAATGAATTATAGTGAGATATTAAAAAAATAATCATATTGAATAAAAAAAATAAACTGCAATGAAATTCAGTCTCACTTTAGCAGAGGTCGAGCTCGATAGTTATTAATCTACAGCGCTTGATTTTCTTTGCTGTTTGATCTTGTTTGACAGCTTTTTATGGACATTAAATGAAGAGGTTAATGAAGCACGGCGATGTTCCTGAATTTCGAACTATTTATTAAACAAAAAAAAAATCCAGTCTGGAGGATTTGATTGCAGGCACCTGCCCACAAACTCCATCTTAATTATTAATTAATTAATTAATTATTATTATTATTATAATTTCTTCTGTGGCAAAGCCCCACGTGACTTGACTGCATGGGCCCATATCCTTCTCTTCAGTCCTATTGGCTTGTCCTGCGGGACATCAAAAGCGGCGAGGGAACTCCACCTCCGACCGAATACCAATCCCTCTATCTAAACCGAAACCCTGCCGAAACAACATTTGTGGAATCATGCGGCTCAAGCAAAGATTTAACCCTACCAAAACTTGTACCACCTCAAATATAATAAATTAATTTTATATCTGATAATTAAATAAATAAAATTCAATATATATAATAATAAATCTCATATTTTATCAGTTTAAATTTATAAAATAATTTGATATCGAATATGTTATGTTGATCCGTTTTGATATTCTTAAAAATTCAATATGTTCAGACCAACCCGAACCCGAACCCGAACCCTGGACTAAGTTCTTGAAAGTTGAAACGAGAAAGCAAGAGGATTTCTTTGCAAAAATCACTAGCATAACCTGTACCACTTGTCGCGTGATTAAAATAAAAAAAAAAGACTAAAGCGGTTCAGTACAACTCTGTCTGGGCCCCACCATACTCTCAGGTTTTTTCTTGCCAGCTGTCATCCTCCATCGTGCGAGGCCGGGACAACAGCCCTTCGTCCGCGCGAAAATTCGTCCCGAGACTCCACGATCGCCGTATTTTTCGCATGATTAGCCGTTTAAAACGGCACGTGATGATGTCGGATTACGTTGCCGAGATCGTCGTTCCGCCGATTTTTTGGTATTAATCGCCGACGTGCATGTGCGGGTCGCGCCGATGATTGGACAGACATCATAACGCGCGGGTGCTGCTGCCATTCTCTGCTCATCGCCGAGTCTCGGGCGCTTTTGCCACCGCGGCATCGTACCCAATAAATAGTTATTTTTATATTTACGGTTATGCCCTTTCACGGGCTTTGATGGGAAAAATAATATTCATGATTAAAAGTAAATTCTCGCAAAAAAAAAAAAAACATTTTCGGAACTGTGGGATAATCTCAGATCAGGTTTCGGTTCATATTAACCATTTTTGCCCGCGTATTGGGTTTGTGGTAAATAATTTTTTTTACGCATAATAACGTGAATTATATTGTCCATTTAATTTTTTTTTTTTTTTTACCAGATGGTTTGCATTCGTGTGGAAACAGTGGAACCGAGCTGATCTCATCACATGAGACGTCTATCAAAAGGAGCGAGGAGACAGAACCATGTAGTATTTGGCCGGCGGATAAGAAGATGCTCTTGTTGACGAGATGATACGTTCGGAACTATAATCATAATTATTTTGTCCTAATCGATTTGCTATTAAAATAAAAAAAAATAGTCAAATTTTTTTTTATTTTTTTAAAAAATAAAATTATCATATTTTTTATTTTTAATTTATTTAAAATTTAATAAATAATATATTTAAGGATATAATATTTTTTTTTAAAAAAAAATGTCTATTATTTATTAATTAAACTAATATTTAAATATTAAAAATTAAAATAAAAATAAATTTTGATTTTAAATTTAAATTTAATATTGATTTCGGGATGCTCCCACGGAGAAGCACAGATGACAGTAGGAAGCATGTGATCGGACCAATTGGTCGCTGTTGTTATGGGTGGAGTGTTATCCAGGACGCTGGGGGAGAAATTTTTTTTCTCTTTTTCTCTTTTATTCTGTGAAATAGTAACGTGGTTTTGGATCCGCGAAACAGTGCATGTGACACTGGAATCATTAATGACACAAGTTCTGTTAAAGCTCCATGTTCTCCAATTTATTCCCAAAATGCTCTTTTCTTGAAGATTTTTTCCTTAAGATCCAAATGAATCACATTGTAGCTCAGGGGTATTCTGGTCATATCACTCAAGTATCTCTCTCTCTCTCTCTCTCCCACCCACCGGCCCATCCTCTGGTTTCGTCCTGTTGTGTTTTACTCTCTGTACGCTTGAGAGAGAAAGAGAAAAACAGGAGCAAAATGCTGCAAAAATCCTGTAATCCAATGGAACGAAGCCCATCTCCTACTCCTCATCCTCCTCGAAATCCTCTCAAATCCCTCTTCTTCCCTTATCCCAAACCCTAACCCTACTCCTCTTCCACCTCTCCAATGCCGATCCACCTCCTCCTCCTCCGGATCGCCTTCCTCCTCCTCAGCCATCTCCATTCCTCCTCCCACTCCATCCCCCTCAACTGCACCGACACCTCCCGCATTTGCACCTCCTTTCTCGCCTTCCGGACCTCCGCCGACACCACCCCTGTCCAGATCCGGAGCTTGTTCGACGCCCTCCCCTCCGACCTCACGGCCGACCCGGCCGCCAGCCCCGGCTTCGTCTTCGTCCGCAAGAACTGCTCGTGCGCCGCCGCCGCCCGCAAGTACCTTACCAACACCACCTTCACCGTGCGCGGCCCCGGCCGCGCTGTTCTCCCTTTGGTCTCCGACGCCTACCGTGGCCTCGCGGTTCTTCCCAATGCCACCCGTAGGGCAAGGACTGGGGCGGTTGTCAACCTGCATTTGCTGTGCGGGTGCTCCAGCGGGCTGTGGAACTACTTGATGAGCTATGTCATGGAGGAGGGGGACACTGTGGAGTCGCTGTCTAGCCGATTCGGGATCAGCATGGATAGTATCGAGACGGTGAATGGCATGGATGGCCCTGATGGGGTTGTTGTCGGGGATGTTTATTATATCCCGTTGAATTCGGGTGAGTTCTGCTCGAAAGGTTTAATCTTTTCAGATTTCAGCATTTGCCCTTCTTGTTCCAAAATTTGTCATATTTATCGTGACTTTCTTCTTTGTCGTTGTTCTTGTTAGTCCCCGGGCAGCCGTATATTGTGGATAATGCTAGTTCGCCGTCTCCTTCGCCTGCTTCGGCTCCCACTCCAACCTTTTCCAATTTATCAGGTATCAGTTGTTCATTATTAATCTGTTGGCAAATACGAATGCAGCTGGAATCTTCTTTGAAAAAAAGTGGATTTTAAGTTACATGGTTTGGTTGGAATTTTGATTTTAAAACTCCGTGAGCACAGAAATAGTCATGCAATTGTGCAGATTTTGACTAACTGATTTTCTGAATCGTGTAAAATCAATTTTATTTTGGGTTTTCTTGACTTGTGAATCTCCATGGTTGCGGCTACCTTGTTTTAGAACTACCTCTGTTTTTGTCTGAACTTCAAATTTGTGTATGTACAGGTCACTGACGGATATGGTCATTCAGAACTCGGCTTTTTAGCTTTTTGTACCAATTCCTTCCCAATTGTTTATTGAAATTTTTCTGAATTAAATTGCTGTGTCCTTCCAGGTGACTTTCATTTGCATTCTAGTAGATTCCCATATGCATGGGTCATTGGAAGCATGGGGGTTGCTGTTCTTCTGATTGCCGTTGCATTGCTTTCATGTATTTCATTCAAAACCTTTAACTGTTGTCATCAGCAACAAAGGAATCATACCAAAGATCCTGATCGACCTATCTCTCATAAATTCCATATCCTTAAGAGCACAAGTTTCTGCTATCCCTCAGGGAGATATTTCTGCTGTAAATCTGGAAATGTGAGAACAACGAATGGAGACACTGGCAATCACCAAATTAACATACCTAAAGGTCAGTTCTTGTACATTTGATTGAGGAAAATCTATGTGTCTCCTAGTTTCCATTTAAGTTTTAGCCTTTTAAAAGTTGACGGGTACAAGTGTAGGATTCTTTCTCTTTTTCATGCAGTTAGAGTCCATGGGCTCCTCAAAAGATCTCCTTGTAAAGTATTTTGTTGGTTTGATGTTAGGAAACCAAAAGTTCAGCACTGGTGTATCACTGATATTAACTTCCATTAGGCTTTTTTTTAGCATGTAGTTGGTAAATGTAGACCAAGTTTATCTGTAACAGAAGTGGATTTACAGTGGAGTTGTTCTCTTGAGCATCTGCCAAGTTGCCATCTTGGTGGAGTTGAGTAGGATGTAGCTGTCTAGTTTCAGAATAGCTTCATTTCTGTTATGGCCAGTGTTGAAAGGCTTCCTTAAAACATTATTGTTGTCCTCTGTTATGGTTTGCAAAATTTTTGTTTTCCTCCCTTTTTTATACAAAATTTCAGTGGTTTTCATCCTGTTAGTTGGGTACCTGATTTCTTCAGGTATGGTCTCTGATGCTTTTGACATGGAGAAGCCTATAGTCTTCAAATATGAAGAAATAGTTTCTTCAACTGATGACTTTTCCGATGCAAATTTGCTTGGTCATGGGACGTACGGCTCTGTATATTATGGAGTTCTCAGGGATCAGGTTTGTGGCCTTTTCATGTCTAGATATGTTGATCCTGGATTGCAGTTCTGTTGATATCTTCCTATATTATCTATGTTTTGTTTAGGAGGTTGTGATAAAAAGAATGACGGCCACCAAAACAAATGAATTCATGGCAGAGATGAAAGTTTTGTGCAAGGTTCATCACGCCAGCCTGGTATCACCTTACCACAGTTCCTTGAAGTTATTTGTGCATGTATTCTCAGCTTGGGAGTTCCTTTTCTTAACCTTTCTTCTGCTTGTCAATCTAACTTTTGTCAAGGTAGAGTTGATTGGTTATGCTGCAAGCAATGATGAGCTGTTCCTCATCTATGAATATGCTCAGAAAGGTTCGCTTAAGAACCATCTGCACGATCCCCAAAGCAAGGGTAAGATCTTACTTCTATTCACAGCTAATGCTAATTTACAAACATAATTAGGACAATAGGTTCCTGAAGTAAAAGGATAACAGAATTATGCAAATTTTCTAAATTGAGACATCTTTTGTACTCAAACCGGTTGAATGTTGGCCCAAGCTTGAATACCAAAAACCATAAGTTGCCAAAATCACCGTATGAACTTGCTGGCTAATGTATCAAGACCATTGGCTAGTTTTCCAATCCTCTTCTTCCAATAACAAAATGGAAAATAAAAACAGACTAGATTACCAAGTTGGGATAACAAAAGATAGTGAAAACTAGACATGGCAATTCGGGTTGCCAGGTCAGGTCAGACCCATACTATTAGAAAATTTGGCTCAACCTGAATCCAACCCATTTAACAAAAGGGTCCAAATTTTTGACCCAAATTCGACCCATATAACCCATTTATTAAATGCCTGTATTAGGGTCATGACTCCACCCGACCCATGTAATCCATATGACTTTGACGGATCAAATTAGTCCTATATAATTGAAATAACCTATATTTTATATAATAAAAATAATATAAATATTTTAAAAAATTAACACCATTCTAGAACACTTCATATCAATTCAATAGGCTTGCATTAGTTAAAATGTATTTAATAAAATTATGATTATTTGCTAAAATTAATCTATTGACATAAATGAACTTATATAGGTGCAAGTTAGGTCATGTGTAAATGGGTTGACTTGTTGACCTGATTTATTATACAGTTTAAACAGGTCGCAATCGAGTTAATCGAGTTGACCTAGGTCATAATTGGGTCAACCCGATTATGATCCGAATCAATTATAGCAAACCAAACCTGCTTAATTTGCTTCGGAGTCAAGTCAATTATTGCCAGTTCTAGTCAAGACTGCAAATGAAAAAAATTCAATCTACGATACTGCCTCTACTCATCAGTAGGCCTATCATATCTCTGCTCTCACACTTTTCTAGCACATAACCATACCATGCTCCACGATCATAAAAATGCATACCTGATGCTAATAAATTCTTCTGGTTAGTTGCCTATTTTTGTGTAGTTACGTATATTACAGACCCTTGAATATAGTAATTTAAATGCTCAGGTCATACATCATTATCTTGGATCTCAAGGATTCAAATTGCACTCGATGCTGCTAGAGGTCTAGAATACATTCATGAGCACACCAAGAATAATTACGTTCATCGAGACATCAAAACAAGCAACATCTTGCTTGACGGTACTTTCAGAGGAAAGGTACCCTGTAGTTTTAAAATTATATCCTATTTATTCTCCAATATGTTTTCCAATGGAAATTGTGTAATCTCCTTTGTGTAGATTTCTGACTTTGGGCTTGCAAAACTTGTTGTGAGAACTGCTGATGGGGAAGCTTCTGCGACAAGAGTTGTGGGAACTTTTGGTTATTTGGCTCCAGAGTAGGCATATTAGAAACTTCAGCTTTTTATTAGTTTCTTTTTAACTGGTCTTGTTTAAATGCTTTATTGAAACTCTGTAGATACTTGCGTGACGGTCTTGCCACTACAAAAAGTGATGTTTATGCTTTTGGTGTTGTCCTTTTTGAGCTAATATCTGGCAAGGAGGCAATAACACGAACAGAAGGGATGGTATTGACCAATTCTGAAAGACGATCTCTGGCATCAATAGTGAGTACTCAACACAACCACATGGGAAATAAGCTAGTTTGCCCTACCTCTATTAGGGCACCATATCTTTTACAGTGGTACTGCAACATAACAGATTTCAGGTTTTTATAAAGCCATCAAGAGAATATTATACAACAATGTTAATCTTTAATTATATGAGATACATTAGTTGACATCTTGAAGGAAAGAACCTTAGATATGATGGATATTGTTAATACATGATTCAGCTTTTAGTTACAACTTATTAATACATGATTCAGCTTTTAGTTACAACTTATTTGTCTTTCCAGAAGATTATGGTGCATTTCTTTCAAGGACTTTGTTAACCATTAGAATTTTAGAAGTTGGCTCTGTTTTATGATCTTTTCCTTGTGATGTTTGGCAAACTTGTTGTTTTCTGTTGACAGCTGTTCCTGTTCTAGCATTTATAACCCCTGTTAACTTGTGAACTTTCCAGATGTTAGGAGCCCTAAAGAACACTCCCAGTTCAATGAGCATGGCTAGTCTGAAAGAGTACATTGATCCCAATTTGATGGATTTATATCCTCATGACTGTGTGTTTAAGGTAAGTAATACTAGCATTTATAGTTCTCAGAACTTGGCTTTTTTATTTTGCTTTTCCTGTCTGAGACAGTCACAAATCTAAAAATCTTCAAGCCCTTACCAAGAGATTGAAAGAAGCCTTCAGGGCTGTGTGAACTTGCAATATAACCAATTAATTTTATACATACGATTGACCTAGTTTAGAATTGTTTACTATAATAAATAGGTTTGGTTTAGTAGGTTCTGTTGAAGAGTCTGTTGCTATGTATGTGTGGCTGCAACGTTTTGATGCTTGTATTCACTATTACACAGGTCTATGACACTAGCCTCTTTTCCTCGTTTATAGACAGCAGCTAACTCTTTCTTGTTTGTTACACTAGATGGCTATGCTAGCAAAACAATGTGTGGATGAAGATCCTATTCTAAGACCAGACATGAAGCAAGTTGTAATTTCTCTCTCTCATATCCTGCTGTCCTCTGTGGAGTGGGAGGCAGCTCTGGCTGGCAACAGCCAGGTTTTTAGCGGCCTCGTTCAGGGAAGATGATTTGATTGATTCTTTTACTTATCCAGTGTGTATCTATTTTTTCCACTGTTTGGAATTGGCTAAGGTATATATAGTAGTAGCATTTGAAGTTCATGTACCCAAAAATGTATATTTTCTTGTCCTGCTTATGCACTGCTGTGTGCGTCTAGTATCAGCTAGATTTTTTTGGAGCGCTTAATTCTTTGAGTCATGTATTATTTGTGCAGAATAACTTTTTGCCACTGGAAGAATTTGCTTCTTTTTTTTTTCCTTTCTTTCATTGTGATGTGCAAAATGGAGCGGCCACTGATCAATTCACTACCAGCATAACTTGTATCACATAAAGGCCTACAATTAGCAAGGATAACCACTGGTTTATCACTAATTAATTTTCACATATTTACATGATCAATTGAAAGCATATTTGTTTATGTACTGTCTGCATCAACTGCTCAATGCATTCTTTGCCCATAAGCTGAAAAAAACGTTATTCTTCAAGCATGGCATAAAGCAGCCGCAAATTAAAAGCTATGGAACCAATCAAAATCTTGCACTCAATTCATTGTACACCATTGATTATGTGAATAGAATTCAGAATTTCAGATTGAACTCCTGATAAAATGTCATGGATTGGCTTTCTATCAATTCTTGTCTGGCAACTATTCTCTGAATAATTTATACCAAAAAAAGAAAAGAGTATTTATTTACAACTTCCAAGATTTATCTTATTTATTAAAAATATTTTGTGATTTTGGTATTTATTTATAATCTCCTCATTTTCAAATTTATTACCTACAACTCCTGATTATTATTTAATCAAAATTTTTTTTCCAAAAATTTATTTTTACCCTTTATAATTTTACAACTAAATCTTTTAAAATTCTTAATTCCTCACCATCTACTCTTTCTCTCAAATATTTACAAATAAACCCCAATTAAAATTTAAATTATAATTTACATATTTATATATTTATAAATAGACTACTTAAATATTTTCTTCTATAAATAAGTTCAAATTTTAATATTTTTCAAACAAAAATTTACAAAGAGAACCTTAAATATTTAAAATTTTTTACAAATAAACCCCCAATATAAATTAAAATTCTGAGTTTAATATTTGTATATTTACAAATAAACCCCTCAAATATTTTTATTTATAAATCAGTCCAAATTTTATCAATTTTTTTAGTAAAATTTCACAATATTGAAAGTTTTAAAAATTAAAATTTTAAATTATAAGTTTAATGTTTGTACATTTTTACAAATAGACCCCTTGAATCTTTTTATTTATAAAAAATCCAAATTTTATCGTTTTAAAAATAAAATTTTATAAAAAAGACATTGAAGGTTTTAAACCTTGAAATTTTAAATTACAAAGTTTAATATTTATACATTTATAAATAGACCCTTAGATATTTTATTTATAAATAAGTCCAAATTTCATCATTTTAAAATAAAAGTTTACAAAAAAGACATTGAAGGTTTTTTAACTTAAAATTTAAATTACAAGTTTAATATTTATACATTTACAAATAGACTCCTTAAATATCTTTATTTATAAACAAGTCCAAATTTTATTTTTTTAAAAATAAAATTTACAAAAAAGACATTTGAAGATTTTAAAACTTAAAATTTTAAATTATAAGTTTAACATTTGTATATTTAGAAATAGAACCCCTTTCATATTTTTATTTATAATAAGCCCAAACTTGAATTTTTTAAAATAAAATTTTATAAAAAGATATTGAAGGTTTTAAAACTTAGAATTTCAAATTACAAGTTTAATATTTATACATTACAAATAGATTCCTTGAATATTTTTATTTATAAATAAGATAAAATTATAAATAAAAATATTCAAGGTAAATATACAAATATTAAACTTGTAATCTAAAATATTAAATTTTAAGACCTTCAATAGCTTTTTCATAAAATTTTATTTAAAAAATGATAAAATTTGTACTTATTTATAAATGAAAATATTGAAAGGGTCTATTTGAAAATGTACAAATATTAAACTTGCTTTAAAATTTTGAGTTTTAAAACCTTTAATGTCTTTTTAATAAAATTTTATTTGAAAAAAGATAAAAGTTGAACTTATTTATAAATAAAAATATTCAAGGGTTTTGTTTGTAAATATACAAATATTAAATTTGTAATTTAAAATTTTAAATTTTAAAACTTCAATGTCTTTTTCGTAAAATTTTATTTTAAAATGATAAATTTTAGACTTATTTATGAATACAAATATTCAAGGGATCTATTTATAAATATAAAAATATTAAATTTATAATTTGAAATTCTTAGTTTTAAAGCTTCAATATCTTTTTTGTAAAATTGTATTTTAAAAATGATAAAGTTTGGACATATTTATGAATAAAAATATTCAAGAGGTCTTATGATAAATGTACAAATATTAAACTTTTAATTAAGATTTTAAGTTTTAAAACCTTCAATTTCTTTTTTAGAAAATTTTATTTAAAAAATAATAAAATTTAGACTTATTTATAAAAAAATTATTCAAGGAGTCTATTTGTAAATGTATAAATATTAAACTTGTAATTTGAAATTTTAAGTTTTAAATCTTTAATTTTTTTTTGTAAAATTATATATAAAATTGATAAAAATTAGACTTATTTATAAATAAAAATATTCAAGGGGTCTTTTTATAAATGTATAAATATTAAACTTATAATTTAAAGTTTTGAGTTAAAAACCTTCAATATTGTGAAATTTTATTTAAAAAATTGATAAAATTTGGACTGATTTATAAATAAAAATATTTGAAGGGTCTATTTGTAAATATACAAATATTAAACTTGTGATTTAAAATTTTAAATTTTAAAACCTTCAATATTATAAAATTTTTATTAAAAAAAGATAAAATTCAAATTTATTTATAAATAAAAGTTTTTGAGGGGTTTATTTGTAAATATACAAATATTAAACTTGTAATTTAAAATTTTTAAGTTTTAAAATTTTCAATATTGTAAAAAAAAATTTTAAAAAAGATAAATTTTGGACTTATTTATAAATAAAAGTATTTGATGAGTCTACTTGTAAATATACAAATATTAAAGTTACAATTTAAAATTTTATGCGGGTTTATTTATAAAAAATTTTAACATTTAAGATCCTTTTTGTAAATTTTTATTTGAAAAATATTAGAATTTAGACTTATGTATAAATAAAAATATTTGAAGTGTTTATTTATAAATATACGAATATGTAAATTATAATTTAAAATTTAATTGAGGATTTATTTATAAATATTTGAGAAAAAGAATAGAAAGTGAAAAATTAATAATTTTAAAAGACTTAGTTGTAAAATTATCGAGAATAAAAGTAAAATTTTGTAAAAAATAAATAACAATAAGATGCTATACATAATAAATTTTAGAAAAAAGACGTAAGTAAATATTGAAATTATAAAAATTTTTCAGTAAATAAGATAAATTTTTGGAGTTAGTAAGGAAATACCCAAAACGAAAAAACCTATTCTCTGAATCTAAGGCACCGTCTGAAACAATATAGCAGGAAGCAAAGCCATGGGATGCTGCAGACCGAACACAAACTCTCCAGCGAGGTTTCCGCTGATCAGGCACAGAGAAGATGTCATCCTCCGAATCCCAGGTGCTTCAGTCCATCTCATGGAAGACCCTGAACCTACTGGGCTAGCCAAGCGGGACTTCACAGTGATCAGAATTACGGAGGGAGACGTGCTGCTGGCCACTATAGTTAAGGTTGGCCCTGAGCTTCAGTGGCCATTCAGGGGCCGCTGACCAAAGATGAGCCCGTTGTCAAGCTCGACCAGCTCCAGTATCTGTTCTCGCTGCGGGACAAAGATGGCGGTTTCTTAAACTATGGCGTCTCATTTGTCCCCGGATCAGCTGGTTTCTTGGCTTCTCTCGATCTGTTTCTGAAGGAAAACTCGTGCTTTTCTATTCCTGATGGTCAATCTTCCAGGAAAACTGCTCCATCTTATGAGGTTTATTGGAAGGATTACACGCCAAAGATTGAAAATTATAATGGGGTGCGGGCAGAAACTATTGCTGGAGGAACTGATGAAATTGTGAAAGGGATCTTTAAGTGAAGCTATGCTTACACTAATCAGGTACAAAATCCTTTCTTTGCATGTTTTGGTCTATTTAGCTCTTATCTGAAGTCTCATAAATAGTCTTGATGAACAAAAGCATAAACCTATGCCATTTTTGCTAATTTTCGATATAAGTATTATAAGAAACACCTCAGAGGTCAAATTGATTTGATGAAGAGTTTGCTCTGCAAATTTAACTAATATCGAAAAGATGCTCACAGACGGCGTTTTAAGCGTAAATTACTTCAGTATTTAAATATTTTTTTTTTTGTAAAGCTCTCTGCTTATGATCGCTCTTATATGAAGTTCACTATTCATGTCAAAAGCACACAGAGAACTAGCTCCATTGCCTTGCAGGTTCAGAAGGGAGCAGATTTGATTCGTGATGATGCTGCTGAAAAATCTAAAGCTGGAAGCAAAACAACAACCGACAAAAATCGTGGAGGAAGTAATGCAGCAATGCTCCAGTAATGAATTAAAAAAACGTATCAAAACTTGTTCTTCTATCTGAATAGCGAGAGTGTGCTTACGGAAAACAAACACTTTCAGGGTGAGAAAAATAACAGAAGCAACAGAGAAGGTGAGCCAAGCTTTGCTTGATGAAGTTCTTCTGATGAGTGGGACAGCGGCTGCGCCATTGGTTCAATCGAAGGCCAGCAAGGCTTTCTTTGGGATGGTGCCCGGAGAAGTCATGTTGGCCTCCTTGGATGCCATGACTACGTTCTACTTTTGGAACATGAGCATATAAAGTTAGTAAATGTAAATTGATAAAGACTAACTTGTTCAATGCCCTGATTTGATCCAAACTGCAATAGTATTTGCTCAAAGGAGAGCTCTCACTGCGACATCGAGTGCAGTGGCGGGAGAGGTGACAAGGAGGTTCGGAGAGAGTGCCGGGGAGGTGACGGACGACGTGTTTGCGACGGCAGGCCACGCTGTTGGGACAGCATGGAACTTGCTCGAGATTCGGAAAGCAGTGAAGCCTTCTTCTCTGCCTTCAACTATGCTCAAGAATGCAGTCAAGAACAGAGCCTGAACCTCAAATATTTGGATTCCTTTGGATTGCGAGATACATATATATATTTATATTTATGTAGTTATTTATTTATTTATTTATTTTCTGGTAGATGTTCCTTAGCTGCCTTGTGTCATGAAGAACATGATGGATTTATGAATAAATTTGATGAGATGGAAAATAAATTGTCATATAACAAAAGGACAAGAAAATTTGGAAAGTATAGCAAGTACTTTGGATGATTGGGTTTGCATCTTTTATGCTGTCGAATTAATTTGGGTCCAGATGATTTTCCCAAAATAAACAAATAATGCAGGCGGTTCATATCAACACAGTGGTATGGTTAAGTCTAATGCAATTGCTAGGCAACCTCCTATTGGAACCTGCAAAGTTCATATTTTTGCATCAGCAAGACATCTATATCTGCCAACATGTTTATAAGTTAAACTAGTACAAAAAAATAATAAAACTACTAATAAACCCTGAAGGAAGTCTCATTAAACAAAAATCACATGTTCTGCAAGTTGGGCAAGCGATAATAACGACCATCAACATTATTGAAGATATGGCCCAAAATTATTAACTGCCGTCCCAACTTCAGTTTCTCCCACCACAAGGGTATCAAGCTCAGAACGAGAAGAAATAGTTCCTCATCAACAATTGTCAGCAACATTACAAAATTTCTTCCCATTATTGGGGGTCTTAAAAGCTAAAGATCAGTCCCCCATCAGGGTGGATAATCTTCAAATTCCTTCTGCAGGTTTATGCTATCTTCGGAGAAATCCCATTGCTTGGTAAACATTGCCGAGAGTAGCATCTGCTATATCAGCAGCTTTCCTGGCTCCCTCTGATAGAATCCCATCCAGATAAGCAGGATCAGAAGTGATCTCCACATATCGTTCCTGCAAGAGAATCAAACAAAATGAAAACTAGGATTAGCTCTGTCTTCAAAGCTATACAGTCAATATATTAAGTACACAAAAGACGAACAAACCTCTTCCTGTGCATTTACATAATGACACATCAAAAACTTCTCAAAACCTAGTTTAAGGGTTTTGGTTCTTACTCCCATTCTTAGGAATCAAAATATGGATGGAAGAATTGGAACACTTTAGCCATGGGTAGAAAAGTTCAACAAAGTTTAGACTATGAAGTTGGAAAACTATAGAAAACAACCATTCCAACAAGGAAATTGCAGTATTATATAATTGTATTTGCCTTGAGAACAACCTGAATAGGGTTCAAATGATTGATCAAAGCATCTGCAAGTGTAGATTTAAATGTCCCCCAGTTCATATCTCCACACTCCTGTGCTACATCCTGCAACAATGAGATACTCCTGAATTTTAAGTTCACTTACACAGAGAAAGTCTGCAAGACCTAGACAGGTTCAAGCACTGGAAATTAGCATATGTAGCAATTTATAATGAAATGGGTAGGGGCACCACAAATACTGCACAAAAGATGTTGTACATGAACTGAATTTACCTCTTTAGTCTTTCCAGTCACAAGTTGATAAACTGATAGAAGGTTGTTGCATTCAGGTCTTTCAGGATTATCAAATTCCAAGCTGTTTAAAAGAGCAATAGAAAGTTAAGTATTAATGTACTAGCCTCACAGAAAAAGGAAGAGTGGGAACTGATAGAGCAATGGTGTGAAGAGATTTATAAAAAATCAGTCACACAAAATGGTTGAGGACAAAAAACAAAAGTAACATTAAAGAAAAAGAAATGAATGGTATATACCCAGGAAATGAGTCTGTTTTGCAGCGCTTGATCTTGTTTACTATAACCTAAAAAGTCAAAAGAAAATGTCTGGCATTATTTATGGAACAAATTGATAAATAAGAACATTAAGAAACTTTATGTCACATACAGAATGATCCTGCAATTGGCATGTCCTCTTCTATACAGGTAGTTTGATATTTTGAGTACTGTTCATTGCATTAGCTTATGCCAATGAGAGATTTACTACTATACTATTGTATTGCAAGTTTTCCGTCAGTTCATAGCGTATTAACTTTATGATTAGTATCACTGAAAAACATTAAGCAGATTCATGGCCATACTAGAGAAATAATCAGGGCTTAACGTGGCCTTAAATGCAGATCATGAATCAAAACAGATGAGAAAATAGCAAATGCATCAAATTACTGTACTGTACTGATGATATCCCAGAAAAAAACAGCGTAAGACAAGAGACATAATATTTCCCCTACCAAGATGAAGCGTTATAGTCTAAGAAGACATCTAGAATGACATGGCTAGTTGAAATCCAGAAGGCTGATGGCTAAGTTAACTGTTCCCATATGCACAAATTATTCATAGGCATCAAACAACAACAAAAAAATGAGAAAAAAAAGCGAACCACAAACTAAACTACTCTTGTGCATTATAATATAAAAAACAGCCTTGAGCTTACATCTTTCGGGTCAAGGAGATTGATCCGAGACTGATCTGAAGGTGCAGATTTGGACATCTACAGGGGAGCAAGAAAATTTTGTCGAAGTACAATGAAGACCATGCACATAAACAAACATGACATCAGAGTAAGCAACTTCTTCAGCTTAGCACCACATATTAAAATGAAGATCTAAGTGAGAATTCATTCCTGCCCTTCTGCCTAGCCTTTTATAACTGGATCAGGGAATTGAACTTTTAGCAATATAGACCATGCACATAAAAACACGACATCAGAGTAAGCGACTTCTTCAGCCTAGCACCACATGTAAAAATGAAGATCTAAGTTGGTGCTTCATTCCCACCATTCTGCCCAGATTTTTATCACTGGATCATATTACCTTAGACAGACCATCCGTCAAGGACATCACTCGGGCACCTGTAGGTGGAATAAGGGCTTCAGGAACCTACATGAGTAGAAATTTTCAGGTGAAAACAAAAATAATTTGATCCAATGCTTGAAAAGAGATCAATAAAACTGAAAAACCAGGAACCACCTTAAATAGTGCACCACCTTTCCTGCAAGAAGAATTCAGGATTGTCAAATCCTTAGGCTGGAGCAAGAAAGATACTGATAAGAGGGTGGCTTTTTTAAGGAAAATAACTCGAAGATGAGAAAATTTAATTTTCTGACCCTCCCATTTTCTTCCACTTCCTTCCCCCATATAAATAATTAACCCGCTCAGCCAGTTCACGAGTCAGTTCCAAATGTTGTTTCTGATCCTCACCAACAGGTACCAAATCAGACTGCATGCAATTCAGAAATTAATGAATGAATGCCTCCTAGTAGGTATTATGTGGAAAACCTTGCAAATTATGGAACTATGGCATTTATACAGAGTGTCCCAACTAATTCTCTTCACAAACATAGTATTCTAAAAATCCATTACCTGATATAAAAGAATGTCTGAAGCCATTAGAACAGGATAAGTTAGAAGTGCAACTCCCACATTTTCATCACCCTACACAAGAAAAAAAGAAGTGGGATCGTCAGGTTTATTAACTAAAGCATCAGTACCAATCAATGAGTTGTTTCATTGGTTCCAGCAGTCAACTGTAAGTCTAAACAACAAAATCAAAAGTTCAGTCATCATGGCTGTATTTTCCTGACATTTGCTTACCAAATAAATTGGTTAGATGTGTCTCTGAAATATGAGGTGTCAATTGTAAATAACAATCACCCATGTATCCATAGAATTCTAATTTCAAAAGGGTGATTAAGATAAATTCCACAATGCACTGCCATTTCTGACCATAAAACCAAAATGTAGAAAATGCCAAAACTATGGACTTAATGATGCTGAAACTGTCATTCAGCTACAACGCACCGCCTTGCGAGATTTCTCTTTAAACTGGATCATTCTGTTAAGCCAACCAAGAGGTGTAGCAGAACTTAGCAGCCACATTAATTCCACATGTGCACGGATATGAGATTGTACAAATACAGAAGCCTGTAGGTCCATGTGGAAGAACTAAATTCAGCAATCTGCAGTATGAGTTCAAAACCATATAGTATGAGCATAAAGAAGATGCATTATGCTTACAGACCTTATTTGTGTCAATACCACATGCCAGATAAATGGCTGCTGTACTTCTAGTTGCTTTAGACAACTCTTGAGCATCATGCGGCAGAGTTATCTGAACGAAACCAATCAAGAGGACATGATATCAATTAATTTCTTAAAGAAGAATCTCTCTAACTCGAAAATCACAAATTTCTTTAGCATAATAGATTCATCATCTTTTCTTCTTCATAAATAAATATATATAGATAAAGCAATGTAGATAACTAAATAAAGCAATGCTGATTAACTTGGTGCTCCAATAGAATTTTGGCTCATAGTTCCTTAAGTGCTAGCACTACCTGGACATAGCATAGATTACCATTCAGAAACTGAAGCTGGGCTAAATGTTGCAAGGACTAGTGCCTAGAATGAGACACACTTGCTACTTGATTTGGCTAGGGGCATGGCAGGATAATGATGACTGGTGAGGAGAACCAAGCTCGTAAAAGTAAAAATTTTGCCAATTTTACATCTAGGGACTACAAAATTCGCTGTTGTTTCTCATATACACTGTTATCTTTTGCCTCTTAGATAACAGGTACATCTATGAAATGCATCATGACAAGAAGCAATAATATTCTGCACAGCCTGAAATGAGTTCACAATTATTGTGCAAGAGCCAGCAAACAATCGAATTACTAGCTAATATAGGTACAATACTTAAGGGGAAAGAGATGCAGCTGACAGCTTCTGATTATTGGAGCCGGCAGTTAAGAACTGGTGGCTACCAGGTAAAGAAACTTTTAGAAATAGAGATCCAAGATCTTATGCCATTCTCAAAAATTTACTATGGGAGCTTGATTTTGCCAATTCTAGATGGAGTAGACAATGATATAATGTATAAAATGTAAATATTCAGGAAGAAAACTTGCAAATTTATGGGACAAAAAAGAAGAAAGGAAAAAAACAACTTACTGCATGTAGGTCCACAATGAAGAAGAGTGTTTCATAAGTATTCTGCAATAAGAGACTTAACATTATGATCATTGTCTTAGACCACAAAAGAAATAATAATTGAAGCGTTTTATACAAGCAACAACACCAACAAGTCAGAAGAAATGCATAAGGCAGCTGCATCTTTCTCAACCATCAAAACTAATTGTGTGTTTATAAGAGCTATAGGTATGAAAAATTAATCACATGGAAGGATAAAAAACGTTGACAAAAGCATAGACTATATCATTGGCAATAACCAAAAGAGAGAATAACCTGAAGTGAAATCCAGTTTCTTATAGCACCAAGGTAATTCCCAAGATGTATAGATCCTGTTGGTTGGACACCAGATACAACCCTTTTCCTGTGGATCAGGGGAGTCAATATCAGTGCTTACCTTTGATCAGTCATAAACAGCCGCTAATATAGAAACTATACGCGACTTCATGCATTTGTATTTTGGTTTCTAATGCAACGTAACGAGGGCAAGAAGATCCAACTAAAGCCTAAAAGACCTGCGCCTCTAAACAATCTATAACTTTGAATGCTGGTGCTGTCCTCTTAAGAGAAAATCCTGAGAGCAATCCAACCAAGAAAAAATCACCTTATAACAGGATTCGGTAGGAGGAATTCGCTTGTCAGCACTGTGGCACTCATACAAAAATTTCATATGATGATTTCACAAATTTTCATCCTATTGAGGGAAATTTGCAGAAGACAATTGAAATTGCAACTCGGAGCATCATTCCTAACCGAGAAAACTTTAAATGTAGATAAAGGAACAAAGAGTGCCCCCCGACCTAAAAATCCAACATAAAAACACTCAAAAACACTACCACTGTCGTCATCTCATCCTGAAAAAGAAAAGAAGAAAATACAAAAGAGAGATTAGGCGCTAACATTCTGGGGGCTTGTGGAGCCTGAGAAATTTCAGCCTCCGGAGCCAAAACACTGCAATTGCATCGAAGCTGGAATCGAGACCGCGACGCTTCTACAGATCTCTTGAGATAGTGCGCTGGGCGGAGACCACGAGCGCCGCCGCTGCAAGCGAGAAGGCGAGGCGAAGCAGTGGAGAGGACGAGCACTTGGGAGAAAAGAGCTCGACCCATTTTTTCTTCTTTTTTCCCCCTTATTTTTGTAATTTGCTCGATCTAAGGTGGCTTCGCTTCATTGCGATAAGAGCCGCGCCGGGCACTGGGCAAAGGACAAAGGGAACACTAAGCTCTAATCCTACCGTTCGTTCTGCTTTGAGATTCGCGTTAACGATCTCCCATACCATTCTAGCACACTTTGCTGTTTTCCCACATCAAAACCATGTATTATTGATATTAACATTTCAAACAAAATAGAAATGTCATTTTTGTAAAAAAACTACAAATACTGGGGTGAGCATCCGGTCAGGCGGTTGAACCGAACCGAACTTTTTCATTTTTGAGGAACACGAACCGAACCAAACGCAACAAGTATTGGAACCGATCCACCGACTTTTTGGTTCGGTTCGACTCGATTCGGTTCGATTTTGAACCGGAAAAGCAAATTCCCATATATCATAATTAATAATTTAAATATATAAAATAATAAACTCTATATATCAATTTAGCTAAAGAATAAACATGATAGAACAAAATGTTAAAATATATTCATAACAATGAGTTCGGTTTTTCCGGAGGGCCGGTTTTAAAATCGAGAAATTTGAACTGGAAAACCGAGAACTGAAATTCCTAAATTTAAACCCAAACGAACCGAACCTTGAATTTCGGTTCGGCTTATTGACCGAGTTTGCTCGCAAATACTGAAAAATGGAGAGGGTATTTGATAAATTAAATACATTTTGGCGGAGGGAAACGCAACACAAAGAGGTGATCTTACCGCTCGAAATGCTTCGAGATTCGCGTTAATGATCTCCATTGCCCCTTAAAGAAAACTTGCTCTATTTTCGGATACACCCTGTATATTATTGATATTTACATTACCAATGAACTAAATATGACATTTCGGAAAAATACTCGAGTATTTGGTCGGTTCAGTTGGAACATAACCGAACTTTTTCGGTTTTTAATAAAAAACTGAACCGACCGAAAATAAGTATCGGAACGAACCGAAACGAATTTCGGTTCGCTTTGAACCAATTAACTGATTCCTATATATTATAATTTGGGGTAATTACCAGTGACCCCCCGTAATTTGGGGTAATTACCGCTAACCCCCGTAATTTCCGTAATTACCCCCACCTCTCAAATTCGCCTATATTTACCCATAGACCCTGATTGTTATTTAATCAAAATTTTATCCAAAAATTCCGATTTTACCCCGTTATTTTTACACATACATCCCTAAAAACTTATTTTTTTATATTTAACCCCCCGGATTTCGCCGAGACCGGCGCGCCCGCACGCGGAGGCCGAGGCCGAGGCCGTTCCGCCCCCGCGTGCCGGGGACGGAGGCCGAGACCGGCGCGCCCGCACGCGGAGGAGGAGGCCGAGGCCGTTCCGCCCCCGCGTGCCGGGGACGGAGGCCGAGGCCGGCGCGCCAGCACGCGGGGGCGGAACGGTCTCGGCCTTGGCCGTCCGCGCCCGCGTGCCGGCGCGCCGGCATCGGCCTCCGTCCCCGGCACGCGGGGGCGGAACGGCCTCGGCGTCCGCCTCCGCTCCCGCCGCCGGCTCGCCCCCCGGCCTCCGCCTCCTTCTCCGGCGCGCGGGGCGGATTTTTGCAAATAACACCCCGAAGTTAAATTTGTAATTTATAAATATTAAATTTGTAATTATAAATATACAAAACACTAATGTCTTTTTTGTAAAATTCTAATTAAAATATGATTAAAAATATAGACTTATTTATAAAAAAAATATTGAAGGGGTCTATTTGTAAATGTACAACATGAAACTTGTAATTTTAAAATTAATTTTTAATATTTTTTACATTTAAAAATAAACCATATTTAATATTTTTCTCTATAAATATGTCCAAATTTTATTTATTTTATCAATAAATTTTACAAATAAGTCATCGAAGGTTTCAAGACTAAAATTTAAAATTACAAGTTTTATGTTATACATTTACAAATAAACCCCTTTAATATTTTTTTTATAAATAAGTCTATATTTTTAATCATATTTTAAATAAAATTTTAAAAAAAGACATTAGTGTTTTTTATATTTATAATTACAAATTTAATATTTATAAATTAAAAATTTAACTTCGGGGGGTTATTTGCAAAATCAAAATTTCGGGCACGTTTCTGTAAAATGTGAATAGTCGGGGTGTTATTGTGCAAAAATCCCAGCCCGAGCGCGCCGGAGAAGGAGGCGAGGCCGGGAGCCGCGGGCCGGAAGCGGGAGCGGAGGCGGACGCCGAGGCGTTCCGCCTCCGCAGGCCGGGGACGGAGGCCGAGGCCGGCGCGCAGGCAACGCGGGCGCGGAACGGCCAAGGCCGAGACCGTTCCGCCCCGCGTGCATGCGCGCAGGCCTGCGGCCCCGCCTCCAAACCACCGGCAAAGCGGAGGCCGGAACGGCCTCGGCCTCGCCTCCGCGTGCGGGCGCGCCGGTCCTCGGGCCTCCGGCACCCGCACGCGGGGGCGGGAACGGCCTAGCCCGTGGGCCGTCCTCGGCCCGCGTTCGGCGCGCCGGCGCCCCGGCTCCGGCTCCGCCCCCCTCCCGCCCCTGACGCCGCCTCCGCTCCGCCTGCCGGCCGGCCGGCTCCTCCTACGCTCCCCCCGCGAGAACGGGGGTGTTATTTGCAAAAATTCGAATTTTGGGGACTTTTCTGTAAATCAAAATAATTTCGGGGGTTTATTTGCAAAAATTCAAATTTCGAGGACTTTTTCGTAAATCGGAGTTCTTTCGGGGTGTTATTTGAAAAATCCGAAATCCGGGGGGTTAAATATAAAAAAATTAAGTTTTTAGGGGTGTATGTGTAAAAATAACGGGGTAAAATCGGAATTTTTGGGTAAAATTTTGATTAAATAACAGGAGGTTGTGGGTAAATACGGGCGAATTTGAGGGATGGGGATAATTACGAAAATTACGGGGGGTTAGCGGTAATTATCCCAAATTACAGGGGGTCACCGGTAATTATCCCTTATAATTTTTAACTGATAATTTAAATATCCAAAATAATAAACTCTATAAATCAATTTAGATACATCTAAAACATGAGTAAAAAATAATAAAATGTTCATAAAGATAAGTTCGATTTCATTTTAAGTTACTAAATGAAAATCAAAATCAAAATTCTTATTTTTTTAGGAAAAAATATTAATAGTCTTCTGAAATTTTTTCAAATTTCTAAAAATATCCTATGATTTTTGAAATTTTCATTAAGCCCTTCACAGAATCAAAATCTAAAACATTTTTCGTATTTTTTTACTGAACTAGTATTATAGTAATTAATAAATTTTTATTATTTTTTACTAATTATATGAGTAAAATTAAGATAAAGTGATAAAAATAAATATATATAATTAAAAATTAAATATCATGATCAAAATTAATTTTATATAATTTAAAAATATTTTTTGATCACAATATTATATTTTAAGTGTTTATTATTATTATAATATTGTTACAATACTATTATAATAACCTAAGTATCATATATTCTATTAAAGTATCATAGAATAATACTTAATCCATGTGGAATGGGATTTAATATATAGATTTTTCATATCAATGATGAATAATGGAAGGAGTTATCAAAAATTTTAAAAATTAGTGAATTCTTTTAGAAATTTGTAAAATTCTGGACTATTGGAAATTTTTTCTATTGTTAAAATTATTAAAAATCGAACCGAACTCAATGTCGGTTTTGGTTGGGTCGTCTAAGTCGGTTTCAAGTTTCTGCTCGCGTGAGGGTATTTTGATGAATTAAATAACGATTGGGGGTTTTGTGTTAAATTGCCATAATTGGATAACCACTCGAGAGGGGGAGCATGCTCACACTCGCGGGCTTCCCCACTCGCGGGCTTCGGTTCTGCTGCTGCGCGCCATGGTCCTGCTCCGCCGCGCCACTCTTCTGGTAATTTCTGCAAATCGTTCAAAGGGATTTCTGAAAATTTTTCTTCTTTCGTCTTCGTTGAGGTTTTCTCTTACCAAATCCATGGAGTCTTCGTCTTCTTTCAAATTGAGTTCCCGTTGTCCATTTGTGTGCTTTCTTAGTGGCTTTTTTCGTTTTCAGCGGTGGGCGGCGGGGGAGGTGGTGCGTTGCGGCGGAAGCGGAGGAGTCGAGAAAGCGGCGATGTTGATGATGAGCACGATGAGCGATGCTCGTGGGAAGGTCGTCGGCGGTGGGGTTGAGGACGTATACAGTGAGGATCACGTCCTTGAGGAGCAGCTCGTCACTCCGTGGGCCGTTTCAGTGGCAAGGTGTCTCCCCTTCATCTCTTGTTCGTTCTCCTTTTCTGATTATTATTCTAGATTTTAATAATTGTGATGAGTTTTTTGAGTTATGCATTCGTCCAGAGGGGTTAGGGTAAGCGAGGTATGTTCAATTTTGTTGTGAATTGGCATTTTGACTGCTTAATCCCGCAAAATTTGAAAGTGATTGAATTTTTGTCAATCTTCTTTTTTAATATCATTAAGGTGTATTTTCATCCATCACATATATTTGTGACAAGCATAATGTTTGTTGAAGTTGTTTTGGTGTTTTGCTTTCTCACTATAACTTATCATGTTTTATCATATTTTCTGTTGTTGTTCATTATTTATTTGAAATTTGTTATTACTGTTTTAATATGATTCAAAGATATTGTATTTTCTGTTTTTCTTATCATATGTTTTGTTGTGGAACATAATTATTGAAGTTAATGTAAAGATCCTGTCGGTTCATGTGATTAAGCATCTGGTATGTGGATGTTGAGATGTTATTTTTTTGTCTGATGAAGAACAGCTTTCTTTGTGTCCCAGTGGCTACACTTTATTGAGAGATCCTCGCCACAATAAGGGGCTTGCCTTCACTGAGAAAGATAGAGATGCCCACTCCCTGCGAGGCCTTTTGCCTCCATCAGTCATCACTCAAGAACTGCAGGTTTATCTATGACTCAATGTAGAAGTCATTTGCCTTACCTTGGCTTTTGCATCAGCAAATATAATTCGTCTTTATCTAACCATCAGGAGAAGAAGCTCATGCATAACCTTCGTCAGTATCGAGTTCCCTTACAACAATATATGGCAATGATGGATCTTCAGGTTTGGGCTCTGTCATTTCTCTTTTGCTTTTGCTTTTGTTTTCTTTCCTATCCAATTGAGTTTGTCTATTTAGGCTCTGGAAGTAGTGGACCTTTGCAAACAATTGATAGAATTATCTGTATCTCAGGAAAGAAATGAGAGGCTTTTCTACAAGCTTCTCATTGATAATGTTGAGGAGTTGCTTCCTGTTGTTTATACTCCTACTGTTGGTGAGGCATGCCAGAAGTATGGATGCATCTTTAGGCGCCCACAGGGACTCTATATCAGTTTGAAGGAGAAGTGGAGTATCGGACATGTTTATAAATATCTAGAATCCTTAGTAGCAATAGGAAATCTCAGCTGACTTGCTTTGATTGTAACTTTTAGGGGAATGATTCTGGAGGTATTGCAGAATTGGCCTGAGAAGAGCATTCAAGTTATTGTAGTCACTGATGGCGAGCGTATTTTGGGGCTTGGAGATCTTGGGTGCCAAGTGGGGACTATGATAATGCTTTTCTTTATTGTGATTCAATTATGTATTGCAGTATTTGCTAATATCCTAAATCACAACTTTGAATATCTCCAAGGGAATGGGGATTCCGGTTGGCAAGCTTGCTCTATATACTGCTCTTGGAGGAATCCATCCATCTGCAGTAAGCATGTTTGCTATGTTTGTAACATCTGTAGCTTCCCTGCTGCTTCTCAGTCACAGTTATTTGAATAAATTAAACATAAGCTATCCATATGTGTTTCTAGTTGGAAAATAACAATTTTAACAGCCAAATGTTTATTGGCAGTGCTTGCCGATCACAATTGATGTTGGGACAAATAATGAACAGCTTCTGAAAGATGAATTCTATATTGGTTTAAGGCAGAAGCGGGTTGGTGGCGAGGTACTATCTATCTTCTAATACTCATAAAATATGTTATTATGCCTTTTTTCCCTGTTTGTATGTTAATCGTTGACTTGTATATGCTAAATTAGGAGTATGCCGACCTTCTACATGAGTTCATGTCTGCTGTTAAGCAAACCTATGGTGGGAAAGTTCTCATTCAGGTTGGTTTTAGTGGAATTTTTAGATTGAGAATAGCTTAAATGTTCAACCCTACTCCAAAGCTCCTTGTGTTTCTGTTGTTTGTCCCTGTTATGATTTCTTCTGTTGCAGTTTGAAGACTTCGCAAACCATAATGCTTTTGAATTGCTAGTGAAATACGGCAGGACTCATCTTGTGTTTAATGATGATATTCAGGTAATTGCAAGGCTCATTTGATTTGCTTGCAAGATATGGCATGAAAAGTGTTGGGTCTGCTGCTTCCCTCTGGGAGCACTTCCTAATGTGCAGAGTGCTTGAATGCTGCAGGGTACGGCTTCTGTGGTCCTAGCAGGGTTGGTTGCAGCACTAAAATTAGTTGGTGGAACCTTACCGGAGCATAAATTCCTGTTCCTTGGTGCTGGAGAGGTGACTGTCTTTCTTGTTTAAATGTGCTGCTACTTTATCCCTGCCAATATTAGCTTAGCTACAGCTACTTTGTAGTGGATTAATTGAAGTTTCCCAATATGATATGAACATCCTCTAGGGGCACTCCATGTCTGTCTATTAAGTGTGAATAAATACTAAAAGTTGGATCACAAACCTCTGGAGTATAGTGTATAATTTATGTTTGGTTTCACTTAAGAGTATGTGTCACTTGTTGCAGGATAAATATTAAGTTTCTTCTACCTGATGCTGAGTTTGTCAAATAACAAGGATTAATTTCGTTGTAAGCCATTGGGAATGGCAATAAAGTGGGTCATTTTGGTTTTCTGGGTGCTATTTATTCTCACCTTCATATTATGTTTTCACGCTGATGCCAATTTTAATATTTTGATATTCACATAACGTTTTATTTCCTTTCTTTTTCTCTTCCATTTTTGGTCTCTACTTCAGGAAATACTGGGTTGATGTTTGCAGGCTGGTACTGGTATTGCTGAACTGATAGCGCTGGAGATGTCAAAAAAGGTTCTTTAATTTATTGAGTAGCTTAATTACATCTGTATGAGTTCCAACCATATTGGGTTAGAAGACTTTATCCAGGTCTTTTCATGTGAGCTTGTTGTTTTTGTTTTTTTATTACATGTATTGCTAATCTTGTTGTCCCAGACTGATTCTGCTGTCTTCCTAAAATATAAAACTTCTTGCTGTAGACAAAAGCTCCGTTGGAACAATGTCGCAAGAATATATGGCTTGTGGATTCTAAAGTAGAGTATTGACCAACTGGAGTCTCAGCTCCAAACACTCAACTTCTTTCCCTTCTTGCCATTTGTATGCTCTCTAAAAGATTCAGGTCGTTGAGATTCTGCTGTAGGGATTAATTGTGGAGTCACGCATGGCATCACTTCCACATTTCAAGAGACCCTGGGCACATGATTTTGAGCCCTTCAAGAGCCTCTTAGATGCTTTAAAGGTTCTTGCTATTCTGAAATTGATAAAACTTCAAGCTGCAACATAATTTCTTTTTCATTTTCGGCTCGACATGTTATACACGAGTCAGGCTCAGGTCTTCAGAGACAAATGCATAACACCCAAACAGGCTTGTTGAAAGATTTCTGCCATGTCATCTTACTGACATGGCAAAAATCATAAAAATATAACCCAAAAAATTGTCATTTTTTTATTTTGTCGACATCCAATCTATTGTCTTAAAATCACACACAAACTTTTTTTAAACCTTAATTTTATGAGTTTTGCCATGTTAGTAAGATAACATGACAAAAAATCTTTCACTTGTTCTTCTCCAGCAGGACAGTTTGGGTGTCATGCATTCCTCTCAGAGCAACCGAACCAGACTTGTTATACACCCTATGAATATATTATGCTGCATCTGTTGTGACTTGTTCAATTTGACTGTACAGTGAACACTGACTGAATAAAAAATTAAGACCGTCTGAAAATTTTCCATCAATGATGGTGTTAGTTGTGAGAAGCACACTTTCCATAAGTGGTCACCAATTTAAAGATCATGGACAGCAATATATCCAGTCAAAGTATAATTTGAGGAGCCAAAATGAAATGCTATATCAAGTAATTTCATTTGTAGCTACATATTCTGCCTGACTCCTTATTATAGCCACTGAGCTTATCTTTTGTATAAATTCAACTATGTACAAGTGCAGCATGTATCCATTATGCTCAAAATGAGAGTTGCTTACATTGAGATATGGATTTATGCTTTTAGGCCATCAAACCAACTGTGCTCATAGGATCATCTGGGGTAGGAAGAACCTTCACAAAGGAGGTTGTTGAAGCCATGGCCTCCATTAATGATGTACGTTATGGATAGTCTGCTTCTTTTAAGCCCTCTGATTGAATTAGATGTTAAAGTTACAAAGAAGGCTGATGTTTTGTCTAAACAAAAAACAGAAGCCTATCATACTTGCTTTGTCAAATCCAACATCCCAGTCTGAGTGTACCGCTGAGGAAGCTTACAAATGGAGCAAGGTGAGGAAGTCAGATTGAATTATTTGTGTCATTGAGTATATTTTATACTTGGATGTTGATTTTTGCGGAGTAGATTGAAGGAAAATCTTGGGAAATATGTGCAGGGTCGAGCAATTTTTGCTAGTGGAAGTCCTTTTGATCCAGTTTATTACAATGGAAAAATATTTGTGCCTGGACAGGTATAGGCTTCATTTCCTTACCTCTTGATATGCTCCAGAAGGCTATTTCGTAACTAATCCCACATGCACTGAACGTTGTAGCCATTACATCTAATATTAAGGTTCTTTCTTGCATTTACCAGGCAAACAATGCATACATCTTCCCAGGATTTGGACTTGGATTGGCGATATCAGGAGCTATTCATGTACACGATGACATGCTTCTTGCAGCATGTAAGGCATCAACTTTAGTGCTTAAAGTATGATAGGTTGTCAATTAATTTAGAATCCGATCAATCTTTCATTGCTTTCTCCTGTTGAAACAGCCGAAGCTTTGGCTGCACAAGTTACAGAGGAAAATTTCAATAAAGGGCTGATTTATCCACCTTTTGCTCAAATCAGAAAAATATCCGCTCTTATTGCCGCCAATGTAGCAGCTAAAGTATATGATCTTAGTGCGTCTTTCTTTCTGAAGCTAATTATCCACCTCTTCTTCTGCTGTTCCTGTTGGTAGTGTTGTTTATTTCTTTTGATTGTCATTAGTGCAACTACTACTGCTACTACTGATACTATTACCAGTTTTTTTTGCTATTATTGTTATTAATATTATGCAGCCTTTGGTTGACATAAATCTGGTGTACAATTTTATACTTATCCTACCTCTGATTTTCAGATTTGGCTACACATCTTCCGCGTCCAGAAAACCTTGTGGAGCATGCAGAGAGCTGCATGTATACTCCTGCCTACAGGAGTTATAGATGAGAGGTGTTAGAAATAAACAGCTCAATGTCAGGCCACAGTTTTAAGGTCTTAAGACTTGCGTCCATTATTTCCCAACCCAAAATGTAAAGCGATTGTATTATCCATTAATCATTATTAGCTTAATCAACACATTGGTTTTGCTTTAGTTCACATTTGAATTATGAGAATTTCATGTATTTGTAGTTTCATCATACCCGTTCTTGTAACTGTTGCTTATACTGCTCAGTAACGTTACAGGAGAAATGTTCAGAATGAATTCCAACACGTTCAATATATATGAAAATATTACTTAACCAACATGAATATTTCAAACAATTCATTTTGACTGCAAATTATTCACTCCACATGCATCCAAGAACTATATTTTTCCCAAAATTTGGTTGCCAAGTTTTGTTCAACAGTTTTAATCCATACAACCATAAGGTAATTGGCACCAGGGGAACATTGCCTCATGTATCCTAGAAAATGACATTGGTCCACACCAAGGTGTGGCAGGCAGGCACTTTTGCAAATGCAGGACATTTGAATGAGCTCCATGTTCAATGCCAGATATTTGCTACAGATTATTGGTAGCTGATTAAGTTGCAAATCACAGATTACTCATATATACA
Organism: Trichopus zeylanicus subsp. travancoricus; assembly: GCA_005019695.1. Taxonomy (NCBI): domain Eukaryota; kingdom Viridiplantae; phylum Streptophyta; class Magnoliopsida; order Dioscoreales; family Dioscoreaceae; genus Trichopus; species Trichopus zeylanicus. The sequence goes on along the minus strand of RXID01022288.1, from coordinate 69,002 downwards.
CATGACACTGTACAACAAGGCAAACCAGAGCAGCCCTTTTTTCTACTTTATTGATAGTGCTTTTTTCAACACGAACCATCCTTGACCTGAGAGCTCCGAATTCCCCAAAAGGATTTTGGAAGTAGCTTCTTTCTTGTGGCAGTAAACAGCCAGCCAATGTTCGATTCACAGCCAGCACAATGAGTGATAGTCCAAGCATATCTGCAATACAAGAAGTACGGTTGACCAGCATAAATAACAGGTACAGCAACTAATGTACATGATCACAGAACAGATTCCTGATCTAGTACCATTTGGGGGAATGCTATCCATTACAAAAGGATTGAAGCTCCTGAATGCATCAAGAAGCACCTAATAGTCATAACTACCAAGTACACTAGTTACATTAGCTCAATAGAATTTTTACTCGTTCATTCACACAGAAGCACTATGCAAACACAGATTTTCCATGTTCCTTGGGTATTAATCAAAATCTTAGTAGTTTTCGGTAGTAAAATACTATTGGACGGGACTGTCAAAAAAACATTATTCGTATTCCGAAGTCTTTAATGTTGAATGATTCAGGTGATAAACTCAACATCAGTACCATGTCAAAAGCAAGCTACTTTTGAACTTCAAAGAAGTTGTCTTGGGCAGGTTGTGCAAGCCTTTCGAGCATATATGAAGGAACAATGCATTTACAAGTAAAATAAAGGTGCTTACCCTGGGAACCAGCTGTGCTCTTTTACAGGAGAACCGCGGAGTGCCAGTCCATTGGCATTGTAAACAGTTATAACCTCATGTACAAAACCATGTGGGTTCACATAAGCATTAAGGGGGCCGTCGCTAGACATCACAAGCATATCGCTTCGTTTTGCAATTAAAGCCTGCAGAAACAAAAACCTTAATTATTCACATTTGATAAATACCAAAATGTCAGTTATATTTTTAAGCCACTTCTGTTTCATGAGAATCAAACGTGCCCTGAAAATGGTCCTGTTTAAGAAGAGCATAGCACCAGACATACCATGTCCATGGAAAAATGAGATGTTCAACTCAAAAGCTTACTTCTGACAATTACCAGGCAGTTTTTACATCGTATAAGGTCAAAGCCCTTGAGTAGCTGAATCTCCTTCTGCAACCTGTATGAAACCCCATCAATCTCTAACAGTTCCTGTCTTGTAGACTCTGACATGGGAAGTTTGCTGGCAATATAAAATGACAAAAGATCTGGTTTTGCAATTAGGGAATCCATGCTTGGGGTTCTTATTATCTGCCTCCATAGATCTGTAGCATAATTATATGTAATTCGTGAGATGAAGAGCCCATATTGGAAAGTGCCAGGATACCACCCAAGGCAAACATAAACTAGGTAGAATTTGATGTCATCACCCAGTTGTTCAACCAAGTAAGCAGGTGAAGCTCAGCGTAAAAAAATATGGAAAAACAGAAGGCTCATCATTTCATGTTCCAAATATTTCACATATATAAATACAGAAAGACTATCAAACTATCAAGAAATTTAATAACAGGTAAAAACCACATTTAAAAATATAATCGATGAGCATTCACAAAGTTGTTTCAAATAGCCTAACAATTGTCCTTGATAAAATCATAAATATAACAGAATTTTCAGTCTTGGAGAGATAATGAAGTTACCTGCAGCCCTCCGAGCAAGTGAATAAGAATCAAACATCTGATAAACCCAGTAAGGCCAAAAGGACAGAGGAGCCCCACATGGCCTATTCAACACATAGGCTGGCAACCGAGCTACATGCCTTGTATGTCCTTTTCCAGATGACAATGCTCCTGTAAGGTCTGAGCTTATACTGTCATTATCAAAAAATTTGTCATGTAACTGACCTGATCGTCCTGATTTATTTGAATAAGATTTCTGCAATTTTTGGGTCTGCCCAAGAGTAAGGTCCTCATCACTACTTGAGAATCCATCAAACCTCTCATCTCCACTAGGTGAATGAGTTGTTTGTACGTCTGCCATAGAATGGTCACTGAAGGTGCTTGCAGCAGACATACATTCCCAATCACTTTCAGCAACCTCATATCCATGGTATTTGGATGATGAAACACAAGAAGATGTTGCATGTGATGTACTGCATTTCGACAAGTTACTTACTGCTGCCAACTGCCCAAAAGCAGCTCTTGGAGTTCTTAGAGGAACATCTTCTTGAATTATTTGGACTTCAGCACAAGGCTGGCAAAAAATCCATGATGATAAAGTTGTATTAGTTCTCCATCACTGAATGAAAGACAAAGGACATAAATCTTTATGCAATAATTAGTTCTTACTGCTCCTTCCACGTCAATCCAGCGCTTACGCAAGTGAAATCGCTGCCGACCACGGGCAACTACATTTAGGGAACCATCATCCAATCGCCTGTACTGCCGTATCTGAGGAAACATAGAAAATATCATGCTCAGACCAATTGTGATTATAGTCCACATTAATAAAGATACAAAATTACTCAGACACAGACCCATTCCATTAAAGGATGAGGAATCCGGACCCCAAGTTAATAACAAATTAAAGCTGGAAAGGTTAACTTTAACTGGTATTTCACAAAAGGCATCCCTCAGTGGAGTTCCATAAGCTCATAAAATAGGTTGATGTCTTTACATCTCACACTTCTAGTAGAAACTCAAGCAGCAATCATTAGTTCAGAAAGTTTCGGCCTTCTGTAATTAAGGGACTATTCGGGAACTGTTTAAGTTGTGTAATTATTATAATGCTAAAGTTTTTAATTTGATCAAATTGCTAACAAAAAGTTTGGAAAGATTGTTTTGGTACACACAGTCAAACTAGAGAGTTCATAAACTGTTGTATATTGTTAAGAAGTAGAGCTCTATCAACATTAAACCCGCACCTCTGCAGTAGTCCCAATTGAAGCGAAACAAAATCTACCCTCTGGCGACCAATGAACTCGAACCTGACATGTCTCAAACCATTAAATTCATTTTGTAGCAGAACAACCATAAGCAAAAAGTTTAATAGAAATAGAAAATACATGACATACCACACCTATTGTCAAAGGAGCATCAACCTGGTTCATTGCCCTTTCCACGGCAGCTTTAAAAATAGGTTGAATAACTCTTAAAGGAAGAGTTGCTTCCGGAAAAAGAACAACCCCTAATAAATTTCAAAATTGACAAAATTATAATCAACATCACCCTGACTTGGAGTTTTGGTCAAAAAATTAAAAGCACAAGAGTGTGTGCATACAGAAATATATGCAGGTAGAAAAGAAAGTAAAAGATTCCACAGCTGATGCTAACTAGAGCATCACTACAGTAAAAGAGTTATCATCCACAAAAAATGGTTGGCAGCATGATTAACTATATGATAAATCAAAATGCTTAAGATGGATGCTTTGCTAGTAGGCAAATGCCACTTTGTTCACTCATTGTTTTACTTAAAGGGGAACAAAATCTGTTGCATTAGAAAATACAGGACACATTACATAAAAAATGTGAGGAATCCATTGAGAATACAAACCAATGAACAATATGAGCTGGTATACAAAATTTACCTTCCAGATAGAACATTGGCAAGATCAAGATTGCACCGCCATCCAAGAATGCCAGCCTACCTTGAGTATCATCAATTTCTGTTGGGCAAAGCAAATTTTTGAGCAACTTTATACGATAAAGGACAGAATAGAAAAAAGGACAGCATACAGCAATACTTACCACCAAGGTATGTATGCAGGGAAGCCAGACATGTATCAAACGTAAAGCCACCAGATTGACCTAACCCTCCATCACCACGCCCGCTAAAGTTCGAAAAATAATGAACAAAATAAGTATCCAATCAGAAGAAGAAACTTGCCAATTTTTTATCCTCTCAATTCATCCCTACAAAAAGCACGCGTTCTCCCAAAATAGCAATCGGGAACACAAATAGAGCAAAAATCCTATTTCCGCTGGTGATTACTGGAACCCTAATCGTGTCCAACAACAATATAACAGATTTTCTGATCAAATCGCTCTATGCAAACCCTAAATCAAAGCTAATCTACGGAAATGAAGAGGAATACGAAGAGAAATAGGGAACCTGGCGAGGCCGCCGTCGTCGTCGTCGTCGGAAGAGGAGCGGAACTCGGCATCGACCTCCTCGATCTGGAGCTCCTCCATGTCGAGCTCTCTGATGCGCTGGATCTGGCGCCTCTCGTTCTCCAGGAGCCTCTCCCTCTCCTCGTCCATCTGTCTCTCGCTCTCTCCGCGTCCTTCTTGTTGCAACAAGCGACTGGACTCTTTTTGCTCGCTGGCGCAGCGACCTGTTTAGATCGCCCAGCAACCGGTCCCAGAGCTGCCTTTTGCCTAAACGGGGTGAAATCTCCGGTTCGACAACAAAACCGGTTTTGGTTCAAAATTCGGTCCAGAAAAAGCATTAAAGGGCAGGAGGGAGAAAAAAAATCAACATAGCGTTACCTTATTGATTCAGAATCGTGTCGAAAAATTTATTTTTAAGATAAATTAATACGATTTCGATTCTCAATTTTTGTATAACTTTAAAATTAATTTTTGTTTCGATTCTATATTTTATAAAAAATTGATAAACCAAAATCGTACTTATTTTAAGTAAGAATATAAACATATTATATAAATATATAACATACACATTACATATATATTAAAATTTAATTTTATACTTATATTTTTTTAATATCTTTCTCAATCTCTAGTAAAATTATAATTTTAAGAAATATCATAAAAATATTATTTTATAAATTATATTTAATTTTTAAAGTATTATAATGTAAAATTTTGATTTTAAAATTAATAATTTGAGAAACTAATATACTAGTTTTATAACTGCTTTAAAATTAGTTTAAAATCAAAACTAAAAATTTAGTTCTAAACCCAAATCAATACAATTTCAACTCTAAAATTTTCAAAAATCAAAATTTGATTCTGATTTTAAAAATTATGGAATTAATATAATTTATCGATTTTACTTACCCCTATGAAAAGTATTTTTTTCTCTTGAATAACATTGCTTGAATAACATCTAAAATTTATTTTAAAGGAAATTTTCCTCAAATATACTCCATCAATTAGCTACACAATGTGTTGAAAGAATTTTTCTATAAATATTAAATAAATTGCCCTTGGTTTTCTATTATAGTGAATTAGTAAAAAAAAAAGATGATTTCTACAAATTCCTCAGTTTATGAGGGGCTTGCTGCTAAAATCTCTAAATTTGGTTAAAGATGGCCAGACCACGTGGGCCCAAGCCCAAACTCGAAGTCTACTGGGCCAAACCCAATCCAGAAATGTGGCGCGAAGCCTCCGCGCTACTGCACGAGCCCGGTTGTCCATCAGCAGTACTGCGAAGCGACATACACGGCAGCGACCTGGAAAAAATTCCTCAACAGCCGAGCACTTGGGTTTCTCCGTCGCAAAAAACTCTTCCCTTCAAATCATACCAAAAGGAAACCAAAAGCCATTTTCCTTAATTTTTCTTCTTGTTCTTCTTCTGTTGTTTCTTTCCTTCCCTTTGATTGCCGCACGTTTGCTGGAAATGGTCGGGAGGAAGGAGCAAAATGAAAAATGTGAAGCGCGGAAGCCCCACTTATTCAAAGTTCTGCTCGGCGATTTCGCTCAGTGGCTGGTAATTTTTTTGTTCTTTTATTTTTCTCTTTTAGCAGCTGAAGTCAATAACGAAGCTTTTTTTCTTTTTTGTTTTTAGGAAATTAGAAGAGTAATGTGCTATTTGTGTGAAATGTTTGACCTGAATGTGTTGGAAAATCAATTTATGCGTAGCATTTGGGGCAGATGTTACCTACTTGTAGTTTTGGCTGTTCTTTGTGATGGTAGCATATTACATTTCTCAGATTCTAATCAAAGATCTTTCCTGGAAAAATTGCTGCTCAAAACTTCATCGCCTTAAACACAAGATACCTAAATAGAAGAGCCTATGTGCACAGAGTTTATTAAGAAGATAATCCTAATTGAGGATTGGAAGATCATTCAATAAGAGAAACTTCAGATTTGACCTGGGGACTTCAACATTGTATTTTGCTTCACCTTTTTTATTCATTTTGTAGACAATCCCTGCAAACTTCATGAAGCACATCTCAATGGGCTCGTCGAAAAGAGCCTCTCTTTGGGGCCCAGCCGAAGAGGTTGGCGTGTAGGGTTGCGCAAGACTGTCAAAGGCACGTTTCTATGCGATGGATGGTCGAACTTTGTGAAAGATCATGCTTTGAGAGAGTACGAATTCCCAGTGTTCAGATACGATGGAGATATGCATTTCGGTGTGCAGATTTTCGATACCAGTGCATGTGAAAGGGAGGATGTGTTTCACATCAGACCACGGCAAAGACTTGCACTTAGAGAAGATCAAGCGAAGTGCTCATCAGTTGTTCGCTGCCTTGTTCCGAGCCAAGCAATCAAAACTGAATTGGAAGAGAGTCCACTCAATAATATGTTGCAAGATGTTTCTTTTGGTGCAGTTCAAGGTGAATTTCTGAGCTTGTTATTATTTTTCTTGTTGGATGTTTAGCTTACCATACAAGTGTGTTGATACAAATGAAGGCGGTGGGCTTTCTTATCAATTCAATCTGCTCTTTCCTAGTTGATAATCACGGCTATGAAAACTAAAGATCATCAAATCTCCGGTCGCTTTTAATATGGGAGTAGGCACAATTTCTGCATTGCAGGAAGTGGTGCTGCAATCAAGACGGAAGGCAATGACCTACAACTCTGTGTGATTCTTGCCACAATTAAACAGCATAAAAAGGGCTACATATCAAAAGCACAGGATGCTGCTAACTCCTTTGCATTAAGCTTAAAGTTTCCTTATGCAATTATCCGAATTAGAGCAATGCATATTTACCAGCCATACACACTGGTCAGTGGCTATTTTGGCACATTATCAATGTGATTCTTGAATCCACACTAACTCCTGAACTCAACTGCATGCAGAGGCTTCTGAACTCCTTCTCACATTATCATCTTCCACGGATTAAAATGAACATGGTCCTCAGAGACCCAAAGGGGAAGGCATGGGTGGTGAGCTTCATTCCTGGCTCAACAGACAGAAGAGAGACGAGAGACAGACTTTGGGCAGGGTGGTGCCTGTTTGTGCGTGGGAATGACCTCAGGACAGGGGATCACTGTGTGTTCGAGCTCGTGGGACAGGTTGAATTCCGCGTGCATATATTTAGGGTGGTGGAGGAAATCGCACCAGCAATCAGGATGTAGGAGATGTCCCTCTTGTACAGTTGTGTATGTACGATGCTCTACCGCGCAATCAAAGCAGTAGGCTCCTTTTCAAACATCCTGTAATCTCTTGGAGTATCAGAACTTGGATCCTTCTGGAAAGGTTCTGAAATTCTGCATTTAATTTGTGGAGTTTGGTTCTCTTGCAAAAAAAACTATGATATGGATAGAATGTTCAATGTCAGAGCTCTTAATTTCGCCAGAGTGCTGAATCTCAGCGAGCTTCTAGGTAGCTTTAAACCACGTAATTTATTTCTAGTGGGATTTGGTCTCTTCATGTGCAAATGCCACAAATAGGTGACTGGAATGATTTCTATGATTTGAGATGGTTAATTATCATTTAAAAATGAAAGGAAAATATCCCGCAATGGACTGCAAAAAAGAAGAACAAAGAGCTGGAGAATGACTTGTTGTTTGTGAACATACTTATTTCGGTTTTTCTCAATCCAAATCCAATTAATTAAGATTATAGAAACAGAGTGTCAAGTTGAATTAGCCAAAGTATTACAAACTAATGCATGAGGCAAAGAGCAATATGGTTATCCGGAAATAGGAAACGGGAAAACGTTTCACCAATTTCCGTTTCCCACCAGCGCCTGGACTCACCAACGTTCTGCCATGTTTCCCGGTTTGCGTTAGTTAATGTCCTCCTCCCTCGACTTTGCCCATGACGGCATGACCCAACCCACCTTAATTTAGTTCCCCGCGGCCGGCTCTGGGCCGCTGCGCTACCCTGTGCACGAGGGCAAGACCTACTCAAATCGGATGTGCAATTCAAGCCTTTTCTTTCTCAGTTTCCTTAATTTTGATAAATTTAACGGTGGAATCTGTGGTTTGATTCAATAATTCGGGATTTGGCATCTAGGGTTTCTAATTCCTCTACCTTTTTCTGGGAATTTAGTTGTTAGCTGATTGCAGTTGTTGGATGATGACGTTAAAGTACCTTTTGATTCAGTATATCTTTGTGAATGTGTTTTTCATGAATTTACTTGCCAAGCGAATAGTTTTAGTTCTCGGTTGTGTGTATATATGAGAAATTTCAGAATTTGGAGCCGCAGACGTGTTTGTCATAATGCCACTCGTATAAACTAGAAAATCCTTAGAAAGTATCTTGCATCAAGTTGCATCTAATTCCTGTGCTAACATTGTTTTTTATTCTATTCTTTGATTGATACAGAGATATGTATCGTACTGTTTGGGAAAAAGATCTTTCTTCCTTTTGGCTTGAAATTTACTGTTTCCGCGATCCCACTGTACTTTCTTTTGATTTGATATCCAAAGAAATTATTATTTGCTTGCAATCGTACAATTAGTGTACATTTTCTTAAGAATGTGGTAAATTGTTGTCATCCCTTAACTTGCTTCTTCCTTTTTATTCCATATCCATCTGATTGCAAAAACTTTTCCTTTCTTCTGATTTGACATCCAACTAAGGGTTGTGGTTTTACTTGGAACCTCATTATGCAATTTTTGAGGATGCGGAACAATTTTATTGTTTCAACTTTCAACCCACAACCGAGCAGGTTCTGAACTTCTCCAACAACAATCTATGTTTTATCACTAAGGTTCTTAGCTGTAAAGCTTCTCCAACCTGTGGTGATGACAAAATCTATTTGATTATTTTGATTTCAGATTTTGTTTATATTTTTATCTGGAAGGATCTCATATTTCGCCTTTCAAATAGGATCACTGTGCGAAAATATGTTTCATGACAATACTGTTGTTGGTGCAAGATAATGCTCTAAAGCCACATATTTGCTGTTTTTGTCGTCCAGTAGGGGGGCTGATTGGACAACAGCAGTCACATTTGTTGTCACTCGCGGAGGATTGGTTCAGTGACTCTGATTCAAATCTACTGTCCTTGTCATTGTGGCAACCTGCTGCGAATATCACCTTTTTTGGCTTCTGGTTTGCCCAGTCTAGTCATTCAGTGTTATCATTCCAGGTTGGGATTCTATCCCTTATCAGCTTGAGACAGTGAGGGTGAGCACGAATCATAGTCATTAGAGTAAGTGTGATGCTTCCCTCAGCCTTTTGCTCCACTTTTAGGAAAAGTAACAAATGGGACCGCATGTCCAAAACCAAAAACTACTTCAGAGTGCTGTTTGGAATCCTTTTCTCCATATTATACACTTGGATGAGGAATAAAGTGAGCATCTCTTAAGAACATTTCTCATTCATGTCTCTTTTTGCTTTTCTGTGTCTCATTCTTCTGGAGACCTGGAGAAAAACATGACGATAGCTACATTTTCACTGGCTATATATGTTGCCTTTTTCACCCTTTTTCCTTTTTTTTTTCAAAAAAACCTTTTCAACTTTGCCCTTTTACCCTTTCCCATGCACAAGGATTTATTCCGTTCTTATGGTTGGTGCTGAAAGAGTTGGATGCTTATTGATTCTATTGGAGACAAAATTTCTGTGTGGTATTGTAATGGAAGAGGAAAATAAGCTTGCATTTGCTTATATGTTCTTGAACAGATGTGTGCAGTTGACATGAGGCATGCAATTAGGATACTTAAAGCTTGTTTAGCAAGAAAATTCTACTATCCTAAAAGAAGTTGAAGGAAGATAGGACTCAACTTGCTACAGCATCGAACAATGTCTAGTTCTGCTTGGTGGAGGATTGAAAGAAGACGGGCTTATGGCATATTTCCTGAAATAGTAACTGATTATAATTATGGAAATAATGACATAGAATGGTGAGATTCCAATTCATGTCTATTGAATCTGTTCAATTGTCAAAGATTTCTTGGGTTCATAAAATTGATGATAGATTAATGTACTGGAACTGCATTTTCTATTATATTTTGAATTTGAACTTTGTTATTTGGTTTACAAGGAAAGCAAAGATCATGACCAGGCTTAAAGTTATTTCTTTGTTTTAGAAATTGGTTACAATAAGTTAGGATTCCCTTGTTGTCTGAGATCGAGATCTAAAAGCTTACAGGTAAACAGAAGAGGAATATGAACATAGGGAAGAAAACAGAGGGTTCAAAATGATAGATTTATACTACTTGTTAGACAATCCTTTCATTTGGATGATGTTGTCTGTGGTGGCAATGAATCCATCCGCTTACATCAAACTATCTATAATTCCAAGGTCAAAAGATTTTCCTCCATAATTGGTGTGAAGTGCAAAAATTGATTTTGAGTTGTGTCTATCTGCAGTCATTAGATGCGGAGTGATTTGGTTTCAGATTTATCCTACTCTTAAGTGAATAGAAATTTGTTTTTGCTTCTTATTTACACAAACTTTTGGGTGCTGACGATTTGGATCACTTTAGGAAATTTATGTTAAGGGTTTTAGCATTTAGAAGCTCATTTTTTGAAGTACTATGAGAAATCTACAGCTTTTACCAAGTTGATAGCATGCTTTGCTAGCAGCCGATTCACTTCATGCTCATTTTTTTATATTTTCACGAGATTAGTTTAAACTCTGTGGCCTTTTTGTTGTATAGGCTCATCTCCTTTTTTTAACTCATTTTGTATAGACCAAACTTTTACAAGAGAACAGCTTGCTTAAGATGGTTTTGGTGACTATTTTGGTTGGTTCAAGTTACAAAGTTGCACCGCAATATCTGGCTTACCTCTTTCGTTGCATACAAACTCATTAATGTTTCTGTTATATTAGTGGAATTGATAGCGGCCATGTGCATGACAACATTCCTGAGATGTTTCTCCACTGGAGAGCATCAGGAATCTGCTGGGAGAGGGGTCACCATCCCAAATTGGGATAGGTATCTGCATTACGGTAGCAAGCAAATCTACAGTACAACCAGGCAACATTCTTTTCCTTAATTTAGCTCATAGACATGAGTATGAGAGATTTAAACACTTCTCTCTTTTGTTATGTGCCTCACCGTAAGGCTTCCTTGATTGGTGCTATATATATGGCTCCATCCTGAACTTTGCATTTCTCATTCCCTATTCTTCTATCCTATATCGGCACTACATTCTCTAAGTCTCAAAGAGAAAAGACATGGAGTGTTCTAACTTGCAACGCCATGTTGCCTATCTGAAGAAGAGCCTCTTTGATCAGGTTCTTATCCCAATCCGCTATTTAGGCTTTGGTAGAATTCTAACAAGAGTAGAATTCTAATTCTAGCAAGAGTAGAATTCTAATAGAAACTATAGGTTGCGAAGTGTATGTTTGTCCTCATGGTACCAATGCTCGGAAGATCAGTGATCAGATATTCAGGTTTATGGTTGAGTTAATCACTTTCTTCTATTTCTTATTTCTTTGATATATTACTTGTGGTTCACTTGTTGCTGTGTGTAGCTTCATTGTTTCTGTAGACTTTAAATACAATACATAGCAACACGACATATAATCAAAACAAAGAAAACCACATGCAGGAATAAAGGCACACTATTCTTCACCTTATTCAAATGAGCTATATTGGAAGCAGTAGGGCCCCCCTGGTTGAGCTGCAAATTGGAAGCAGAAAATTTTTGCAAACTAGATTGGTTATGCATAGTTTGTCCTGCATTGTCACTATGACCCCTACTCCTTATAGAATGTATTCCTATGTTTATTTTATCCAAAAGGCAGTGCAATTTCTGGTACACGCGTAAATTTACACCATCGCCCATGGGAGATACTGTGAGGCTCATATAGTTCATTTTGAAGAAATGTGAGTATCAGTTTGCACACTTGATATTGATCATGTCTTGTGAATTTCTTGGTGTCTAAGGGCACAAAAAGACATTAGCCTTCTTTTGCACACAGGTATATGCATGACTGTATACCTGAGAATCTGCATACTTTCTTCGCATAATTGCTTACATGAGGCATCATGGTATTGTTGCAGGGTTATTTAGATGAACAATTCCATCAGCTGGAAGAGTTACAAGATGATGCCAGCCCTAATTTTGTCGAAGAAGTTGTGGCCTTGTTCTTCAGAGACTCATCTAGAGTGATTGGCATCATTGAACAAGCTTTGTGAGTGAGATGTTGTAATAGCAGTTTCAGAAGAGTTTTTCATCTAATCATGATATTCACATGCGATTTTTCATTTTAAATTTGTTCTTACAGGGAGAAATATCCTCAAGATTTTTGCAGATTGGATGCATACATGCACCAGTTAAAAGGCAGTTGTTCCAGGTAGGAATCCAACCTATTCAAAACTTATTTGATGTTATCTTCTATAATTTTCTAATACTTGGGATTACAGGAAAATATGAATTGGTTTGTTACGTGGCAGCAGGTCATGAGTTTGCTTGTTTAGGCCATTGATAGAAATAGAGATTCCCTGAAACCATGAACAAAAGATTTGAACAATGCAAAATTATTCTCGGAATCTCAATTGGTTATCGGGTTCTTGTTGTGGGATGTTGTATTGGTCCTTGATCTTCTTGAAATGTTCAATTATGATTAATGGGTGGGTTTGGTGCAGCATTGGTGCCTTAAAGGTGAAGAACGAGTGTACGATCTTTAGAGAATATTGTGATGAAAAAGATTTGGAAGGGTATGTATGTCAGAACAAAGCTGTTTTCCTCTGTATTTTTTGTGTACTTAAACATAATGATGTGCAAGCATGCATTTAAATAACTATCCAACTTGCTTATGATGCTTTTTGCCTTCTTAACATGGAACTTGTTTTAGAACTTGAAGAAAACTTTACCAAATCTTTGTATTTCTTGCTTTGTGACAATGCTTTATTCTATGGTTCTTAATAGAACTTATAACCTTTGTTTTATAGTTGAGTATTTTATCTACTTGATTTTGTATATGAACGCAGATGCATGAAGTCAATCCAAAGGGTGAAGAGGGAGCACTCGATTTTGAGACCCAAACTGGAGGCTTACTTCCAGGTTCCCTAGTTGTGCTCCATTTAGTATCTCCAATTCCATTCCCTTTACTGTTTCTATTGCACCTTGTGTTTTAGCTAACAAAATCTCTTTAGCGCACAGTTGTTCAATGCTTCGCATGTTTATGTTTCAGTTATTGAGACAAGTTGGTCCCATGGAAAGAGCAACTCGCCCCTGCAAGTGATAATGAGAACGAGGCACTATTTGCAGAAGAAACTGAACTTGAAATGTAATGATCTAAGCAGCTCTGAAGATGGATTTTATTTTTACGTATCCAACAAATGTATTCCTATATTTCGCTTTGTACTATAAGCATCTTATATTATACAATAATCTTCTAGAATGTTAAATTTTGCCTTCTTGCAAATTCAGTGATTCGCCTCGGATCTGATTCAGGAACTTCCTGTTTTATACTACATCTACTGTATAATCACTAGAGTTCTGTTCCTGAAAAAATGGTTCAGTTTTGCAGAGTGGCAAGGTTATAGAAAGCCACTCCTTGCTAATCAGCTGTGGATAGCTTCCGCGCTCAATCACCGTTTCTTTCGCTGATGAAAGCCATTGAGTCTACTTTCTTGATGGTGTTCAGCCGGTGAGCCACGATCACCGTCGTCCTCCCTACCATGATCCTCTCTGCGGCTCCCTGCACTATTATTTCAGATTGCACATCCAGAGCACTTGTTGCCTTGTCCAGCAACAGTATAGTTGGGTTCCTTAGTATTACTCTAGCTATTGCTATTCTTTGCTTCTGTCCTCCAGATAACTGCAATCTGGCCGCAATCTGTGTCGTGCCCATCTTTCAAAGCTCTGCAGCAAAATTTAGGTTCCATTAATGATAAATCTTGATGAACAACCCTACGAGGAAACAGATTAGTTCAGGAAGAAACTTACGATATGAAATCGTGCGCATTTGCTGCTCTTGCAGCCTCAATGATCTCGTCCTCGCCAGCCTCCGGCTTCCCGAACGCCATACTGCCGGAGAAGATCACTGACTCTTGCCCGACGAGCGCAGTCAAGCCCCGGACCAAACGATGTTCAACTCTCTGATATCCATTCCATCTATCCTAACCGGTAACCGCATCTCTTTCGACATCATAGAACCTCAGGATCAATCTAATGACAATCGATTTTCCGCACCCGCTGCTCCCGACCAGGCCGATGCTTGATCCTGTCTTCACCTCCAGGCTGAAAATCCCGCAACACGAGAGACTGCGGCCGGCTCGGGTAAGCCAAATCCACCTTCTTCATCTCTATCTTCCCTTGGATCCTCTTAAACTTGGTTTCCTCGTTGTTATCATCCTTCTAAGGCAGTATATACAACATTTTCTTAAGAATGGTTCATTGTAAAGATGAAATGAAACTGGGATTTTTGAGTATCTGTAGAGCTTACACGGTAGGAAGCTGGAAACATGGACTGCCTGTCTAGAATCTAAAACACAGAAGCAACTGCCATGGCTCCCTTGGCGAGGTCCGAGGTCATTCTGCCGGGTTCCGCGATCACTTTCCCGGTGCTCACCGGGATGAAGAATGTCTTGAAGACATCTCCAGCCGATATCTCGCCGGAGTCGGCTAACCTCCTCCCAAACCAAAAGTCCAGCGCCCATGACATGAATGAGAGCCAAGGAGAAGAGCCCATTGCTATCCCTGCCACCCATGACTTTCTTCTTGCTGCTTTCATTGGCTCCTTTTGAGCCTCTTCAAAGAGCTTGAGAACCTTCTCCGGGCAGCCGTATGAGCTAACCATCCTGTGGCTCTGCAACGCCTCAACCGCGATCTGAGTGCTGCGGTGCTGAGCTCGGGCGAGTTCTAGGGACACGTTCGACAACACAATCTTCTTCGCATAGTAGCAGATAACTGTAACCGGTTGCACGGCGATCGATCATGACGAGAGCTAGCTCCCAAGCTACAGTCAAGCCCATCGCCATGGCGATTAGCGCACCGGAGACAGTTTGCATTACAAGAGAGATTCTATCGGCGACCAATATTTTCAGGAGCGATGCCTCGTTTCTTAACCTCGAGCACAATGAGCCGCTGGAGTTGTGTTCTTGGTCGAACCATGCTGATTCAAAGGTAAGGACCTTCTCCAGCACTTGAAGACGGACTCTGCGTGTCAGGTTTTCACCCATGTAAGCGAAGTTATAGTGCTGCAAGAGGTTGACTATGAAGACCAATGTTTAGGAGGCGAAGATTATGGAGTAGCGCCGGATGGCGGCCTTCGTTTCGTCATGGTTTTGCAGGAAAAAGGCTGAAATCACGCCACCGATCGAGAAGGCATAGATCGGTTGGCTAGAACCGTATATGACGGCGTAAATGCTACAGACCAATGCTTGCTTCCACTCCGGCATGTTCATTGATAGAAGTCTAGAGAAGGATGGAGCTGGAGGAGAGGTGACAGTACGTGGAGAGCACTGATTTCGGCGAAGCGAAAGAGATAGGACTATCTTTCGTTATGCTGAGGCGGCGTGCGCTGCTCCTCGCAACAGATGAAGGTCCCTGACACTCTAATGCTGCTTCTTGATCGAGGGAGCTGCACAGTCTCTGTAATTTAACCAGCCTTGAGTAGTGGCTATCACTTTTACTAATAAGTTCATCGTGCATGCGGACCTCGACGATCCTCCCGCCATGGACCACCGGGATCTTGTCGGCATTTATTACAGTGGAGATATTGTGGCCTACCACCCGATTGGTGTAGAAGAATCATTGTTTCAAAGAAAATTTTGTTTTTCAATTCGATTTGGAGTTTCAGAGGAGTTAGAAACTCAGAATACGTGATGAGTTATTCTTGCCATGGAAGCTTGATCAAAGGCATTCTAGACTAGCTTCTCCAATTCAGAATCTAGGGCGCTCGTGGCTTCATCAAGGAGGAGGATCGCTGGATTCTTGATCAGTGCTCTCGCGATGGCGATTCGCTGCTTCTGGCCAACTGATAGAAGTGCTCCTCTCTCCCCTACCTGCAAGTAAAGAGACTTGTGGGTGGGGGGTGGGGAGGGAATTAGAATTTGTCATGTCTGTTTTCGTAAAAAGATCACTAGTGGTTGTCAAAAAGCAGCCGTGGCGACAGTTGGCCCGTTTGAAGCAGTTGGAATTACTGAACTTCCCTGACCTTTGTCTCATATCCCTCCGGAAGTTGTTCCATGAAGTTATGAGCATTGGCTGTCATGGCTGCTGCCACAACCTCATCCATGGTGGCATTAGGTTTTCCGAACAAGATGTTCTCCATTATCGACGTGCCGAAGAGTGCGTGGTCGTCTGACAAGCCCCATCTTCTCTCTGATCCATTTCAATTGAAGTTTCTTCACGTCGATGCCATCAATTGGCACGGTTCCTTCATCAGCATCATAAAATCGCTGCATCAATGCAATGACGGTGGATTTCCCGCTGCCACTGGTGCCTACAAGGGCCACCGTCATCCCCGCCGGGATGTTGAGGCTGAAGTCCTTGAGGACTGTTTAGTCTGGTCTTGATGGCTATGAGAATCGGATGTCGTCAAACTCTATCTCGCCGCAAATGTGGTCTGGTGTAAGGCCGTCGGGATCGTTGGTGTCGATATTTGGCACGGGGTTGATTCTCTCGCCGATTCGGGCGGCGGCGACCGATGCTTCAGTGAAGTGCTTCACCTCAGGGAGCGCCATACCCATTGATCTGCATTAGAGAATGAGGACAGTTAAATATTAATTGAGAACAGAAAGGTAAATGAAAGAACAAGACGTGACAAGCAATTTTCAAGATTTCATTCAGATGATCTACAATTTTACATACAAATAAATAACAAGGCAGGATGGAGATGAATGAATAAATGCCAAATTTCTCAAAAAAAAAAAAAAAAAAAAAAAAGGAAACAAATTATCGTTCAACGATGCATGTTTTCTTTGAGAAAGTGATGCGCTGTTTATTTGCATTAAAAGTGGCATGCTGTCGTGAAACCGTAGTTAATTGCTTTGCTACAGAAAATATGAAAAGGAAGAAGAAGAAAGCAAAACAGTGGGTCTCTCAAAACAAGTACACCTTTACAAAAAGGCCAGTGCATAGGTATTTAAAAAAAAATAAAAAAGAAAAGGTAAATACATGAAAAATTATTTCTTATTATTTTTAACTCACTTTTAAAAAGTAATTTTATTTTTATATTTAATTGGACGAAAATATATTTTAAAATTATAATATTTATATCAAAATTTTAAAATTAATTTTAAAAAATATTATTATTGTATGTGAGATTATTAACATCATTAGATTTATTTTTAAAAATTACTCGAAATAAAAAATATTTAAAAATATTTAATTTATTATTTACTTATGAATTAGAATTAGAAGTGCTTGAAAGTAAATTAATTTTTGATAACTCATTTTTAAATAACTAAAAAATAAATAAACAAAAGTGATTTTAGTTTTAATTGTTTTTTTTAACCAAATAAGCTCTATGGTAAAGTTTGATTCGATAATAACATGGAGACTTTCCTGATAAGTGCTGGATTCTAAATCCTTCCCTTTCGCTGAGAAGTCCCAGATTCCGCCGCTTCCTCGAGCCATTTCCTAGTACCAAGAACCGCATTGCTGGACTTTCTGCCAAATCCACCGGTTGATTTTTCGGCAACAGACGCTCAGGCGCGCAAGTCAAAATCCTTAATTAACTACTAACAGTTAATTATCCAAAAAAAAGGTTAATCCTCGGGATTATGGATGTAAATAACTTTCCCGTAATGCTTTCGAAAACACGATTTTTCTGAAAATGATTGAAACCGGAAAGATCGGCTGCATTTGATCGTCCAGGTCGTCACTCTGTCGCCATCTCTGAATTATCATTACTACTACTATCATCATAATTTTCACTGCAATTCTTTTTTTTTTTTTTATTCTCTCCAGCACCGAGTGTTTGTCCGGTGGAACGCAAACACGGGACTCATCCGCTTGCACTGCGATGACTTCGAAGAAGGTCCTCGAAAATGGCTGGCGGACGCCCATCCGTACGTCTCTCGCAAGCGTCCGGTTCGGTTTTCAATCGAGTTTGGAGCAAATAAAATGCCAGATGAGGACAGGCCGATTACAGCTCGAGAACTGTCGCATGTCAGCGTCGAACATAGCTGATTCTATGTCAGCTGTTGTTTTGTTCTTTCGTCTCTAAGCCGAAGTTCAAATCGGCTGATCTCTATATGGTTTTGTACACGATAATTCTAATAGAAACCGCAAATCTGTATGTATATTGTGTTTGCTGTTTGAGGCTAATGGCGTTCTTTTTATTAATTATGCCTAACAAAGGATTTAATTTGTCAAATTGTAGTTGAAATCTCCATAGTGGTCGAATCGAAAATTTTGAATTTGTAATTAGAGTTTATGTCCAAAGACCTAAACAAATGCTTCTGAAAACCTAAAAAGCTAGGGCTTTAATTTGCATGTATGTCATGCATAATCTAAAAATGCCATTTAAAAACCATGGGTCGCTTTTTGGTTGCACATACAAAACATCCGAGCCAGCAAATGTGTGGGTCAAGATGTGTTCATCATGTCTGCGTCGAAATACAGGCACAAGTGAAGACGAGCTCCACAGCTAACCAGGCTTGCCAGCGAGCGTAGAATATCAAAATTTAGGAGCGTTCTCTCTGGTATAAATTCCCCGGTGATATCAAAACACTCTCCCAAAGTCATTCGCGTATCAACATGGCCACTGTTAGGACTAGTAGAGCTACCGAAGATATCAGAAAAAGCATCAACAGGAGGAGCACAAACGCCGAGAAGCCCGACGACAAAGCTGACGTGAATGAGAGAGACGAGTTGGCAGAGAAGTGGGCAGCGTTGAGCGAGCTTCCGGCTAGGAAGCGGCTCCGCACGAGCATCATGAAGGTGGCGGTGGAGGACGAGGACGGGAAGAGTCAGTGGGAGCACAAGGCGGTCGACGTCCGGAGTCTGGACGACAACGATCGCCGTGCTTTCATCGACCAAAACTTCAAGGTTGTGGAGGAGGACAATGAGAAGTTCCTTGTAAGAATCCGAGAAAGGATTGACAGGTAAACGACAATTTTCTTGTGATCTCAAGCATAAACCCCAACCATTGCATAGATTCTTTTTTTTTTTTTTTTTGGTTCTCTTAAATATGTCAATTTGAACTTCAAAATTCTTTTTGAAAAATAATGCTTTTACCATTGTGCTAATAGTGATTTGAGGTGTATTCATATACTCACTCATAAATTGTTATAGACAAAGGTCCTCCGAATTTAAAAAAAATAAAAAGAAAAAAATTGAAGTTCATGGAGAAAGAATAGAATAATGAGACAATGCAAGCTCCAAAAATTTCTGGATGTATTTGGTCGTTGATCCTTTTGCTTTCTGGACTATGCCTTGTCCTTTCTTACTCAACAAAGAGGGAAAAACTCACAAAATTAGTCATTTATTATTGAAACCTTGATGCTATTACTTGTCAGAGACATGTTAGTTCAGAATGATGAAATCTTCAACACAATTGGAAAGAATGTCATGAATTTCCTTGTATCTTCGACTCTGGCATTTCCAAGTTTTTATTAAATCTAAGCCCAAGAAGGCGCATTTTTTACCGTAGCATGTTCAAGTTTGCGAGGAGCTCCCTATATTTGTATAAACACTTATGTTTTGCATACATAACCCTTGAATTCTATTTCCTTTTCTTTTGTACATAAAATTGATTTAATTTTTAGGGCTGGCGTCAAGCTTCCAAAAGTGGAAGTGAGGTACGAGAACTTGAAGGTTGAGGCAAAATGTCACATTGGTGAAAGAGCGCTGCCTACTTTGTTGAACTCTACTAAAAATATTGTCGAAATGTTTACGAGCAAATTCGCCATCAGTTCGGAGAAGAAGACCACCTTCACCATTCTCAATCGTGTCTCTGGAATTATAAGACCTTCAAGGTTAGTGTACATACTGATACGAATGAAGTTTTCTGTGGCTGTACACAGAAATATGTGATTTTCAAAATATATAAAATAATTTAGCATGTTTTAGGGTTGTATATGCAAAACGGCATTAATGGCGGAAATTTCAGGATGACACTGCTACTCGGCCCTCCGGCTTCTGGCAAGACAACCCTCCTACGAGCTGTCGCAGGAAGGCTAGATCCCACTTTGAAGGTTGAAATCTCCTTTTCAACTCTGATTTTTCATGTTTATGAGATTTTTACATTTGTTTTACTGCAAACATGTTTTATTCTGCATTTATTTATGCGAAATTCCTTAGAATGTCTGAAGCATTGCTCTGAGATTTTTTTCTTTTTTGACCATTTTATCTTTATTTTCTACTACAGAATCTTGCAAGTGCTAAAAAAATTGGGTTTTTTTTGCAATGAAATGTCAGCCCTAGGATTTCTTTTTCAGTAATGTTGGGATTCTAAGGTAGTTCAGTGCTCAGTTGGACTATGGATTGCAGGTGAGTGGAGAAGTAACATACAATGGGCACAATCTTGATGAATTTGTGCCTCGGAAGACAGCATCATACATTAGCCAAACTGATGCCCACACAGCTGAACTCACTGTCAAGGAAACCATTGCTTTCTCCGCTAGGTGTCAAGGCGTGGGATCTTCATATGGTAACCCCCTTTTCCCCCCTCTTCTGGAAATTAATAGTATCTATTTTGTCATCTTTTAACTCTATGTTTCCTTCTTCTTCGCGTATCTTGTTTCAATATTGCATTGATGTTATGTGGATCAAAATTGAATGACCAAAACCCCAAATTGTCTAGTTTTTGCTACATAAACTTATCAAGATGTTTCTGCAGATATTCTTTCTGAATTGGAGAAAAAGGAGAAGGAATTAGGGATTTATCCAGAACCAGATTTGGACTTCTTCATGAAGGTAAGTGGATCCTCAAATATGTAGTGGTTTAGTACTTAACGAGTATATTTCTTTACTTTTAATGAATTGATTTTCTTTCTCTAAGGCATCTGCAGTGGAAGGGGTTAAGAGCACTCTCAAAACAGACTATGTAATTAAGGTATTCCCTATCTGCACTAACGTGGTTTTTTCTCTTGGATTGAGAATCCAATAACTGGTGATGTCAATTACTGAAATATCTGTCTTTAAATTTGTATAGCTTACCAACAATGCGTGATATACGAAAAAGCATTACATTGTTTGAAACTTGATTTCATCTGTCCATTATTCTTAGTTTGGGAGCTCTAAGCATTCATGCTACTTCTTGCACTAACCTTTACCAGAGGTTATTCTGATAAGAAAAGAATGTGGAAACAGAATAAAATCTGATTTAGATGGGGGTGCTTGTAGATACTTGGACTGGAAACCTGTGACAACACCATTGCAGGTGATGAGATGCAGAGAGGGATATCTGGTGGAGAGAAGAAGCGGCTCACAACAGGTTAAAAACTATTCATATTTTTATTGGTTAAAAAATTTTAGGCTTCTCAAAAGATTGCTTAGGGACTTGTCTCACATGTATGATATATCCACTTATTCCTAATGCATTGCTATTGCAGGTGAGGCAATTGTTGGGCCAACCAAGATACTGTTCATGGATGAGATATCAAATGGACTGGATAGCTCCACCACCTTCCAGATTGTGAAATGCCTTCAGCAAATTGCTCATCACACTGATGCCACTGTTCTTATGACCCTGCTCCAGCCATCTCCCGAAACTGTTGAGCTCTTTGATGATATCATACTGCTCTCTGAAGGACAGATAGTTTATCAGGGACCTCAAGAATTTGTGCTTGAGTTTTTTGAGAGCTGTGGATTCCAGTGCCCAGAGAGAACAGGGACTGCTGATTTCTTGCAAGAGGTAGCACCAAGCATTGAAACAATGAGTAATGATGCAGATTTATGAAAGTGTTGCTCAATTTGGTTAACATTGGCTTGTCAACTTTGCTTGTAGGCTTCAATGTCATGATGAAAGTTGAGTTTCCTCTTTCTTTGTTTCCTGGGCAGGTTACATCAAGAAAGGATCAGGAACAGTACTGGGTAGACAAGAAGAGCCCATACCATTACATATCCATCTCCGAATTTGCAGAGCAGTTCAAGAGATTTCATGTCGGTCTGCATCTGGAGAATGAGCTCTCAGTTCCCTTTGACAAGAGCAAGAGTCACAAGGGTGCCCTTGTTTTTACTAAACATACTGTCTCCTTGTTACAACTACTCAGAACCTCCTTTTCCAAAGAATGGCTTCTTGTGAAACGGAATGCTGCAGTTCACATTTTTCAAACTGTTCAGGTGTGTTACAATTTAAGGTTGAAAGGCTTCTTTTCTTACTTATATGCTATTTTTCTATTTTATTGATCATCTTTTTGTTCTCTTTTTTTGAAGCTCACGTTGGTGGCAGTAATTGTCTCAACGGTTTTCCTAAGGACACAATTGCACTCCACAAATGAAGAAGATGCTGAGGTTTACATTGGTGCAATTATCTATAGCATGATCTTCAACTTCTTCAATGGATTTTCAGAGCTACCTTTCACAATCATAAGGCTTCCTGTGCTTTACAAGCATAGGGACCTCCTTTACTATCCACCTTGGATTTTCACCCTTCCAAACTTCCTCTTGAGATGCCCCATGTCTCTCGTGGAGTCCATTGTTTGGGTTGGAGTGACTTATCATTTCATAGGCTTCTCTCACCAAGTAAGCAGGTAAACCATATGATCGAGTCTGTTCACGTAATTTCCTTTCTTATAAGCTACCCTTTATGGATTTGATACAATATAGAAGCTGTTTGTATTTTTAGTAAGGGAAGGTATAGGGAAATATGTCAAAGATCACTAGAAACTCAAATGTCAAGCTTACACAGCTAATGCACTATTAGTAGTTTCAATACTAATTCATGGATTCTAGCCAAAAAAAAAAAATACTAATTCCTGGAGTCTATAGCATTGAGTAATCTCTCTTTGCTATTCACAGATTCTTCAAGCAGATGCTCCTCATCTTTTTGATACAGCAAACAGCAGCCGGACTCTTTAGGCTTATTGCAGGATTGTGCAGGTTGATGGTCATCTCTAACAGTGGAGGAACCTTAGTTCTTCTCTTCATGATTGTTGTTGGAGGTTTCATCCTACCAAGAGGTTCTCATTTGCCTAAGGATCACCTCTTCTGATTTCAAAAAAGTGCATGGTTCAGTAGCTTGTAGAAGTAGTTCAAGCTAATATTGAGTTAATCAAAATACCCAGTATTTCAATTTGATAGGTGTAAGTAGTTTATTAGTCATACCCTAAGTGAAACATCGGTCTTGATTGTTTTAATGCTTACTATGTAAACTTGATTTGTTGTTTCATAGATATATGAGCAAATATGACATGGTCTTAGTCTCATGCCTGACAGATGAAATTCGAAAGTGGTGTATCTGGGGCTATTGGAGCTCGCCTATTTCATATGCTTACAATGCTCTTTCAGTCAATGAGATGCTCTCTCCCAGATGGATGGACAAACTTGTAGGCTATGCCTTTCACAACTCAATGAAGATCTCACACTTCATCAGCTTTATGTTCTGCATACACCTGCTGTGTTCATCTTTGTTGGAGTTTAGTCCGAGGAATTTATGTTCGCCTTTCAATGGCTGCTTGCAGACGAAGTCATTTCATCTCTACTTTATTATGGCAGGCACCTGATGGTAGGAGGTTGGGGATAGCAGTGCTTGAGAACTTCAGTATATTCACAAATAGAAACTGGTACTGGATTGGAGCAGGCGCACTATTAGGCTTCTCTATCCTCTTCAATGTTCTGTTCACAATTTCGCTTGCTTACCTAGATCGTAAGTATTTAAAACTCTTCAAGCATATTTTTACTTAACTATTTATGCCCATAAAAATAATTTGAGAAAAGGTTGTTTAATATGTCATTTTTTTTTATGGTAATTAAAGATATGGAGTAAAGGTATTTATCCTCTTCACTCAATTTGTGCTAATGATAGCTCTGGGAAAACCACAAGCTGTTTTATCTGATGATACATTGATGAAAATGGAAAACCATAAAGATGCAACAAAGAAAGCTTCAAAGATTAGAAAAGCGGGATCAGTTAAAGCTCATTTGCTGAAGTCTCTATCGATGTCAATTGACAAGGACGTGAAGGAAACAAGTAAGACATTCTCAACAAAACTATTTCATTTTCTGCAAATTTAACAGTAAACTAAGACCAATACAATCTGAAATCTGTAACGGCGAACATCATGCAGGAGATATGGTGATTCAGCAGTCAGACAGTCCATCTTCTTCTTGTTCTCGCAGTGAACAAAGTCTGGCGATGCCTACTGAAGCACCTAGTGGTGTCGCTTCAAAAAGAGTGATGGCTCTTCCATTTATGTCTCTGTCCATGTCATTTGATGAAGTTAGTTACTATGTTGACATGCCACCAGTAAGTAGCTCTCTCGCTCAGTGTCCTCCCTGATTTTCTTCAATACTGTAAAAAATTAGCCAATAGCTCAATTAAGATTTCCACTGTTCGCTTCAGATTTTCTTTATTTCCTTCTGCGCAAGGGAACCAAACTGTTCTGTTTGGCAGGGAATAAAAGAAAAAGGGGAGACTGAATGTAGGCTCCAACTACTGAAAGGGGTCACTGGCGCTTTCCATCCAGGTGTCTTGACAGCACTTATGGGGGTGAGTGGTGCGGGGAAGACAACTCTAATGGATGTCCTGGCAGGAAGGAAAATTAATGGTTACATTGAGGGTGATATCAGAATCTCAGGTTACCCAAAGAATCAAGCAACCTTTGCAAGAATATCTGGTTATTGCGAGCAGAATGACATCCACTCTCCTCAGGTCACTGTCATGGAGTCCTTGATTTACTCTGCTTTTCTCCGTCTACCAAAGGAGCTCACCAAAGAAGAAAAGGTGGTAAGTGGTCATTGATGGTGATCAGGAAAAAGAACACTAATCTAAATACTGGCCTGAAAGATTATTTCTACAACAAGAATGCAATACTTGTAAAAAATAATGTGCTGATATGCTTGATTATCAGAAATTTGTGAATGAAGTGATGGAGTTAGTGGAGCTTGGTGGCCTCAAGGATGTCATTGTGGGTCTTCCAGGAGTTACAGGGCTGTCTTTGGAGCAAAGAAAGAGGTTAACAGTTGCTGTAGAACTTGTTGCTAATCCTTCGATCATTTTTATGGATGAACCCACATCAGGTCTTGATGCAAGGGCAGCAGCCATTGTCATAAGGACTGTGAGAAACACAGTTGATACTGGAAGAACAGTTGTCTGTACTATCCATCAACCAAGTATTCACATTTTTGAAGCCTTTGATGAGGTAACAATCATCTCAAAATTGGCTTTCATCCCTTTTCCAGTTGTTCTTATTTGCAAGTCAGTCTTCTGCATGTGCTGATAAAATCCATTTTGCAACAGGTTCTACTTTTGAAGAAGGGTGGCCAAGTAGTATACTTTGGGCCATTGGGTCATCAGTCCAAGAAGATAATAGAGTATTTTGAGGTGTGCAGCCATGTTTTTTCTTTCGCTAAATTAGATGTAATCAACCACAATACAAGCAGGACCACCATTTTTTGTGGATTTTCAAATTGAAAATACAACTAATTAGAGTTTTTTTAAGATAGTATAATTCTTTGTGGCCATGATTATTTGCTGTTGCTGATGCTGGAGCATGTCAACCAGATTTCAGATTTCTTGCTTCTCGTGAATTAATGCAAAACTGAAAAAATTCATTATACACATTAAAAGGAATACAAATTTATCCTTGTTTTACATCATCAGGCAATTCCTGGAGTCCCCAAAATCAAGGACAAACACAACCCAGCAACATGGATGATAGAAGCAAGTTCCACAGCCACTGAACTGCAATTAGGAATTGATTTTGCTGAATACTACAAATCATCAACATTGTTCGAGTAAGAGAAACATTTCTCCCAATCAAATTTCTTCCAAACTTTTACACCATATGCCCCTGGCAGTGTAGTTGATTATATGTTCCATGTTTCCTTGCGAAATCAAAATGACCGTGAACTGCCATTTATGGTTTGCTTTTCTATGACTAAAACTACTTTTACTACCAGGCATAACAAGGCATTGGTCAGTGAGCTGCAAAATCCGGCAACAGGCACTAGTGATCTCTTCTTTGCCACAAAGTACTCACAGAGTCCTTTTGAACAGTTCAAATCTTGCCTTTGGAAGCAGTGGCTGACATATTGGAGAAGCCCTGATTACAACCTAGTCAGACTGTTCTTCTCTTTGGTCACTGCACTAATGTTTGGATCCATCCTTTGGAAAATAGGACGTAAGAGGTATACATGTATATATGGAGACCAATCAAGGTCACCTAAGTTCATGGTTCTTAGGTTTTGCTTGCACGGTGATGCAGGGAAACTTCAGCTGCCCTTACAGTAGTTATTGGGGCCATGTCTACGGCAGAAATGCTTGTTGGCTTCATCAACTGCTCTACTGTGCTTCCAATTGTCTCAACAGAAAGGACAGTCTTCTACCGTGAAAGGGCGGCTGGGATGTACTCGTCTTTACCATATGCCATTGCTCAGGTAGGAAAATACAGTAAATAAACACGGTTTTGAAATTGTGATAGTTTAGTAATATATATAACTGATACATAGGATGGATCATTTGTATCACATAATCTACATATATGAAGCTGAAAACCAGGTTTGGCTTGATGCAGGTGGTGGTAGAAATTCCCTATGTGTTCATCCAGGCTTTGTACTACTCTGCAATAGTCTACTCCATGATGGCTTTCCAATGGACAGCAGCAAAGTTCCTGTGGTTCTTCTTCATCTCCTTCTTCACGTTCCTCTACTACACTTACTATGGAATGATGATTGTGTCTGTCACGCCAAATCAGCAAGCTGCAGCAATTCTCTCCTCAGCCTTCTATGCACTGTTCAACCTCTTCTCAGGGTTCTTCATCCCCAAACCAGTGAGTATAGCTCTTGGGGATTTCTTGAATATACTTTTTTCATATTACATCTAACCCCTTGAAAACTAGGTAATCACTAATAATTGTAACCCTCACCAATAAAAAAGCAAAAGAGGTAGCTTCTTTTGTTAACCAACATCTAGTTCCAAAAGTAGCATTTTTGCTGTAAAAAAGATAACATTGTTCTATATTTTTATTGTAATTATATGCCAAGGATATATAATGTTTTCCTCCCTGTTCATTTGAGGCTATAACCTATAAGCTCCATTCTTTCATCAGATTGAAGTAATCCGCTAACTAATGTTTTTGCTTGAACGATTGTAATGCAGAAAATTCCCAAGTGGTGGATCTGGTACTATTGGATTTGTCCAGTGGCTTGGACTGTGTATGGCATAATTGTAACTCAGTACGGAGATCTAGATGATGTGATCAAGGTGCCCGGCCGCCCAGACCAGACGATTAAGTTCTATGTGAAGGATCATTTTGGATACAATCTTGATTTCAGGGGGGTCGTCGCTACAATGCTTGTGGTTTTCACCATCTCGTTCGCATTGATATTTGCTTACTGCATCAAGAAGCTAAATTTCCAGAAAAGATAGA
Source organism: Trichopus zeylanicus subsp. travancoricus (assembly GCA_005019695.1). Lineage (NCBI taxonomy): Eukaryota > Viridiplantae > Streptophyta > Magnoliopsida > Dioscoreales > Dioscoreaceae > Trichopus > Trichopus zeylanicus. The sequence goes on along the minus strand of RXID01022288.1, from coordinate 41,541 downwards.
CCGAAACAGAGAAGGAAATTTTCAAGATCATCAAACTCAAAAGCACATCCTTTTTGCAAGCACTCATTTCAATTTATGTTATTAATCTCCGTTGTCTTAGAGATGTTGTTTAGGGATTGACTGATTGTACAGATGAACCGTAGGTTAAAAGCGTGGAAATATTTTTTCTTTAGGATATTTGCACGTATACACCTGTAAAATCAATAAATTGTGCCTTACACCCCCGGCAAAATTGTTATGGAAATCTTTGGCAGGGCCCATGGCTTTCACCTTATCCAGCAAAGGGATTTTCTGCACTAGAAGTTACGCATGTCCCTCCGACGTATACTCCGTATCAGCCGAGACTTCCCTGTTGGACTACCTCTGGGGAGTTCTGGTTAACAAAAATGTTCTTCAAGGGGTTATGCGTAATTTTCAAAATGTCAAAAAGTCGATGTGTAAATATGATATTTTTTCAGGGTGTTGCATAGAAACTTTTTTTCCTCCGTTAAAGATTCTCCTTAGAACAATTTTTTTTTTTTTTTTTTTTTTTTTTTTTTTTGGGCTCTAGCCTCTGGTTTGTATCGTTTTCTTTTGGCCTTTTGGAATCGGAGTCGGTCGGGGTAGCGATCTATTCGGACCGCTGATTTTGAAAACAAAATTTTGGTTTTGGTCTCTTTATTCAACTTCTTATTCCGCAATCCCAATTTTTTATTTAAAATTTAAGTGCATGAATGAATCGTTGATTCATACAATGACGGCCGAAACTCTTATATAATTGTTTCGCACAATGTCCTATAAAACAGAAAAATTGAAAGTAATTATTGTTTTGATTATACTTATGTTTTATAATTTTGATAAATAACATAATTTCTCGTGACGAGCGGACGAAGATAATTTAATTTATTTGTAAAATATGAAATATGAATATTAAATAACGATCCATCATAACTTAACTCAATAAAAAAAATATATGGATTTTTTTTATTTTTCTGACCAGTAGTTGCTGTTTTATGAAAAATCTCCAATATTTAACGGATAATACTTAATGGTCCAAAATTTATTAACTAGTACATGCTATTTGCTATCCGTCATTCGTTACTAGCTACCCACTAATAAATTTCAATCAATATGTTTTGTTGATCCTATAAGTTGTATTTAACAATCGTGAATCATAAACAATAATTTTGATGCGTTAATTTTTTTGATATTTCAAAAATTAGGCATAGCTTCTTGGTTTTTGTTTAAAAAATTTTATGCTAAATCATTATCTACATCCATATTTTATATTTCATATCTCATAATCCATTAGTTTTGATCCAAAAGACTTTTTCGAGATTTCGATCTCTTAGATAGTTCTCCTGTTAATTTACAAGAGAAAAAAAATTTGTAAAAAAAATCATCAAAAACTCTTTAACAATATGTATTCATAATAGCTTACTATTCTTTTTGTTAATTAATTACATTTAGATCTATTAACATATGATATCATCCGTTAATTCAACTCAAATTTAATCTAAATTAAGTGAGCTCAAATTTATTATAAGCTTTAAATTATAATTGAATCAATTTGTATAACTCAATTCACCTATTCATTTAATCGGTTCTAAGAATGGGATCAGATCAATCAGAGCAACTCGTTTACGAATTAATTTATTTACAAAAATAATTATTTGAAATGTATGAAAATCGAGTTAATTTTGATCAAATCCATCTAATTAATTATGTCTTATCGGATAGAATCGAGTGCTCCATTTAGAAGTCAGGTTCAAATTCGAATTTAAAACCTTGATCAATAAATGGAAGTTAAATTAACCAATTTAATATAATATTGTGAGTTTTATCCAATCTCAATATGAGCTGACGATCAATTCAATCTGAATTGCCATGTTTAAGATTCACATCACACAATCATCACTTACCAAACAGCCTTGTCTGGATTCTGATTATCATGCGTGCTCCTCGCGTTTCAGACAACTAATTTCTTGTTCTTCTTCCTTTTGTCGTTAAATTTTAGTGGCCGTTGATGAATTACGCATGCGAGCCTTGATTCAATTGCATAACATGCAATTGTTGTTCGATTCATTATTTATGTTTCAGTTCCATTTTATTTTTATTTTTTATTTTTTTGCTTTAATTTTGTTTAGATTTTCATTTCTAGTTCGATAAATTTTTTTTTATTATCGATTTTTTTTCGTGTTTTCTTAGCATTTTTCGTATTGGCCGGCCATTATAAATTATTTAGTGATTATTATGCGAGTTCAATGGTCATTATTTTTTTTTTTATAAATGAGCAATGTTCAAATTACATTACAAAAATTAATAATTTTTACTTTTTGCTGCCCATCGCCGGGCACATCCAAAAAGTTATATGTCGTGCTTCTTCCGTTAGAAAAAAAAAATGACTAATACTTCTTTTGAGGATATTTTGTAACCATTTTTCAAATAGAAAGTTAATACTTAATTAGCGGTGTAAATACACTGAGCTCTAACTCGAGCTCAAAATCATCAGCTCGAAGCTCAACCAGCTCGAGTCAAAGTCGAGCCTAAGTTATACTCAAATTTAAAATTTAACATAATAAATTAAATTATTTATAATATTATAATTAAATATTTAATTATATGTAACATATTATATATTAGTTAATATATTTATAAAATTAGATTTTTTATATATTAAAAAATAAATAAAATTTTGAGTTGAAACCGAACCGACTGGGTTCAACTTAAACTCAGCTTATTAAAATACGAGCCAAGGCAGGGGCCTAATTGACAGCTCTATACATAATCACAAATATAATATGGTCAACGCGTAATTTCGTCAATTTGCAGGGGCATCTGTTCTTTGAGGGCAAAGATGCAAATAATCTCAATTCCAGGGGCACATGTGCGAATGTACAACTCATTATTAGAATTCAAATGATCATCGAACCTCTTTTTAGACATCGCTATAAAAGCAGCAGCAGGAGGGACCTGCGTGCCAAAACGGACGCAGGAGCGCCGAGCGCCTTCTGTTTGTCGTACCGGTACCGTTCCTTCGACGTCCACTCTCTCTCTCTCTCTCTCTCTTCTTCTTCTTCTTCTTCTTCTTCTTCTTCCTTCTTCGTTAGGGCTCGAGCTTGTTCTCGCAAGATAGGGCTCCGATCTCGCCGATGCTACTTGGATTTCCCTCTTTTTCCCCCGATTTCTTCGTCTCCTGATTCGATTTCTCCGTGATTTTTTCTCTAGGGCGACGATGGGGAGGAAGGCGGCGAGCGCGAGCCAGGCCCCGCGCTTCAGTAATGCCGAGGTAGTACAATCTCCTTCCCTGGTTTCCTCCATTTGTCATGATTTTCTTGTTTGATCGGAATTTCTTTTCTTATTTGGTTGATCATTTTGATTTTACAATATTAGTGATTAGGGTTTCTTTGGTTATCAAGAAAAACGGAAAGAAAATGGGAATTTAAGTCGGGCTTGCAGCCTCTTTGCTCTTTGCTATTCTTAGTGTTGAATGATTTGGAGTAATGAAATTTTACTGGACGGGGGTGTTCGTCGGAGTTTGTCGAGACTGAAAGGCTTTGGGATTAGGGTGTCTGATTCTCTAGAACCAGCTAGAAAAATTGAAAGAGAATTGAGGTTTACTTCTGGTTCAGCCTCTTGTGTCTTTGATGTTCTTGTTTTCCAGTGACGAGTGATTTCGAGTTTGCCTAAATTGAAAGACTTAGTTGTTAGGGTTTCTCTGGTTCTTAAGAACCACCTTAAAAATTTGAAAGCAAATTGGGGTTTAAGTGTGGTTTGCAGCCTCTTTCATCTTAGCCGTTACTAGTTTTTTTGTTATTTATGGTTTTGAGTTTTGGAATTTCATTTCATATTGTATTCTTTTGGCTTGGTCTAAAGTAAAAGGCATAGTGCTTAGGGTTTCTCTGGCTCTTGAGAACCACCTAGAAAAATTGAAAGAAAATTGGGGTTTAAATATGGTTAACTGCCTCGTTTATGTTTGCTATTCTTATCCAGTTACGGAATTTTGTTGGATGGTGAATTTGTAACTGTGCCATCAGTTCCAAGGTGAATGAAGTTTTTCAATTTGAATCTGGAACTGTGGTTTTGTGGAATAACCATGACCGAATTTCAAGAAATCAGGTTTTCAAATTGTGGACGTATCAACATCAATGAGTTTTTTTTCCTGTTTAGGGCTATTGTTTGTTTTCAAAACTGGGAAGTTTCTCTGCGTAGTTTATTATCTAGTTTTCCTTTGGCACAAAAGTTAGATGCATGTTCCAATTTGAAGCTAGTCCAATTGGACTAACTTGAACTTGTTTGCATTTGTTGGAATGATTTGGGGAAGCCCGTCGATGTTTGTCTGAACTTGGCCTAAACATCTGTCTATCAGAATTGATGCAATTGTGACCTTATGCTGCAAATGAATAGCTCACAGATTCGACCAAATATTGTTGTCTTGTTTTCTTGTACGCTCGCACCTGAGAGTTTTGCTGAGGTGGCAATCATGATTGAGCTTTCTATCTGTTTTGCATATTTAACTATGCAATTCGTTGTCATTTTCCTTTTGCTAGACAAGGGAATATAATCAATAAGTGCATACAAATGTTTACGCAGAAAGCTTTTGGTAATCTGGCTGTGCACTAGACATTTAGATGGTCTACTTGACAAGTTGCTTTATATTTTTTATCTTTTATGTTTGCAACAGAAGAAAGAAATGGAGAAAATACTGGAAGAACAGAAAAATCAACCAGTAGATGAAGGTTTCTGTCATAGTCTTGCTGATAAATTCAAGTAAGCTACATTACTGATTAGATCATCCACAATTCATCTGATTTTAGTCAGTTATTGCTTTGCCGGTTAACATCAAATGTAGATGCTAATGCGTCAAGCATAGTCGGGTGGTATACTACTTGCATTTAAAAAATCTTATTTAAAGAGTTAGTGTATCCTAATAGTTTTGTTTTATCTTTCATAATCGAATCATGTTCCAATGGCAGTTTGAATCGAAATGGAAGCAAAACTATTTCAGTCCAGCAGGTTTTACCTATACACTAGACTCCCATATCTGGAGCTATTTCAGATGATCCTATCTTGTTGAATGCATTATCTGGCACACTTGTTTATGTTCTAGGTGCAAAGGTGGTTCCTTACTATGCAGCGGATTCAAGTGCCAGAAATTTATTCACAAGAAGCAGCTGCGGTGCCGGAGACTTCTTCTCACACACATAAAGGTGTTATCATATACTTTGCTTCAACAAAACAATCTCTCAGTTGAACGTAATAACAAAAGTCATGTGATCTGAGTACATGGAAAATGTCTACTTGACTTCCTAAATAAGCAAGAGCCTGTCTATACAAGTAAATGGTAGCTAGTGAATGAGTTTAATTCCATTGGTTACATTGGAACAAAGACATGATCTTGGTTTGTTCACCTTGTACCATTTTTAACTGAATTGTGGATCAGGTGTTCAATTGGGGAATAACCGGTGATAGAAATGAAGACTGATCTACAACCAGCCTTATTAAATGCTTTTTTTAATAGCATATGAAAAATACATTACAGGCCAACCTCTGTTTGCTGTATTACACCACATTCTAGGGAGTAATAAGCATATTAATACCTAAGAAAGAGCTGGATAAAGCTTGCCTCATATAGTAGTTGAGTGGATAATCAACAGTCTCTGTTGTCATTTTCAGCATGCTGTGGGCTAATTGTAGAACATAGATTCTCATAATTTTTGGACATGAGACGAGGAATGAATCCAATATTAGTACTGATTCTATGTTATATGCAACCTAGTGATTAAGGAAGAAGTTTAGTAAACCTACCTTCTAGTTGTAGATGTTACCATTCAAATTGATGAAGGGATTTCAGTTTTTTTTTTTTTTTCATTTTGTGCAGCTAGATTGGTTTTGGCAAACATTGCATTGATTATTATTTATTGACCATGTGAACTATGTTTGCAATTTTTTTTTGCAATAATATTGGATTCTTGGCAGAAATACTTGTGTTGACACAGTTGTATCGGTGACCTGGTCATGTCTAATGTCATATGCCAATGCCCAAGTGGAACTGTGCAGATATCCTGTGGCATACATAGCTGACCTGCTTTAGTTAATAAAATAACTAAAACTACTGCTTCTAACTTGAAAACTAAGTCTACATTTGTTTTTTACAGAGTTAGAAGACAAAGCTCCTACTATTTTGGACTTGCAGTTTGAAGCCAAGTCAGCAAGAGATGATGCATGGTATGCAATTACAGCTGTTCTTTTGTATCTTGTGTTTAAAATGTTTGATTGCAACCCAATATACCTGGACTCCCTGTTTGGTGATTCTGAGTTTTTGTCAAACTTGAATATTTTGAAAGTTCTCTGGGATGTATGAGCTAATAACAAATACAATATATGTAACATGCTTTTTGGCTCGAGGCTTTGTTGTTTGCTTGGTATTGGACAGCCAGCTTAAACTGTCTTCTTTACCTTTTCTCTTGGTCAATCTTTAAATGATTGCTGTTCTTCCATGAGATTAATCTGCTATTATACTACTTTCATAGGTATGACGTTGCTACATTCCTCTCACACAGAGTTCTTGGTTCAGGCGAGCCAGTAAGCAACATGGTTTCCTTTTTCTTGAATTTATGAGCAGTGAAGGTTTATGCTTAACTAATTCCGCTAGTCTTTTATTACTTGCACAATCACACATAAAAATTCGTGCACGAGGGTTCACAGTGCACGATATGTTTCCAAGAATTTATCATGTTTTTGAAGCAACTAATGAACCACTAAGTAGAAATTTTTATTGAGCTAAATTCACTTAGAGTATATATTCGTGCATATTCATGGTTTTACAATTGTAGGCTCTTTAAATACATGCAGGGCATGGACACCTATTGCCCCGCATTAGGATTAGTTGAAACATGCATGCAACATATACCAGTCTCTCAATTTTGTCATGTCTGATGAATCAGACACTTTATCATTATTTGTGTGCACTCCCTTGGTTGCCACTGATTTGCTTTATGTCCAACACCTGTGGTAGATCCATGCAGGATGCAGGTTATCACCACCTGTTGTCCCTGCATTGGTTTTTAGTTGAACATTACATGCCCAACACCCATATCAGTTTCTCATTTTTGTCATATGTCTGCTGAATCAGGCATTCTATCATTATTTTTGTGCACTTCCTTGGTTACCCCTACATGATCTGTGATTTTCTGCATGTCCATGTCCTGCAGCAAACTGGGGAGTTTTCCGAAACTGGAGAAAATTCCTAATAGCCCCTACCAGAAATTTTCTTCCATTCAGCTGCTAACTTTCCAAATTCAAAGTCAGCCCCTGCTTTTCACACAAAAAAAACACTCATTTTTGTTTAAAAATCTTGACTTATATAAGAAAATGACAAAATGCCCCCGAAAACCCTATTGAGAACATGAAAAGGGAAGAGGAGGACAATGAAGAAGTGAAAGATGGTGGAAGGTCCGCCTCCTCCAAAAGGAAGAAGTGGTGGCGGCAGTGGTGATGGTGATGGTGTTGAAATGTTGCAGAAGGAAGCCAGTGTTGCTTCCTTTCTTACGTTGGGCTTGTGGGTAGATCAAATCTTCCTCCATTTCTTTGTTTTTCTTCCTTCTCTCTTGATTGCACATCATTTTTTCATCTTGTTTGTTGTTCTCTTTATCTCTCTTGATTTCACATCATTTTTTTCATTGTTTTTGTTGTTCTCTTTATCTTTGTTTTATCTATTTTCTTTTTGTGGCATTTTTTTATGCTTTATTTTTTAAAAAAAATTTTCTGTCCATATAATACTGAGTTTAAAATTTTATTTTCTTCTTCTTCTTCTTTTTTCATTTTTCCTTGTGCTCTGTATTTTTGTTTTTTTCTTCTCCTTCAGGTTTGTGTTTTAATTTATCTTCTTGTTCTTGTTCTTGTTCTTGTTCTTCTTCTATTTTATGTTTTTATGTTTTTATTTCTGTGTTCTTCTTCAACTTTCTGCTTTTATGTATTTACTTCTCTGTGTTCTTCATATTTGTGTTCTAGTCCAATTGTATCTTCTTCTTCTTCTTCTTCAACTTTCTTTTTGTTCAGTTATTTCTTCCTTTCCTCCAAGTTTCTGTTTCTTCTACTTTTTGTTTCTATATTTTCATTTTTCTATGTGCTTCTTCAACTTCATGCTTTTATGTATTCACTTTTCTGTGTTCTTCATATTTCTGTTCTAGTCCAAGTGTATCTTCTTCTTCTTCTTCTTCTTCTAATCCTCCATATTTATTTTTCGCTCATTATCTTCTTGCTCTTCTGTTTTCTGTTTTTCAGTTTTCATTTTTCTGTGTTCTCCATATTTTTGTTTTTCTTCTTCTAATCCTCCATATTTATGTTTTAGTTCAACTTTATCTTCTTCTTGTTCTTCTTTTTTCTGTTTTTCTGTTTTCATTTTTCTGTGTTCTCCACATTTTTGTTTTTCTTCTTCTATGTTTTAGCTATGTCTTCTTCTTTAATTTTCTGTTTTTTTTTTTATGTTTTTGTTCTTCTTCTAATCCTCCATATTTATGTTTTAATTCAACTTTATCTTCTTCTTGTTCTTCTGTTTCTTTTTTTTTTGTTTTCATTTTTCTGTTCTGCATATGTTTGTTTTTCTTCTTCTTTGTTTTAGCTATGTCTTCTTCTTTAATTTTATGTTTTTTTTTCTGTTTTTGTTCTTGTTGTTCTTCTTTTTCTTCTAATTATCCATATTTATGTTTAAGTTCAACTTTATCTTCTTGTTCTTCTGTTTTCTGTTTTTTGTCTTCATTTTTTCTGTTCTCCATATGTTTGTTTTCATTCTTCTGTGTTATTAATATTTCTGTTTTAGTTTATTTTTATCTTCTTGTTCTTTGTTTTTCATGTTCTCCACATTTCTCCTTTTCAATCCTTTTTGTGGTTGCTCTTCTTCAAGTTCTATTTTCATGTTTGATTTCTTAACAATTGCAACCACTTGGTTCTGGCCAAGGTGAGCCCTGTTGTTTTCTCTAGTTGATCTATTGCCTGCACAAAGAGCAATGTTACTGTCTGTCTGGGGAATGTGCTCAATGCTCAATCCAGGACTCATCCTTTTTTAGAAGGAGGTAAGATTTTTTAGAGGAGAGGGAGAGAATTTGATCTCACAAAAAATTAGAGAGGAGGAATCTCTTCCATTGCATTTTTCTTATATAGGAATCTTAACCATATCCCTTGATTAGAGTAATCATATCCTAATTACCTATATAAAAGTGGTTGGGGACATTTCTATGATTTCAACTGTCCTATACCACTGAGTAATGACATTTTGTCGTTTAGTGGGAGGGTGACACAGAAGGTGGAGCAGGAGGTTGCTTTCAAGAAGAGGGGACTACATACTTGCAGGTTGTGTTATTACTTAGAACTGTACCTCCATAGTTTGTATGCCGAACTGTTCTGCTGTGTGATCTACTCTGCTTAGCGGCAATTTTGGGATGAAGTCTGTGGAGGGGAGAGCTTTCCTACTGCGGCAGTTCGATAATCGCCTTAGTGGTTTTATAGTTTCACAATTTGGCCACAACTTGAATGATTGACCATGTGGGTAAATTGATTTTCGGCTCACTAAACTTGGTTCATTTAGATTGCGGTTCCACATGTATGACATGCTGACACATCATTGCCCATCAAATCTTCTTACCATGTTGTTATACCTCGTTTACAGGGGCTTGATCTTATTGTGGTAGGATCTTCCAAATTTTTCTCGAATTTTGTGTACACAAGATACAAAATTGTGGCGACGCAATGCAGCTGACATGATTACATCGTGTGGGATATAAGATAATCATGAACACATGGATCTTGGGTTTTGAGAGTCGGCGGGATAATACCATGTGTCTATCTTTTCGACTTTCGATATGGGAAATATCCCAGACATGGGCTGGACACTTATCCCAAGGCAAAGCGAGCGAATTGCAAGGCAGTTGCGAATCACATCTTGAGGTAAGAGTGTCTTATCCTGATGCATTAGTGGCTTCATCTGAGCTGTTCGCGAGGCTTATATAAGGGTTTGAGTGGTGAGGATGAGGATGAGGGTGAGGCTTATATAAGGCAATCTGGTGTTGAGGTGATGTATCATCATTGGATGAAGCTTGCTAGAAGGTTAGTGACTCCCATCACCCGATTGTCTACTCATGACTGTTTCCATGGCATGGCTGCAAAGAACTATCCGGCTAAGGTTCCAAGTGAATCTCAATGAAAATACCAATATTACGGCCCCTTGGTTATAGTTGAGGTGAGCTCTGTTGTTGTCTTCAATCAATCTACAGCCTACACAAAAAGCAATATCACTGTCCGTTCGAGATCTCCCTAGGGAAAGGTGCTTTGACACTCAAGTCAAGACCCATTCTCCCTTGAAAAGAAGTAAGAGTTTTTAGAGGAGAGGGAAAGAGTTTGACCACACAAAATTGGAGGAGGAATTCCTTCCATTGCACTTTCGTTATATAGAGAATCTTAACCATGTCCTAGTTACCTATATTAACCACATTCTTCCATTACACCTTCTTTATGCGGAGAATCTTAACCATATCTTCCTGATCCTCTCATATTTTCTTTGTTAATAATCTTCTAAAATTTTAAAGGGAGTTTGTGTGATTTCTATATGGGACAGAAGTATTTAATCAACAGGGATGAAAATATTTTTTTTTAAAGCAGGGGGGCTCACTGGGAATTTGAAAAGTAAGGGAGTCATAATGGAGAGAAAATTCTGAGGTACCGGGAATTTTCTGATGGAAGTGCTTTCGATGTGAAGATCACCTATCTAGTTAAAAATGATTATATAAGTTGCAGGAGTATTTTGAGGTCGTGCATCACCTGAATTAAGAGTACATCTTGAGAACTTGTATATCAGATGCATGTGCCACCTTAGTCAGCATGATTTGTTTCTACAGTGAATCTTTGCAGTAGCATGTTTTGCTGCTATACTGTTCCCTGTGTTGTGTTCCCAGTTTCCTATTATCATTAACTGATCTTTCCATGCAAGTTTACGATTTTTGTTAATTTTTATATATTGGAGATTATAGGAAGTCCGCGTGAGATTTCAAGGGTTTGGGGCAGAGGAGGATGAGTGGGTGAATGTCAAGCAGGCAGTACGAGAGCGCTCTATTCCCTTAGAGGCATCAGACTGTCAGAAAGTTGATGTTGGGGATCTCATTCTCTGCTTCCGGGTACATCTTCAAAGGAAGTGCATATTGTATCGGTGCCTATGTTTCATGTCTTAACTTCTTATATTTCAGGAGACTGATGAGCAAGCCACACACTTCGATGCTCATGTGTTGGAGATCATAAAGAAGCAGCATGATATAAGAGGCTGCAGGTGTCTCTTCCGGGTCCGCTATGTTCATGATCAAACTGAGGTAAGAGCTTCTTCAAATTTTAGTGTTTCATAGAATTGGGGCTTGTTTGCATGACAATCATATTATGAATGTGGCTTATCGTTTCCTTTCTGCCTCTTTCGTCATGTTCTTTGAGATGCACTTGAGAAAGAGCCAATTGTGCATTGGAGTCTTACAAATTTTATTAATACCAGGAAAGAGTTTCACTGACAAAGTTGTGCCGCCGGCCTTAATATTGATCTGTTGCTGGACCCATACAGGACTGTTTCTTTTATGAGAACTGGAATTTATTGGCTCAGACTTTGAAGTGTGCCATGGAAACCTAGTTTCTTTCATAAGTAGCTTCCTGCTGCTCTGGTCTTCATTGGAAGCATAGGTTCATATGACAAAAGTGGCAAGATTATCAACTGGTCTGAAATGTTTGAGCCAATAAGACCAGACTTCTAATCTTGAGTAACTAGCTTTGCCTAGTGATAAATGTACAAGACAAGGTCGCATAAAGTTGAGTTCTATTGCATCAGATTCCATTGTTTGATGTTATATTTGTAGCCACCTCTATCTATGCACTCTCACAAAGTTCGATATCTATATACCACCCCGCCAACAATATTTGCCCTCATAACGGCAATCTATGTTTATACCTGTACACCCGATGGTGTTTACAATAGCTCCTGGGATAGTCTGATGAGATGGCTTTGGCACATTGTTGTTTTAGCGCATGAATTTTGTTAAATTTACACTTAATATTAATGGTTGAACCACAATACTTGCAATAGCTCAGATTAATTTGAACAGCTGACCTTGGTATCAAATGTTTTAACCAAAGCAATTAAATTTGATACCGTCCAGTTTTATCTATTACGCCTAACGTAGATATACAACATAATTAAATTCAACACCATCAAGAGTACTCATCGATAGTATTATCCCCAAAAGTTAATGGAAAAGGTCATGACAAAGAGAAAGTTGTGCAAAAGCTGCCCGATAGTATTAACTGCAAAAACCTACAACAAGCAACGAATGAATCCCCATCCCCCACACGAATAATGCCTAACATCAGAATTGCAAAACTAAGATGCAGACCACAATTAAATATTAACTCCAAAAACCTATAACAAGCAATAAATGAATCCCAATCCCCAGCATGAATAATCCCTCACATCAGAAAGGTAAAACTAAGATGCTGGCCACAGTAAAATATTAACTGCAAAAACCTATAACAAGCAATGAATAGAACCCCAACTGAGGTATGGCGCTTAGGCATCCCTCAAGAGAGTATAGCAAAGCACCTGGTGACAACAGAAAATCTTGCACAAGCTTGCGTGAGGTAAACCAGGCCCTTTCCATCAAAGCACCGAGCAAAATGGTAATAGTAGCTCCCAGCAGCATAACTAGGGATCTACTTCGAATGTAGCATAAAATCCAACCTGCTATCAGTTGCCTTTCCTACCAGAACAATATATTCATACAAGGTATATGAAGAAGGTAATGCAAAAGGGAGCATATGCAACAGAATTTACCACATTCTACCTTGCGAATCCAGTATTTTGAGTGTCAAAAGTAACATTGACCAATCAAAACTTTCCCAGCAGTTATGTCATGGATTTCTAGAATGTCTCCATTGAGAACACGTCAATTATCACTCGGCCACCAATAAACCTTGAATATCTGGAATTGACTCACATATTTACAGAATGTTATCAGACACAAAAAAGCAAACATTAGATATTACAGATCTGATAAATAACTTCACATGTCCCAATAGTATTATATAGGTTGATAGGACGAGAAATAAATTTAAAAAGGATAAATCTTCCCCTCTTCTCCATTCACAAAAAATTCGAACAAAATTTTGTAGCATAAATAACATTTTAAACTTTCCCTGAACTAGCTGATGACTCTTAGTCTAATAGAATCTGAATACCAACAACTTACCTTGGTTTTGAGTTAAGAATAGACCAATTCCTCATTCTGTCTGATGAAACCAATGTCCCCAACTTGCGCTTTCTCAGCAACAAACCACAGCATTTCATCTCCTAATCTTGAGATCCACACCCCCCTCCCTCTCCCCACCAGATAATTCTTAATATTGAGAAGTACGCATCCTAGGGGAACTATCTACAACAGCTTGAACTACAATCATGTTAGATAACCATACAATGTAATTTTCATACCAAACAAAAAATGATATGATATACTTCCAGCAAGTTAATAAATGATAATGCCAATACTGTCCCAGAAGTTCAAAGTAAGTTGTCAAGACCAACTGGCTAAGATATTTGAAACCTCAGAAGACAACAATGAGAAGATGTAAACAGTAACAGTTTTGTCTAGTGCATATCAAACTAGTGTCACAAATTCAAAGTAAATGATTAAACAATATGTGAAGTAGGGAATAAGCAAGTGCCAGTAGAAAAACAAATAGCCCAAAAGCATCATACTTAGTATTTTGCATTTTTCAGAAATAAATAAAAAATTATTCACTATACAAACTTTGCAATAATTAAGGATGCCAACAACCCATTTTAAATTAATAGGCATCTCCAAAATCCAACAGTGATGCTGCACCAGGTGTTAGTTGTAGTAGCTATAAGTGAGATCAGCAACAATCTAGAGCTTGTGCATCAAAGGGATCTAGCCCAAGAGCATAAAAAGCAGTTGTCTTCTTAAGAACCTAAGTCTGATTCATGGGAAGAAGAAATCAAACATAGACAGCGGCCATGTGAGTGCATGTCTTCGTTCTCCAAGCTGAAGATCAGAATGTCATGAAACTGTTCGACCATAGCAAACAGATGCAATGTAAAGATCTTTGGACCACTTCTCCTGCAAAAGAATAATATACTCATTTGTCAGTATTAAACGAAAAACCTTCATTCATCAATCATACCACCACAATAAACGACACCACCTTCACATGCTGACTTGGAAAAGCAGAAGTTCTAAGAGTTTCTTGGGTTTCATCTGCAGGCTTTCTCCTAGGTACACTTAGAACAAATGCAGCCTGGTCCCATGTTGCAGCAGTAGCAGTTATACGAAATCCGCTGTCCCACCTCCGATGAATACCTTCACTAGGGTATAAGAAATCGAGTTCAACAACCTGGAAACAGAGGAAAATGTCAGTACAGCATCATTATCCTTGATTCCGACATAATGTGAAGCACTATCCAACCGCAGCATATAGAAACCTGATCCGTAAAGCCTGCATTCCGGGACATAACAACACCCCATCGACTTCCAGCAGTAGCCATGGCTGTAACATAGAAACCCTCTCGCCATTTCTTGTTTATCCACTTAAAAGGAAATGAATCGCTGACTTTGTAAGATTGCTGCGCATATTGCGTACCTGAAGCAGAGAAAATTCAGTCACAGGAGATCAAAGCAACTACACTATTGTAAAGATCGGGAAGACTACCTTTAGACATCACCACCAAGGAGCTTCCATTGTTTGCCCCAGCTAATGCACTAATGTAATAATTTTTCTCCCATTGCTCCATTATCCACTCCTGCAAAGAACCAGAAATTTATCAGAGAAATTAATGATACTGAAGAAAAATGTAAGCATGTTCAAAAATGCTGTATGCATGAACAATCCAGGAGTGTGGAAAAAGCCAGTGAAGATTGTGGTAGTGGAACTTAACAGCTATATTGGCTAGTCAGCCACATCACACAAAATTGAAGTAGAAAAATAGAGCTTCCAATTAAAGAGAATGACGCTCAGATGCTCACTTTGTGGAGAAAATTTGGTGACAGCTCATAAACCTGAGAAGTAAAACCAGTGCCTGCATCCATAATCAGTGCCCAGAGATTTGTGCAAGAAGCAACACAGCTGATAAACAAACCGTCTTCATTCCCTTTCTCAATATGCTGTGCAAGTCTAGCATCAGCAACATTATAGTGATACCTACATAAAAGGGAAACAAAATTCCATTTGTCAGGTGGCTTAGCTGGATCTTTTGATTGTTTTGTGATAGATGTGGCACAGACCTTTGCTTCATTGGCCGTCGGGCATTATAAACACTAATCCATTGAGTTGCAGGCATCCCCATCCTTACTTTCTTCTTAGGCTGCTCGTCATCTTCATCTTCCATCATCAGCCGCCCTCTCTTTTGGCCCACCTGGTATATAAGCTGCACACCATTTAACTTGGGATTAGATATGGATGGAATCAAAAGTTGATGTCTCCTTTATGGAATAAACCAAGCCTATTATACCTTCTGAGCTCCATCAGTGTTGATTGGCCTGATATCTGGGTTTGGACCAACTATACCGTCAAAAAGAGAGATGCATTTTGCATAATTAGGTTCCTCATCAAACTTCAAGTTGACCACATACTCCACAAAATATTTGAAAGGCGCTGGACAAAAGCAGCATAGAGACTCCGGAGAAGTGGCCATCTTCTTTTTGCAGACTAGAAAACCTTTATTCTCTCCCTAACAGCAGAAATAACAAGTTATACGAGAGCAGAAAATTGAAAGAAAGCTAGGTGGCTCCTATATTGCATGCAGAATCCATTTACCTGGTATCCTTGCCAAGGTAGACGACCACGAAGAAGAAATATCAGTGTGTAAGCAAGAGATTCTAAATCATCCCTCCTACTTCCTATCCTTCCAAGGTGAGCATGAACACTGGCATAACGCACTGTTCCTCTGAAATTTTCAGTTACAAATTGGTAAGTTACAGACAGAATTTTATGATGAATGAATCAAGAAGCCATTTAACTGTATATTGAAAAAGTAGAGCACCTGAAAACATCTGGTCGCTGGTCATACTCAACATGCTGGCCTGTGGAAGTGTCCTTCCACCTAGTAGCTGATATTCGTATGATTCACCAAAGATCGAGAAGAATAGGTGAGATATCAACAATGTACATCAATAGTAGACTCAGTCCACGCTCACATAATGACCTATATTATACCACAGAATTAATTGTATTACCTAAACCAAGATCAACAAGGAACAGTTTTTTCTCCTCAGGAGTCCCAGGAGGTCCAAGTAAGAAGTTCTCTGGCTTTACATCTCCATGCACATACCTGACAATCATAGTCACAAAGGAATTAACAAGGAATAAAATACAGCATATAGAAGATTCATCAAAAATTGAACAACACAGATAAACTAATGAGATGGATCAGAAATGCAAGAAACAAAGACGATTTATTGGTTCATAATAAAAAGAATGACAAAGATAAGTACCCTTTAGAATGCATCTTCTCTAAAATAGATATTGCTTCGATAGCAATACATGCAACCATTTCAATAGACATTCTGCAAGACAGGAAAGGATCAACAGCAGACTCAATAATTGTCAAATGCAAAGATAGGGCCCAAACTAACTCACGCATGAGAATTATTATTCCAAACATCCCATAAACTTGGCCCAAGCATATCCATAACCTGAAACTTTTCCAAGAAATATAAAAATATCTAAAAAAATGAAAATGGGACATCTAATTTTGAATTAACGTGAATTCATTACCATGACATAATAGTCCCCTTGGCGACCCTTGTAATGAACATGCGGAACCCCATGAATACCACCAAGTGTACTACAAAAAGGGTAGATTGTCGGAGCTAATATAAGAAGCATAGAGATAGAAATCATAAAAGAGTTGAAAACAATTAAAAAATAAAACTCACTTGTAGACTTGCCATTCATAAGGAGGTCCATAATTGCATCCTTTGCTACTTCTATGCTCAAATTTTAAAGCAACCTGCAATAGGAATACAATTAAAGTCATCAAAATAAGGAAAAGCATCCAGTGCTCAAAACAGCACAGCAAGTAAGCAAAAAACCAAACCTCGACAGCACTAGAACCATTTGCATTAGTAGGAGAAATTCGCCGACCAACATATACTTGTCCAAAACCCCCTTTCCCTAGCTTTCTGTCAATTTTATAAACAGGGGAATTGCCAATCTGGACCTGTTTCAGAGAAAAAAATATAATGAATAGAATGAGAATATTATGGAACAATATGCACTTACGAGGGATAAATAAAGGCATACAAAAAACAAACAAACAAGTGAAGTAGTAAGGCAAATTCAGGAAAAACTCATTTTACAGAAATAAGTTATAATGTAGCACCAGTAAAAATATTTTCATTCAGCTCGAGGATGATAAATTTGTAAACAAAGGTACAGAAAACAAACAGAAACCAACGTCATATGAATACTTGGAACAACCTACTACAATATCAATGATTTATGAAAATCAAATAAACACAACAAGCCCTCAGAAAGATCACTGGAAACTCTTAATTTTTAGTGATTACATGGATATCCACAACTGGAACACTTGACTGTTCAAGCTGAAGTGACTCAAATTTCATCCAAACATTTTAACAATCAATAAATTTGCTAATGACAATATAAGAAGGTATTTAGCAATCTATCTTAAACCCATCCGTCTCAGATTTGACCTGTTGTCAAGAAGCAAAGTAGATAAATATAATCTTAATGTGGGTAACGACAAGAAATGCTGAGATGTGGCACACAAAGAATAAGAGAAACCATAAAGAACAATTCTCAATATGATTGTAGTTCATGCAAACTGACAAATGAAAACCTCTAATTTTTCATAAGTTTATGCTACAAATTCTCAGGATAGTAGGGTTTTCAGTAATGATTGAAGCTCCCACAAAGCAACAAATAGGGTACTATAATGCTTATACATTCATGCTACTAATTCCTGGGATAACATGTCTTCGGTAACATTCCATATCTCGTCCTCAACTTAGCAGGTCTGTAGCAACATTCAATATCTTGATGCTGACTAAATAAGGCAAAAGCGACCACCACTCACTCACCTGCAGGAAGTCATGTTTCCTCTTATTTACTCAATATGTTCTTATTTGCTAACACCCAACTCCACCTTACCTCCACAAGTACTGAAGCTTGCGCAATGACAAATTTATCGAGACAAAAAATAATCAGGAATAAGAGACAAACACATTGGCCATATATCTCTCTCTACCAATAAAAATACTTTGCAAACCTATCATATTCTTCTGTGCACCTAAGAACCACTAATGACTTATTGTCACCCTCCTGTACCATTAAAAAAGCTTCAATTACACCCAGCATGGGAGTTCTGAAACAAAGTAATTGTTCCCAACTTACAAGCACGTTACACTTAATACATAGAAGCAACGAAACTAGCTGAAAGGAAGAACACAACACGCACAAACATAATAACACACCATATTCAACAAGATAGCAAGAAATGAGAGGATTATGTACATCTGAACCACAGAACGCACAGCAACTGAACAGAAATGCAGCAGAGAAAATCAAGAAAGAAACCCATCTCAGCTGTTTGCCACACTTCGTCAAGAATTTAACAGCACAAACCTTCTCGGGGAGTGGCGTGTTGTTCCCCTCATCCTCCCCGCCGGCGTACTTATCAGCGCTCTTGCCGCCGCTATCATACTCATCCATCCTCCCCTCACCGACCTCCTCTCCGCCAAAACCCCCGATCTCGCCTACGCCCTCGGCGAGGCCGACCTCCTCCTTGGGCTCAACGACCAGGATCTCCTCCGCGGGCTGCCGGCCCCTCGCTGGCGCCCTCCTCCGCCTGGAGGCTCCGGCAGCGGGCCTCTCGTTCTGGACTAAGGGATTCGGCTGCGCCCGTCCCCGGCGCGATCCACTGCGCAGCTCCGGCATTTTTCATCCATGGAACCCCATGGCCGTCGACCAAGAAAATACTACTCCTCGCAACCCTTGCTCTCAGTGACGGCAAAGGCCAAAGAGGAGGTCGAAAGGGATAGCAGCGGCCGCCGATCGACGGCGGACGGGGCTTGGATCGGCGAGTGAACGGAATTGCGAGGGGAATTAGGGTTTCGAGCACGGGTGATCGGGGAAGAAGAGGGGCTCCAGGGATTCGGACTTCGAGCTCTGAGAACAACAAGAAGGGGGAAGAAGAAAACGAGATTGGGGACGCCGATGAGGTGGGGACACGAAAGTGAATATAGCGAGGGTGCCGAGGGCATACATGGAAATTTGCTTCCCATTGTGTCGAGCGCGGTGGTGAAGATCCGAGCTAGCGTTGCATCGCCGTCCAAATCTGGGGGAACACATCGCGAGACTAAATGGACGGTAGTGTTTTATTGGTTTCCGTCTTGAGTCTGACAGCTCTGGACGATAATAATGATGAACAAAAGGAAACAATTTAGAATGTTAAACAGCAGCTGAAAATATCTTCTGCTCCAGTCCAAATTACTCTACTAATAAAACAATTAATTATAACTACAAATGTATAAAGCGTATTTAAATTTTTTCGGAAAAATTAGATATTTTGGTCTAAAGTTTGAACTGTCGGTTTTGGTTAGGAACTCGTCGGTTCGCATGATTTGATTAATTTCCGTAATTGAACCGTGCCAAATATGGAAATGGACCAAATGGTGGTCTATCTTGTCGGACAACTCCTCCAGGTCGGGTTCTGAACTTTTAACTCCTAACAATGATGTGTTTCAATTTTTTTTAAAAAAATACCAATAATCTCTTAAATATTTAAATTTATTTCGCCCCTCAAAAATATTAACAATTAATATGTTCAATTTTTGTATAAAATATTTATTTATATATTTAAATATAGCTAATTATATTAGTCTTATTGTATTCATAATAAGCAATTATATGTTTATATTGGTGTAATTTTGTTTATATATTTTTTTATATTTTATATTTTATATTTGTTTGTATTATTACTTGTTCGTTTATATAATTGGTGATTTTAAAAGTTAAAAGCGCTTTTGGAGAATTTTCCTTTTCTATAATGCATATGTTGGGAAAATTACAAGACACTCTAAAAAATTTTAAGTTTATCAATAATCTATCTTGATTTTCAAAATGATCAATAACTCTTACTTTTCTATGTTTACATAAAATATCTATTTATATTTGAATATAAATAATTATATTTGGAATTTTATTTCATTATGACCAAAACATGATCATGCTATCATAGTTCTATTTATATTATTTTTTATATTTATTTTGTGATTATTTATATAATTTTTTTGTTTATATAAAAAGGAGCTCTTGAAAATTTTGACCGTCCGGTGAACTTGCAATTTTTCAGAGGCTATTGCTAATTTTTCCTGCTATTGGAAATTCGGATGCGGGCAATCTCAGGACAAAGAGAACAATTACCAAAAAATTGCAGACCAATGATCAAAATAATGTAGGCATTGCTAAATCCGGACCAAATTGAATTTCAATATTTTTTAGGACTTTTTACTTATAATTTCCCAAAATTTATTTTATTTACTAAAATCTCCCCGTAATTTCAATATTAACCTATACCTCCCTCGTTTTGAAATTTATTACTTACAAACACTTGATTATTATTTAATCTAAATTTTTTCTAAAAAAATCACTTTTACCCTTTACTATTTTATAATTAAATTTGTTAAAATTCTTAACTTCTTACTCTCAACTCTTTCTCTCAAATATTTAAAAATAAACCCTCAATTAAATTTTAAATTATAATTTTCATATTTATACATTTACAAATAGACCAATTAAATATTTTTATTTATAAATAAGTCTAAAATTTAATATTTTTTAAATAAAAAATAACAAAAATAACCTTAAATGTTTAAATTTTCTTACAAATAAATTCTCCATAAAAATTTAAATTATAAATTTAACATTCATAATTTACAAATAGACCCCTCAAATATTTTTATTTTTAAATAACAAATTTTATCTTTTTTTTAATAAACCTTTATAATATTGAAGGTTTTAAAACTTAAAAAATTAGCCTACAAATTTAATATTTGAATATTTACAAATACACCCCCTTAAGTATTTTTATTTATCAACAAGTTCAAACTTTATTATTTTTAAATAAATTTTTTCAAAAAAGACATTAATGATTTTAAAACTTAAAATTTTCAATTGCAAGTTTAATATTTATACATTTACACATAAACCCATTGCATATTTATATTTATAAATAAATCCAAACTTTACCATTTTTAAATAAAATTTTATAAAAAAGACATTGAAAGTTTTAAAACTTAAAATTTTAAATTACAAGTTTAATATTTATATATTTACAAATAGGCCCCTCAAATATTTTTATTCATAAAGAAGTAAAAATTTTATCATTTTAAAATAAAATTTTTCAAAAAAGATATTGGAGCTTTTAAAATTTAAAATTTAAAATTATTAATTTAATATTTATATATTACAAATAGATCCCATGAATATTTTTATCTGTAAATAAATTTAAATTTTATCATTTTTAAAATAAATTTTTTTAACAAAAATTGAAAATTTTCAAAATTAAAAAATTTAATTATAAATTTAATATTTATACATTTACAAAGAAACTCCTTCAATATTCTTATTTATAAATAAGTCTAAATTTTATCAACTTTTAAATAAAATTTTATGAAAAAGACATTGAAGATTTTAAAATTTAAAAATTAAAATTACAAATTGTATAGATAAACATATTCAAATGGTCTATTTATGAATGTACAAATATTTAATTTGTAATTTAAAATTAAGTTTTAAAACCTTCAATGCCTTTTTTGTAAAATTTTATTTTTAGAAATGATACAATTTGGACTGATTCATAAATAAAAATATTCAAGGAGTCTATTTGTAAATATACAAATATTAAACTCGTAATTTAAAATTTGAAATTTTAAAACCTTCAACATTGTAAAATTTTATTAAAAATAATAAAACTTGTACTTATTTATAAATAAAAAAATTTTAAGAAACCTATTTGTAAATGTATAAATATCAAACTTCTAATTTAAAATTTTAAGTTTAAAAACCATCAATATTGTAAAATTTTATTTAAAAAATATATAATTTAAACTTATCTATAAATAAAAATAATTAAGAGATTTATTTGTAAATGTACGAATATTAAACTTGTAATTTAAATTTTTTATGGAGAATTTATTTGTAAAAGATATAAAATATCAAAGGTTCTTTTTGTACATTTTTATTTAAAAAATATTAAAATTTGGATATATTTATAAATAAAAATATTTAATGGACCTATTTATAAACATATAAATATAAAAATTATAATTTAAAATTTAATTGAGAATTTAATTATAAATATTTGGGAGAAAGAGTAGAGAGTGAGAAATTAAAAATTTTAAAAAATTTAGTTGTAAAATTATAGAGGGTAAAAGTAAAAATTTTTTAAAAATTTTAATTAAATAACAATAAGAAGGTAGGTAATAAATTTTTTTAAAAAAGATAGATAAATACTAAAGTGGCAGGAGATTTTTAATAAATAAAACAAATCTTAGAAGATTGTTGGTAAAAAGTCCTTTTTTTTACTGCAATTATAGATTGGGTTTAAAGTTTAAACATTAATTTTGGGCTCTATTTATTTTTAATATAAACCTAAAAAATGTTTAACAAACTTGATTTTTAAGAACTCCACAAACATAAAATCTCAGTAAAATATTTTTGAAACAACCAAAGGATTTATGACGGAATGTTATTCACACCATTGCTAGCTAGCATCCTAGTTTATCCATGAATAAATCATTTCTGGCATAAATTGGCTCATTCTGGTTTGTTCACGGACCAAACTGAAAAAAAAAAAAAAAAAAAGACAGTTTAAACATGGTGACAGGATTAACAGGTTGTAAAATGCTGTTGTAATACAGCTGGAGCGAGCTTGCAGTAAGTAATGAAGTGGTCACTATTATAATCTTGGTCATTGATTAGAATGCTTTAGAGTGTTGAAAGAATCAATATGTTGCTCAATATGTTGCCACGAGAGGGATGATATACACAAGAAAAAAACCATGAGAAGAGAGAAATGATACCCTCTAGAACTGTAGCATAGTATTTATAACCAGTCAGCAACTTACTGCAAGCTTGTGTTGTTAAGACCCATTTGTGCTGCAAATTCTCACGAGGCAAAATCATCTGCTTGTTCCTGCACAAACCACCAAAAAAGTACATACAACCCTGACCAAAGGGAAAAAGGAGATTACAAGCATCATTAGCTCAATTAGTACCAGCCATAAATTATGCCACATTTTTTTCCAGGTAACAGAACAGATGGGATTGATTCTTAGTTGCAGAAGTTTAGGCTACACAATTAACCATGAGTACCACTGCATACATACGATTGCACATCCTAGTTTTCAATTGTAAATTTGTGTTGCATGTATCTATCTAAAGATATAAATATAAACTGTTATTCAGATAACTTCGAGAACTAAATCTGTGCGACCTGAGTTGTGAATTGGATCTGTGTCTCATCACATAAGATTTAATGGCCAATTATCTCAGCCATCTGTGATTTACTACTTTATATGTCTAACCTTCACAATAAGCTGTGGGTTGTAGAATAGCAGATATCTTTCCATTGAGTTTTGGATTCCTTTTAGTTGGTTTAACAGTGGATTTTCAATCCAGTTCAATAGGTTAGGATGTCTTTTATTTAATGAAGCATCCAAAGACCAACCAAGAGTAAACTTTATCAGTACGTATAGACTAACACTCAAATCTGTTCTCCATTTCCATCTCACTAAAATAGCCTCTGCACCAGATGATTTATTCACTAGTAATTCCTAGAGACTAAGCATACCTGTAGGCGATGCAACGAATACGTCAAGAATAGATGCACAAATACTTGCAACTAAGAGCATGATCAATCACCAATCTCGAAGGCTTCCAAATGTACAGTTCACAATAAAGAGGTAGTGAGGAATTCCAAACCAGATAAAAAGGCAAAATCACTCGGGCAACTGGATAACGCCATAGAAATCTTGTGGCCTTGACAGCTCCCAAATCCAAAAGTTTTGCAGCTTTTTGCAACTAATGGATACCACAATAATGTGTCAGAAGTGTACAAAAGGAAATGTTTGAATGGTAAGAAGAGGTTTGAGCAAAGAAAACTACCTGAATATTTGCTGCAGCCATATGTCTATGATGCAATGGGAGAGCCCTGTAATACAGAGTAAATGTTCAAAGACCAAAAATGCTAAAAAAAAAAAAGGCAGAGTGAAATATGTGTGTGTTGGATTCGTTTGTCGTTTGTAATTCAGGAAAAATTGTTAGCCAAACATCTAACAAAAAAATTGTGTTCATGGTTTGCAGTTCAATGGAATTTCTAATCCAGTGAAAGATGTTTAAAGTTAAAGAAAAAAGATAACTCAAAAGAGGTGTCAGCCAACTATAGTTCAAGACAGATGAATTTACTACCAAGATTATTTTCACAAAAGAAAAAAGAAATTATCCCACTCCAATTCATCTATTCTGAGGCAACTTGCATAAACAAATGGTCCACCATCAAAGAGAGTAGACTATAAATACAAAATAGATGAGATACCAGGACAGAAGAAAATCACAATTACTAAAAATCTCATAATTATAACTTATACTCGAGCTCTTTTAAATCAGTATCTTCCTCCCACAAGGAAGATGCTCAGCGGGAGGCTCTAATTCTTTCTGCTTCAGCCTGCCATTAGAATTTCAATAAGTAGATGTCCTGATCCAATATGTGTCACAATTTAAAAATTAAAGAATAGTGAGAAGGTTTATAGCAAGATATCCAATAGCTAAAAACAGAAACCTGTGCTTCTTGAAATTGTTTTGCCTCTTTTTCTAACTGGAACTCTGCAGCAGCCTTTTCACTGGCCATGGCTTCTAGTTGTGTTCAACACAGGACATGAAAAACAAATTAAATTTGCTCATCAGAAGGTTGAATCAAAATCATTTTCCTTTCTTTTTAAATTTAAACAAAGTCAACTCAAAACATTACAGTGGTACATACCAATAAATCAGTCAGTTCACGGTATCACTTCTCTAACTCCATATGTTCCTGGAGAGCCATATTGCATGGATAGATAAGAATCACGTAATGAAACATGAAGTGAAAACAAGATTGAGCATCAGAAAATAATGTCATACTACAAGAAAAATCCTTTATCAAATTATACCATCAACTCAGATTGTAAAGATCCCTCAAAATGGAAAAGAATCAAAGAGATGCTCAGCACCAAGCAGTCATGGAATTGATGACAATACAAATTGAATTATTATTCCAAGCACAAACGCACAATAAGTACAAATCACATGCCTGTTTTGAATAATGCTCTGCATCCCTTTTCATTCCAGCCATTTCCACTCTCATTTTTTGTAGTTCAGCCTGCCAAATTGAAGAATGAAAATGTATTAGCCATAACATTGCCATTGCATTAGCCAAATGTGAGACAATAATAAGTACATGTTGGAAAAAAAACACACAGCCCATCTTACAACCTTTTTATTATGCATCTAAATAATTAACAAACAAAAACTAGTTTTGGAAGTATGTACTTCTCTAAATTTCCCTAATTTAAGAGAGTAACATAATGTGTTCAGCTAAGGCACAAATAAAAATCATTGCCTCCAAAGTAGAAAGTTTGTCCACAGCATCCCTTTGACCTTGACGTGCACGTACAGCTTCTCTCTTCCATGCCTGCATCTTTACGTTTGAAGAAAGGAATAAAGAGATCAACATAATGTCAAATCCAGAAAAGGATATGTTAATAAGAGCAAAATCAATATCTCCAGTTTGCTCTGACAAGCAAATTCTATTTTTTGAAGATTTTGTTGCAGTTATTACATAGTAACCAGAATCCAGATCCTTCTAGAACCATCCCAAATTTCTCTCTTTGTGAGCATAAACATTATAATGCTCTCTCTCTCTCTCTCTTTTTAGGACACCAAGCCCATATGAGTTTGTAAAGTAACAAGACAAGATAATGAATTTCCTGCAGTGAAATCTTATAATCCAGTTACATGAAAGATGGGATAGAAAACAGAGTCAACTCTTAAAGGAAATCCGGTGAACATACAAAAACTTTGATATGATCAATATGATGGTATGTGAGGATGCCCTCAAAAGCTGTGATTAAGCACCCTAAAGAATGATGATCAGTTGAAGCAATTGTGGTACAGAAGGTTCAGATGTTCTCTCTCCCCAGGTGTAATGATCATTATGATTATTGAAATTTAAAAAGACCTCGGTGACTCATAGAGTCATAGTTTATCAACTGTACCTGAAGCATTTGATTAGCTTCTTCAGATGTCTTTTTCTGAATACGACGGGAATATAATTCCATTTCTTATATTTTTTGGTTCAGTGTTGAATTTTCAACCTGTCACAAAACAGTAATATGAACAATTGTGTCAACAGGTATTTTTTGTTGTGGAATGTAACAAAATAAATGACAACTACCTCAAGCAAAGCAAGTTTGTGTTCCAGATCCATTGCCCTTGATTGACTGTCATCAGCTGCTCTCTGAATAAAAATTAACCAAATTGTCCATTAGAGAGTGTGACTATTGCAAGTTTAGGCATTTAATGGTTGACTCTAGTCTTACCACTGATATTAGGGTAAGACATCTGTAAAGAGAAACGAAGAATACACAAAACTAAACCAAAAAAAGCCATGTTAGACATGTGCTTTATGTGCATATATGAACCAACTACTTTGTCCTTGATTCACTGTCATCTACTGCTCTCTGACCACATCGTCCTTCAGAGGGAGTGATGAATGAAGACAAACAAAAACCACACTAAACTAGACCGAAATAAACCATGTTAGACTTGTACTTTATGTGCAGATGCAAACAAAAATACAGCTTTTGAAGATTATGAAGGAACATGCATACTTCTCACCAACCTACAAAAATGTTAAACAAATGCATTGTCATTTGTTTGTAATTAAATTAAACAATCTATCTGAAGGCCGGAAGCTAAAGTGGATTTTTCTCAATCAAAATACTGGAACTTATTCAATAGCTAAAAGAGAAAACTTTTACTACAAGAACAACATAAATACCAAATATGATGATTAAGAAGTCATCCAAGTAAGGGACAGGCAGGAGAAAGTCTAAAAAATATTGGCCTGGTTTATAATTGAAAAAGGTGGCAGTTACAATTTCCAAACCCAAAAAGAAATAGAAAACCAGATTATCCACGAGAACTAGAGTTTGCCTGCAAAGATGCAAGTTTTCCTTAAGATTGCTATTTCAAAGCATCAAGTGAACTAACAAGATATTCAACTTCAGAGTTTTTTCCGGCCAATGC
Organism: Trichopus zeylanicus subsp. travancoricus; assembly: GCA_005019695.1. NCBI lineage: Eukaryota > Viridiplantae > Streptophyta > Magnoliopsida > Dioscoreales > Dioscoreaceae > Trichopus > Trichopus zeylanicus. Next base: position 14,157 of record RXID01022288.1, on the reverse strand, counting down.
ATCAGACATACTTGATTCAACTCTTGCCACTTCCATCTTGGATGCAGATAACTCTTGCTGTGGCTGCCTTATATGGGCTTCATATGAACTAGAAAGTTCTCTCTGCAAAGAAATTGGAAGCTTACGACTGGATAAGAAGTCTCTATAATTGTAGAGTAGGATAGGCTACTCGAGCATTTTTAGCCAGTGTACCTCAGCAACAAGAAGCTCCTCCAGCTGTTCATTCTCTGCTTTATACTCTTGAAGACGAGAAGAGAGCCCACGACAAATCTGTCATATAGGTGTAACTGTATTTATTGATTAATTATTAAAGATAAAATAAAAGACAAAAGGGAATAAGCACTACAAAACGGAAGTACATCTTACGGAGAAACTGGAAACTAATCTACTGAAAGTGGGATAATATTTTCCTGGAATCTTGTTTTTGCAAGCAAAAATAAATAAATAATTCAAACAGAACAAAGCACCTGGAGACATAATAATTTAATTAGAGAAAGTGTTCTTCACTAATCCCAATATTTTTCCATCAAGTTCAGTACAAACTAGCACTCACAAATCCAGAGGTTCATTAACCTTCCTGAAAGCAAACATTTGCAGCAGATATATCTACTCCAGTTGGATTGGATCCACAGATCATCACCTAGCCTTAGGTTCACCCTCCTCAATAATGATTCTTAGGGAATGAATGACAATTGACCCACTTAATGCTGGAATTTGGAAAATTTACAATGCGACTTTGGACATTAGCAACTAGGTTTGATGTTTGAGAGAAACACAATAGCAATCGGTTTCCTGGTTGTGACAAGAGAATATTCAACCTCATAACCATCATCCACAAGACATGTTTCATAATGCTAATCAGGGCACAAAGAGAGAAGCCCCAGCTAATGTTAACTAGTTGAGCTCATGAAGAAGATGCACTGGAATCAAATTGGAGTTCCTTAACACATCCAGTTGTTGCCAAAGGATTACATTATAATGCCATTCATACATATAAATAAGCTTTTAGTATGACAACATATAATTGGTTCAAGACAAGCTACAGTTGTCCTTACTTAGGCTAGCCTGGCTTCTTTTGACTAACCAGTAGAATTTGCAGTCTTGAACAGACCCTGGGCCTAAACATCCATATTTCTAGGCTGTTACAAATGATTAGTGAACACGATACCACTTGCAGTCTGGCATATTTTACCTCATCAAATTGTTCTTGAATTTTTATAGGAGGAGCTTCAGACTTGTGCCCCAACTCCTCCTTCGTTGAAGGATCAGGAAAGACATCTCTATCACTTTGTTGGTTGCTGCCTGTGCTGTCCCCTTTTGCTGCTTCAGATTCAGGTGCATTCTGTTCAACCGGCATGGATATATATTCCCAGCCTCAGAATTGACTTTAAGATCAGCATCAGAAGATTGATCTCCAGTAATGGTCTCATCTCCCATCAAAGCAGAGGTACTTTCTGGGACATTGTTTGAATTTGTATGGCGACATCATCGCTTGTAGAGGTAGTTGCAAATTCAGCATGACCTTCTGTGAGTGGGACCTCTGTTGGACCATTAACTTCTGTTCCATCTATATCATTTTGAGCAATCCCTGAAGAAGCAGCATGAGCTTTTACATTCCTTTTACTTGAATCAGATGGCACTGCCTTGCTTTCTTCAGTTGTATTATCAACTCCAGGATCCACAGAATTTTCAGATGGAGGAATCTCCAGCTTTTCACTGTTTGCAGTAGGGCCTGATACTTGTATGACTTCATGTTCCTTTTCAGGGTGGACCTTTTAGCAACAATATTGCTGGCAACTCTAGAGCGACGATCCCGAGAGACAAATCAAAAGAGACATGAGTTTATTATCCTATAAACCAAAAGAACCATAGAGCATGTCCAGCAGTCAACTGACGAATGACCTTCTCCTTTGACCTTGCTATCCTGGCTGGAGCTCCGTGACCATTGGACCCTTCTCAATCACAAAATGAGCAGAAAAAACAGAGGAAAAAACAAAATGTGAGACCAACGCTGATTGCATTTGGCAAGAAACGTCAAGAATTCTATCAGAGGTATCACAATCATATCATTGCTTTCAATTTAGATGTCAGGAAGTTTCTACCTGAATGTTGCAAGCCAGACTGCTCGTCCGACAATTCCGACGATTCACCCACAACGAGTTTTGCTCGTCGGTCTACAACCTCCAGTAAGTCCGAAATCAAGAAAATCAAGATATACAGAACACAGTGAATGAAAAAACTACATTATATTTATGAGATAGCGCGTGAAATGATCAAACTCCTTCTACTGGTTATTGGTTCAAAAAGAGATCCAATACATCAATTTGTGCGATTTACAGTAACGGCACCAACATTCGAGATGCGTCCTATGGAATCAAGTAAAAAACAATTCACTCGAAGAGAGATCCAATTGCTGGGATGCAATGTGCATAAACGAGCAGATCTGGAAAGGCGCATTGGAGATTTGGATCGCGAATCGAGTAAAGAGAGGAATCCGAAGAAGGGAACGGAGATGGAGATGGAGATGGAGATAGAGGTAGCTACCTTCCGCAGAGCCAGAAGGCCATCGGGGAGGGGACAAGGGATTCGAAATAATTCCGTCGAGGAGGACGTCGGCGGCGGATCGGAGGAGAAGAAAGCTGGGGAAGATTTGAAGCAGAGCGAGAGAGAGAGAGAGAGAGAGAGAGCGGGGAGTTTCCGGGAGAGTTTTTTAGGACCTGTTTGATTTACAATAAATGTGATCATCTCAATTTAATAATAGTGATATTTACTATTTAGTTTATTTTAATTCAAAATTTTAAGTACCTAATCGCGATTAAAATCAAACCATATAATCCCTAAATATTTAATAACAAAAGAGGAATCCTTAATACCTGAAAATGAAGGGGTATACTGCAAAACGCCGAATAGCATGGGCCCGGAGTCCAGCAATCGTCCTGGGCTAGTCGGAATTCCAGGGCATCGGGCCAAATTGAAAGAAACCCAAGATTTTGGGCTGGGCCAAACCAGCCTATAAATTTGTTTCTTTGGAAGTTTTGTGTGAATACCCTCCAAAATTTCAAATTTGCGTGTGTGACGTTCTAAATTCTCTTTTTGCTTCAGTTCCCAGTCAAAGCACAAAATAATTTGCGTCGATAGGCCGTTTGGTTCCCGCAAAACCAGAGTTGAACAGCCGTTTTTTTTTTTTTTTTTTTTTTTAATAATCACTTTTTTTAAAATGAATTGAGTTAGTTGTTCGAAAAGCTGAAAACTTATGTTCACGACGATTTCATCTTTAGTAGTAAAGTTTGAACAAAAATAATTTTCATATAATCTAGGCTTCGCAATAAAAAACAAATAATATTCATTAATCAACCAAAATTCATTATAAAGTAAATAAGTAACACTAACTTGAGTTAGATAATATGTCAAAATTTTAATAACAAATTAAATAACGACTATAACGAGTAAAATTAATTGAACAATTTTCTCATGTTTGAAATACAAATGGTCTTCGGCAGAAAAAAATGGCATAGGCTGCAAGTTGACCCTTCATCGTGGACTATAAGATTTTTTTCAAAATTAATATTAAAGATTTAACTAAACCGATTGAATATTTTTAATTAACTTAAAAAAGTTATTTAAATAATCGTGGAACATCAACCATTGTCACACGTCGATGATCGTTTCGATGACGAGGGAAAGTGATAAAAAAAGGGAATTAAATTTTTATTTCTAATTAATGAAAAAGGGTAATTTGGATATTAACATCAGATTTCGACGGGTTAAATTGTGGTTCAACCATTTCTGCGGTTGAACCATGGTTCAATTTAGTTTTGCGCGAAGCAAACGAAGCTCAACATTTGGAGAAGAGTTTATTAATCTTCCAAACGCATGCGGATTATTAATCTAATATTCTCGATCAACAACTAAGCACCAAAAGCAAAGAGAGTATGACTCAAATCCACCGGCGTCGGCGTCGCAGTAGATTTTTATGCTCTATTGGTCATCTTTGGCCAAAGCGAAATTTTTTTCAGAGTAAATTTTTGTGCTTTATTCTAATGGATTTTTGAATGACGATGAGTGATAACTGATAAGCCGTGGTTCGACTGCACAGAAGACGAAAATAAAAAACAAATTTAGAAAAAAATGAAATATCAACATCGAGAAAAAAAAAAAAAAAAGCTTTTTATCGATTTGAATTTTGATCGTCATGTGATTATTCGCTTTATGAATAGATTTATATCGTTTTGCGTGTAATCACTGGGATAATTTTTATTATTATTTCGAGAAATCACTGTCACCGGTGTCATTCACGAGACCAATATATCTTCTTCTATTTTGAAAACATCAAGGGTGTTTTAAGATAAATATAGTTGCATAAATAGTTTTAGAGGCTTGCATCTTCAATTTCATGGTTTTGCATAAATACGATAAACCGCGTAACAACTAATTGTTGCCCACTCGGAAGCAGCTTCTATCCACCATTTAATCTTACAGTTAATCCTATTTAAGATTCTAATTAAAACCTCTATTATCAAAATACTTTCGCACCGTGTCTTATGTTCGGGTTCTCACATAGCCCATTTGATCGCGCATAAGTGCGAAAATATGTTTGGCTTTTCAGGAAGTATATTTTCGGTCGCACTCTCTTATTCTATTTTTAATATTTCTCGGATGAAAATTCAGATATTTGCTTTAATTTTATGCTTTATCCTACTCGAAAAAAGAATCTCTTACAGGTATTCCACATTTAAAAAGAAATTTTAGAAATATTGGGAGTCATATGGAAATATCGAAAAAAAATTAGGAAGGGTCTTTTGCGCGAAAAAACACTCTCATATTATGTTATAATTTCAGAAAATCTATTTAGTGCTCGCATCGCACGTGAGGAATAGTACTCCGACATAGAGCAAACAAAAAGAAACAAACATCAAATATTTATCTCAAAAAAAAAGATAAGGGGTTATTTGCAATCTATCCCTCAACAGGTATAGGGGTGTATTTGCAAAAAATCCAAAAACATACTAAGGGAGCCCGCATGCATGTCCAGGGCATTAGAATTTTGAACAACGTGCAAACCAAACAAAGGAAACCATGAGAAAAACACAAATAAAAGAAAGTAATAAATCATGCGTCCAACCAACAAGTCAATTGATTTTGAAAATTAGATCGCCTTCAACCTCTCCAACAGCAAAACTTTCCTCAAAGTTTCAACAGAGAAATCAAGAAACAAAAAGAGAAAAGCAGCTGATATTTTATTTATCAACACCAACCAAAGCTCTTGATTGCCTTTGAGCGAGGCTCTTTCTCACCAAAAGAAAAAAACACCAACCAAAGCTGCAAACCCTAATCCAAGCAGACCTAACCATCAGGGACGAAGCAGGTGATCCGGCGTGACCGCGACGAGCTGCTGCACCCGGAGCTGCTCGTAGAATATCCGAATGAACTCCTCAGCCTGCTTGTCGACGCGCCCGTCCCCCTCTCCCTCCTCCGCAGCCAAGAACGGCGAGTCAGTCACTCTCAGCTGCCGCACCACCGCCGGACTCCTCCACGTCCCCCAGGCAGGCGACAATGGCCCGAGGTCAGCTTCTGGGATCTCGCGGTTGAAGATCTCAAACACCTTGGCTATAGCCTTGACATCGTATTTATGCAACTCTCCGCTGCGACGTCGGCGGCTTCTGATCTTGATGAGCTTCGCCGGCGTGTTGCTGCAGCTGAACTCGACGCCCCTGGGGTTGTAGAACGACGTGTTTGGCTCCGTGTATCGGCACGAGAGCAGCGACAAATACCCGTTGTTACGGCGGAAGGTGAGGAGGCTGGCGATGGTCTTCCCGGCGATCTTGCCGCGCTTCAGAAGAAGGTTGAGTTCCATTATGAGCTTGCTGACAGACACGCCCCGCCGGAGCATGTAGTAGACCGCGTGAGCGACGTGACACAGCCGCCTTGCGGCCGACTGGCCGTCGTGCTCCATGGGAAGCCTTTGCTTGAATTGGAGAGATGAAATGAGCAAGAAGATGAAGAGCAGGGTGCGAGATGAGAGGGAAAAGGGTGGGGTATATAAAGGGGAACAGATAGAGGACAATAAGTTGTTAAATAACCAAGCTATAGTCAAATTAATAAGCAAAATGTGATAAGATAACGTTGGTGGTGTTTTGTGGGTAATAATTAAATATTCCAAATTTTCTGATGGTTCTTCTTGTGTCTATTATGTCCGAGAAAATGATCAAAGACAGAGATAGGCAGGGGGAGTCTGTGAGGAACATACCCTTGATTGGGTCAACAGAGCCTAGAAACGCAAAAAATCCAGATGAGAAAAAATACAAAAGAATGAACAATATTGATGACACTGAGTTAAAGCCGCATGAGAACTTATTGTGTAAGCTGAACTATTAATTAAAGTAACCGAGTTACCCATCCTGTAAATACTCATTTTGAGACGAATAAGAAAATATGTTGGACTTGATATATAAATAGAGATGATTAAATATTTAAAAAATAATAATAAATAATGACTTTTGAAAATCAATTCTATGAATCCGAGATTGGGGGCGATTAATTACGGAGATTTTGACATAATTAAAATTGACATCACGGAATTTTAAATTTATCCAAACACTTTTTCAACCTATAAATTACTGGGTATTTATAAAATAAGAAAAATGCCTAATTATTTTCTCCACTATATTGAAAAATCATTTATTAATTTAAATATTAAAATGATCATCGCTAGATAGGTTTTAACATTTTTTTTTTACAATCTTTTTTCGCTCACATATTAGCAGAAGGATAGCATGCCGAATCAAAAATTACGGAAATTTCTCGGATCAAACCTAGTGTTAAATCAGACTTCATCAACAAAAAAAAAAAAAAAAAGAAAGATTTATATGGTCAGAGTTTTTTCTAGTACAATATAAAAGTTTTTTTTATTGCAAATTGGAAATCTGTGGGAAGACTATTTGATCTACTATCACAGTGGATGATAGGCAACTATAATTATAATTATATAGCTTCAGATTATGGAGCAAGTGGGATCTTAATTATAATCATGATTTGAATACGAAGATAGATAGAGAGGTTGACCCCAGGTGGGGGGAGTATATAGATGAAGATTCACTTCGTAAACGTCTTTCATAGCCTGACATTTTGAAGGTCTACGTGACATACTACGAAACATGACAGCCGACCCATAGTGGCTTATTTGCAAATAAAAGACATCATTTTTTTACATTTATGACCTTGAAAACTTACTTATTGCTTTGCCCACAATGAAATTTTGAAAATACGTATATGCCCCCTAGAACATAGGGTTACGTCTGCAAACGCAGGTGTCCACTGGTTTGAGTTGAATGTGACGTTAGCTGAACGTCACAGTGAGATGACAATTTTTTATTTCTTTATAATTTATTACGGATACCATTCTGATTTTTTTATTTATATTTTTTTTCAAAATCTAAATAATTGTATATCATTTTCTATATTTTCATAATTTTTTTTAAAATCTCCCTTGGAAGATATGTTTAACAAATCTCCTCAATCATTTTTATTTAAAATCAATTAGACATATAAAATTCTTAAATTATTTTATTTGAAAGAGGAGGGATTTGTAAAAAAAATCATCTAAATGAAGTTGCATCGCGTCGCCATTATTTAAAATTTCGAAAGCCTTCAAGCGAAAACCAAAGAAAAAAAATGATACATTTTGTCTAATTTTTTTTTGCAAAAAAATAGAGATAACTTTGAAATTCACATCATTGATTGATTTTAATTAGAGATGATTAAAAATATTTATTACATGTGCCATTTTAGGAAAGTTTTTGAAAAAATTTTAGGGAAGGTAAGACAGTTAAAATCTATTATTTAGAATTGAAGAAGTCATATGTAATTCCAGATGAATTCAGGGAGCTATATGTAATAAATTTATTTTTCCTATCATGCTCGCAAAGAAAACTGGATTGATAATTACAAAATTGTAAATAACTCGAAGGTGATGCCACACTGTACACGGTAAAGAAAAGGACATCTTGTTTATCCAAATGCTCCTTGAGGGCAGATACTTGTAGCAAATCGATTATCTCCAAAATGTGGATATTATAGTTTTTGAGGAGATTGTACTGTAGAAGGAATTATTGTTGGGGTTTTTACATTTAACCCCTTTTTCTCAAAAAAAATACTGTACATTGGGATAAATACAACATAGTCCCCGTCATTTCAATAATCACATGCATCCTGCCCACATTTGAATTGTTTTTTTTTTTTTTTTGTATTTTTTAAAGCCTCTCCCATCGATATTTGTGTTCTTAACAAAATTTAAGTCAGGGTATATTTGTTTCAATGAAAATGGATGAAAATAGACATAAACAAAATGACTTCTACTTATTTTTATTTATTTGATTTGACGTTAGTGACTAACAAAAAGTAAAATCGCACTTTTAATATTCTAACGTACTTAATTTGATTTCAGCTCAGTTTGAACTGAAGTCACTTTTTTAAAAAAATATGACAAATAAATTCTATTTTTGGATAATTTACGTATAAGTGCTTCGAGGCCCAACACCGACCGAGGCCTGGTCCCTCCAGCACTTCTGCAGCCTCGACGCTCCACCGTTGCAAACTCCAAGGCGATGACAACCAACAGGGTTGCATCCGCTACTGCGCCGGAACCGTTAATCGATCCGACAAAAACCGGACTTATCGGGTGGTCCAAGGAGAGAGTCAGAGCTAGGAGTGTAAGCGAGTCCAGCCGAACTGAGGCGCAGAAAACACTAGCTCGAGCTCGGTCGAGCCGAGCTGCTCCAACGAGTAGAGCTCTTCGAGCAAGTCACCATCTTCTTCTTGCAGCCGGAGTTGGAGTCAGAGAAGATAGCCGGCGTTGAAGTTAAAGCAAATGGCTGGAATTGGGGTCGGAGCAGACGGGCCGAGGTCGGAGGCTCGAAACGGGCTAAGTAGGAGCAAACGGAGTTGAATGGGACGAGGAGAAGATAGGGGAGTGGTGGGCGGAGAAAATAGTCTGCAGGCGGTCAGTGGAGGAGATTAGCAGAGGAAATGGGGCTCAGAGTCTGAACAATGATCGACAGAAGAGATCAGACTAAATGGGACACAAGACGATAGTCATTTTCGATAGAAGAGATTAGAGTACGAGCACGGAATCATGATTCTCGAATTCTAGAGTTTTGTCAGCTTTACCAAGCAAATGGAGTTCGAGCCATGTTTAAATTGCTTGCGAGTTACGAGCCAAATCGACATGTAGTCGGCGCCTTCGACTCGACAGCCCGCTCCTACGGGTGCGTTCTGCAATGGTGCTTCGAGGCGGATCCGATAAGATGGTGGACCCGAGATGGTTTCGTGGAGTTTTTGGGAAAGTTGGCCGGAGAAGTCGCCGGGAGAGTTCGAGGAGGAAGTGATGCGTGGCGACAAATTCCGATTCAATGAATCTGCTATTAAATTGTGAATATATTTCGTTTGACCGTGTATTGGATTTTATTGGTGATGCATCGAGCAAGATTTAGAATGCCGGTTTTGGTTTGGAACATTTTGAAATTCAAAAACCAAAATCAAAACCAGGATCGGTACGTCAAACCGGCGAGCCACTTGTGAAGCACTTGGACTGGATGCTGTCCGCTCTGTTAACGGGTAGCAGGAAATGCATTTATTTGGAAAACGAAAAAGAATTAAATAACTGACACTTACCTTAGATTCATAAATCACATGAAAAAAGACAAATTTCAAATTTACAATTTATAAAGAGGACCACGGGACATGGATTACAACGGCCGTGCATGCGCATGGTAGCCGTGTGCGTGATTCATTTGCACTAAATAAAATAGATATTTTCATGTCTTCACTAAATAACATATATAACATTAATTTATTTTTTATAAAGAAAAAAAAAACTAAAGAATTTTTTTGAAAAAAAGCGTGGATATGCGTATGCTGCAGCATCTCCAGAAAATTAAAATCATCTCGCGAGCTTGGACAAAAATTTCGAAAAATCGTGCCAGGGATCCGGGCCTTGACGGTGATTGGGGTTCGATCGGAAGAGGAAGACGACAAGGGCTTGATTCCGGTGATGAGGTGGAGCTTTTCCATGTCTTCGCTGGAGAAAGACTCCTCTTCGAAGCCGGAGAGCCACTCCAGCTCCGCCAAGTGGTCCTGCTGGGAACCAATATCACCAACGGAGATCATTTCGAATCGAGAAATCAGTGCTTCTTCTGCAGAATCCCTATATTATTTGATCAATCAATTGGGGAATTGGGTTTACGGGTTTGCAGAGGCCGGTGGTAAAGCGACGTCAAAGGAGAGGTTGGAGTTGGGGGGAGTCGGCGGCGGTGACGGTGGAGGAGCCGGACCAGTCAACGCAGCGGGTGATACCTCCGAGAAGGTCTTCGCCGGCGGCGGAGACGCCATCGTTGGAGAAGTCGAGGAGGTCGTCGACGAGGAAATGCTCCTTCTCCGGCGAGGAATCGCGGTGGAAACCGACGGGGGCTTCGATTTTGTGGAGAAAAGAAGGGGGAAGGAAGAAGACGGGATGAAGTTATTTGAAGTGCTGTCGTCTACGTTTCGAAGGGAAGTGGCGTTGGAAGCCTGAGACAGGGATGAATGTGTTGACAAATGTCCACATTGGGGGTTAAAAAAGTAGTGGCAGGATAATTCAATATAATTAGTCTTAATTATGATTAATTCTCGTAATTTTTAGAATCACCCCACTTCTATTTTCAAAAATATTTATCTATGTCCCATGATTATTATTTAATTAAATTTTTTTAAAAAAATTCTGATTTTACTTTCGATTATTTTTACAATTAAACCCCTATAAACTTATTTTTTATATTTAACGGTCCAAAATTAGGTTTTTTTGTAAATAATGTACCGAAATTACTCCGATTTACAGAAAAGTCCTCGAAATTTGGATTTTTACAAATAAACCCCCCCCAAAATTATTCCGATTTACAGAAAAGTCCCCGAAATTTGAATTTTTACAAATAATACCCCGAAATTATTCAGATTTATAGAAAAATCCCTGAAATTCGGAATTTTGCAAATAACACCCCGAAATTATTTCGAATTACAAAAAAGTCCTGAAATTTTCTTATAAAACCCTTTCCTTCCTGCTGTAGCCCTAAACCGTAGTGTCGCCGCCGCTCTGCCGCTCCCTGCGTAGCTGCTGCCGTCGCTGCCCCGCTGGCGAGGAGATCGCCGTCCGGTCGCTACCTTGTGCCCCCCACGCCGTCGCTGCTGTGCACCGCGCCCCCCACACCATCGTCGTCAGTGCTCTGTCATTCATCCTCGGCCCCCTGCTCTGCCCTCACGCCGTCGCTGTCCCGCCGGCGAGAACACCGCCGTCCCGGCGAAAGAAGGCCAGGTGGCGAACGTCTGCGCAAAAGAATGTCGGGCGGCGGACGTCTGCGCGTGATGGCGCCCTGGCGCGAACACCGGAGGCTGGGTGGTCTCGGCCGTCTGCGCCTCGCGCCCTCGAGCCGGCGTCTGCCAGCTGCTCGCCGCCGGACGGCCTCGGACCCCCTCCCCGCCCGACGGTCTCGGACCCGCTCCTCGCCGATGGCCTCGGACCCACCCGTCTCTCCCCCCCCCAGATGGCCTTCGACAACCCCCACCCCTCCCATCCCGGCCCCCAGATGGCCTCCGACACCAGCCCACCGCCCACAACCAACACTACCCCCCCCCCCCCCCCCCCCCCCCCCCCCCCCCCCCCCCCCCCCCCCCCCCCCCCCCCCCCCCCCCCCCCCCCCCCCCCCCCCCCCCCCCCCCCCCCCCCCCCCCCCCCCCCCCCCCCCCACCCCCTCCCCCCCCCCCCCCCCCCCCCCCCCCCCCCCCCCCCCCCCCCCCCCCCCCCCCCCCCCCCCCCCCCCCCCCCCCCCCCCCCCCCCCCCCCCCCCCCCCAACCCACCACCACCACCACCACCACAACCCCAAAACAAACCCCCCAAAACCTGCACAGACTCTCTCAGACGGCCATCCCAGTTTTACTGCTACTGTAATCTCCATTACTAATTCTTTGTGATGAAACAAAGCATGAAATTGTCAGGAGGGTCAAGGTTACTGTTTCTTTTGAGGACTGATATTGGAGGGGGAAGTTATTAGAGACTTATGATACCCATGATGGCAAATTTCAGATTGCCCCTTGCTCTTGGTATGTGAATCATCTCTATATTTAACACTGCTATTTCTTAATTTTATCAAATCTTGCCATGATCTAGAAGTTTGCACCAGGGGGAAATTCTTGTGGCTCAAAATAAAAGGTTTCTTGTAACTTGTACTCATCCGAAGTATTTATATTTGGTTCAACACTTGACAAAAACATACATGAGAGATCTATTGGTTAACATTTCTTTACTTATCAGCTGTTAAAACTGTTTGACTTCATTTTTTCTACTTTTGGCGTTGTTGACAATGACAACATTTCTGGTGATATAGGATGTCAGACTGGGGGGAATATGCTTTTGCATTGTAGCAACTTTCAGATGCCGAAATCCTCTTGAAATGTTCTACATCACCTGCTGCAGAGGGCCCCAATTTTGTTGAAAATGAAAGAAGGTTAGCAAAATTAATTTTGGTTTATGAAACTGTTCATTTGTACTTCTCTGATCACTTATGAATATTGGGGTTTTGTATTCGTGTTTCTTGGGAAGAGTTCACATTGTTATTTGTTCTATAATGCAAACTCTGGTCCTATTTGATTGAACATCCGGATTGGAGACACTTTTTTTGGGAGAAGAGCTCGCATCTTTGAGCGCTCCACCACCGACCGTGGATGGTTAAGATGCCAATAATTCATCTTGTAAATGTCAACAAAAGTAACAAATACAGAACCACAGAGTAGAAGTCTCACTCCAATTGTATCAATTGAATGGTTTGTCTCATACGATATCAAGGGCTTGCAGCCTTACAATACCTTCTCTGTTAAAGAGTTTTGGAACTTCATTGTGCAATTTTTATACTGTATCTAAATTTAACCATGTCCGGTGACAGATGTACCTTCCATTTAAGAAAATAAAATAAATTTATTGTGATCTATTTATAGTTATTATTTTATTAAACTATTATTGCTATACTATACTTGCGATTGTAGAAGTAGAACCACTTGCCATTTTTTTATATTGAATCAAGTTTCAATTTTCATATAGCATAAATATGTTATGAATATTACATAATCAGTGTAGGCCTCATCATATACCAATTACAAGTTTCATATTGTACATTTAAAAATAAATCATTTGATTATTATTTTAGTAAATAAGTCAATATTTTAATCATTTTTAATATTAAATTTCACAAAAAAAGACAGTGAAGGTTTTAAAATTTAAAATTTAAAATTACATATTTAATATTTTTACATTTAAAAATAGATCACCTTTAATATTTTTATTTATAAATAAGTCCAATTTTTTTTTATTTTATAAGTAAATTTTACAAATAAATCATCGAAGATTTCAAAACTTTAAAATTTAAAATTACAAATTTCATATTGTACATTTACAAATAGATCCCTTGATTTTTTTTAAAATAAGTCAATATTTTAATCATTTTTAATGTTAAATTTCATAGAAAAGACAGTGAAAGTTTTAAAATTTAAAATTTAAAATTACAAGTTTACTATTTTTACATTTAAAAATAGACTACGTTTAATATTTTTATTTATAAATAAGTCCAAATTTTATTTATTTTATAAGTAAATTTTACAAATAAGTCATTGAAGGTTTCAAAACTTAAAATTTAAAATTACAACTTTCATATTGTACATTTACAAATAGATCCCTTGATTTTTTTTAAATAAATCAATATTTTAATTATTTTTAATATTAATTTTCACAAAAAGACAATGAAAGTTTTAAAATTTAAAATTTAAAATTACAAGTTTACTATTTTTACATTTAAAAATAGACCACCTTTAATATTTTTATTTATAAATAAGTCCAAATTTTATTTATTTTATAAGTAAATTTTACAAATAAGTCATTGAACGTTTCAAAACTTAAAATTTAAAATTACGACTTTCATATTATACATTTACAAATAGACCCTTATAATTTGTATTTATAAATAAGTCTATATTTTTTATCATATTTTAAGTAAAATTTTACAAAAAAAGACATTAATAATTTTTCAATTTAAAAATATAAATTTAATATTTATGCATTAAAAAATAGACCCTTAAATATT
>RXID01022287.1:0-42531 GCA_005019695.1 Trichopus zeylanicus subsp. travancoricus | reverse complement strand
AGTAGTAGTAGTGGTGGCGGTAGTAGTAGTACTACTAGCGTTTATACAAGTAGTAGTAGTAGAAGTAATACTAGTAGTAGAAGTAGTTATAGGAGTAGTTTTGGGAGTCAAAGTACAAGTAGTAGAACTAGTTGTTGTAGTGTACTGTTAGCAGTAGGTAGAGGAGAGGTTGTTGTTGTTGTTGTAGTAGTAGTAGTAGTCATCATAGTAGTATTAGTAGTAGTAATAGTAGTAGTAGAAATAGTTCTGAAGGTAGTTGCGGTAGTTGTAGTAATTGTGGTAGTAGTCTTAGAAGATGTAGTAGTAGTAGGAGTAAGAGTAGAAGTTGTAGCAGTAGTAGGAGTAAGAGTAGAAGTTGTAGTAGTAGTAGGAGTAAGAGTAGAAGTTGTAGTAGTAGTAGGAGTAAGAGTAGAAGTTGTAGTAGTAGTAGGAGTAAGAGTAGAAGTTGTAGTAGTAGTACTAGTCATAGCTAAGGAGGTAGTAGTAGTTGTACTGGTTGGAGTATGAGTAGTAGTAGTATTAATAGTGGTGGTGGTGGTAGTAGTAGTGGTGAAAGTACTAATAGAAGTAGTTGTCGAAGCAATAGTAGTAGTAGTAGGGGGAGGAGAAGTAGTAGTAGTAGTATGAGCAATAGTGGTAATAGTAGTGTAGATGTAGTTTTAGTAGTTGTGTAGTAGTTGTGGTAGTAGTTGTAGTAGTAGAGGTAGTAGTAGAAGTAGTAGTAGTCGTAGTAGTGGTAGTAGTAGTCATTGTAGTAGTAGCAGTTGGAGCAGTAGTTATAGGAATAGTAGTAGAAGTGGGAGTAGTAGTAGTGGTACCAGTAGTAGCACTAGTAGCTATAGCAGTAGCAGTAGCTGAAGGAGTTATGGTAGTAGTTGTTATAGCAATAGTAATTGTTATTGTAGCAATAGTAGCAATAGTCGTTGTTATTCTAGTGGTAGTCAAATTAGTGGTAGCATTAGCGGCAGTCGTAGCAGTAGTAATATAAGTAATAGTAGTAGGAGTAGTTGTTCTAGCATTAGTAGTTGTAGTGGCTGTTGAAGAAGGGGTAGCAGTAGTAGTAGCAGGAGTAGTAGTAGCAGTCATAGCAGTAGCAGCAACTACAGTAGTAGTAGTAAAACTAATAATAGAACTAGAAGTAGCAGCAGTAGCAGCAGCAACAGCAATAGTAGTAGTAATTGTAGTTGTTATAGTACTAGTAGTAGTAGAAGAAGTAGTAGTAGTAGTAGTAGTAGTAGTAGTAGTAGTAGCGGCGATAGTATTAGTTGCAGCACTAGTAGTAGTAGCGGTAATTATAGTTGGAGAAGTAGTAGTCACAGTAGTAGTGGCAAGAGCGTTAGTAGTGTTAGTAATTGCTATAGTAGTCGTAGTGGTAGCAGCAACAGTAGCAGTAGTAGCAAAAGTAGCAGTAACTGTAGTAGTTATAGTAGTTATAGCAATAGCTGTCATTGTAATAGTTGTAGTAGTAGAAGTAAAAGTAGTAGTTGCAGCAGCAGTAGTAGTAGGAGTAGTCATTTTGATAGTAGCAACAGTAGCAATAGCAATAGTAGTAGTAATAGTAGTACTAGTAAAAGTAGAATTAGCAGTAGTAGTAGCAGTTATAGAAGTTGTAGTGTAGTAGAAATGGTTGTAGTAGTAGTTGTGGCAGTAGTTGTAGCAGTAGTAGTACTAGTAACAGTAGAATTAGCGATAGTAGTAGCAGTAATATTAGTAGTTGTTATAGAAGTTGTAGTGTAGTAGAAATGGTTGTAGTAGAAGTTGTGGCAGTAGTTGTAGCAGTAGTAGTACTTGTTGCATTAGTGGCAGAAGTAGCAGTAGATCTAGCAGTAGTTGTAGCATCAGTAGTAGCAAAAGCAATGGTAGCAATTATAGTAGTAATAATTACAGCAATAGTCACAGAAGTAGAAGCAATGATAGCAGTTGTAGCAGTTATAGCAGCAGTTATCATTGTAGTAGTGGTGGTAGTAGTAGTAGTAGAAGTAGTAGTTGCAGAAGTAGTAGTAGCTGGAGAAGTTGTATTGACAGTAGCAGTAGTAGCAGTAGTAGTAGTACTGGTACTAGTACTAGTAAAAGTAGTATTAGCAGTAGCAGTAGCAATTGTATTAGTAGAAGTTGTAGAAGTTGCAGTGTAGTAGGAATAGTTATAGTAGAAGTTGTGGCTGCAGCTATAGCAATAGTAGTACTAGTAGCATTAGTGGCAGAAGTAGCAATAGTTATAGCAGTAGCAGAAGTAGTAGAGGTAGTTGTAGCATAAGTAGCAGCAATAGCAGTAGTAGCAGTTATAGTAGTAATAGCAGCAACATTAGTAGCTGAAGTAGCAGTCATAGTAGTAGTGGCAGTAGTAGCCACAATAGCTAAAGTAGCAGTAGTAGCAGTCATAGCAGCAACAATAGTAGTGGTAGTAGCAATAATAGTTGTAGCTAAAGGAGTTATAGTTGTAGTAGTAACAGCTGTATTAATAATAATTGTGCAATAGTAGTAGTAGTTGTGGTAGTAGTAGCAACATTAGCAATAGATGGAGTAGTAGTTGGAGTAGTAGTAGAGGTGGTAGCACTAGTAATAGTAGTACCAAAAGCAGTAGAAGTTCTAGTAGTAATATTAAGGTAGCAATGGTAGTAGCTGTAGTACCACTAGTAGTTGTTGTTGTTGTAGTAGCTATAGCTGTAGCAATAATAGTAGCCATAGGAGTAGTGGTAGTAGTATTTGTAGTAGTAGTTATTATTGTTGTAGCAATAGTAGTAGAAGTAGTAGTAGTTGTAGTAATTTTAGTGGCAATCAAATTAGTGGCGGCAGTAGTCGCAGTAGTAGTAGTAGTTGTTGTTGTTAGTGTTGTTGTTGTAGTAATAGTAGCTGTAGTGGCAGCCAAAGAAGTGGTAGCAGCAGTAGTAGTAGTAATCATAGTAGCTGTAACAGTTGTAGTAGCAGTAATTGCAAAGCAGCAGTAGCAGTAGAAGTAGTAATCTAACAAGAAGTAGTAGTATTAGTGCTGGTGGTTGTAGTAGTAGTTGTAGTGGTAGCAATAGTTGTAATAGTAGTAATAGTAATACTAGTAGTAGCAGTAGTAGTATTAGCGAAAGTAGTATTAATTGGAGTAGTAGTAGTCGTAGCTGTGGTAATTATAGTATGAAAAGTAATAGTAGTAGCAATAATAGCAGCAGTAGCCATAGTATCATTAGTAGTTGTTGTAGTAGTCATTGTAGTAGGAGCAACAACAGCAACAGTAGTAGTAGTAGTAGTAGCAACAGTAGCTATTGTAGCAGTTGTTGCGGTAGCTATAGTAGTGGTATTAGTTGTAGCAGTTGTAGTAGTAGCATTAGTAGTCGTGATAATAGCAGTAGTAGGAGTAGTAGTAATAACAGCAGTTGTTGTCGTTGTTGTAGCAGCTGTAGCGATAGTTGTAGTTGTAGAAGTAGTAGTAGTAGCAGTAGTATTAGTAGTGGTTATAGTAGTACTCGTAGTTGCAGTAACAATACGGGCAGCATCAGTAGTATAGTATTAGTACTAGTTATAGTCGTACTAGTAGCTGTGGTAGTAGTGATAGTAGTAGTAGTAGTAGTAGCAGCATTAGTAGTAATAGTAGTAGTGCCATAGCTGTACTAGCAGTATTAATAGCAGTTCTTGCAGTGGCAGTAGTAGTACTGGTTGTAGTAGAAGAAGTAGCTGTAGTTGTAGCCATAGTAGTAGTCGCAGTAGTTACAGTAGCAGTGGTGGTAGTATTAGTAGTCACTGCTGTAGGAATAGTAGTAGTAGCATTAGTATCAAGAGTTGGAGAAGTTATAGTAGTAGCAGTAATAGTTGTAGCAAGATTAGTAGTAGTAGTATTTGTAATAGTTGTAGTCATTGTAGTAGGAGCAACAGCAGCAACAGTAGTAGTAGTAGTAGTAGTAGTAACTGTAGCTATTGTGGCAATTGTTGCGGTAGCTGTAGTAGTGGTATTAGTTGTAGCAGTAGCATTAGTTGTAGCAGTTGTTGTAGTAGCATTAGTAGTCGTGATAATAGCAGTAGTAGGAGTAGTAGTAATAACAGTAGTTGTTGTCATTGTTGTAGCAGCTGTAGCGATAGTTGTAGTTGTAGAAGTAGTAGTAGTATCAATAGTACTAGTAGTGGTAATAGTAGTACTCGTAGTAGCAGTAACAATATGGGCAACATCAGTAGTATAGTATTAGTACTAGTTATAGTAGTACTAGTAGCTGTGGTAGTAGTGATAGTAGTAGTAGTATTAGTAGCAGCATTAGTAGTAATAGTAGTAGTGCCATAGCTGTACTAGTAGTATTAATAGCAGTTCTTGCAGTGGTAGTAGTAGTACTGGTTGTAGTAGAAGAAGTAGCTGTAGTTGTAGCCATAGTAGTACTCGCTGTAGTTCCAGTAGCAGTGGTGGTAGTATTAGTAGTCATTGCTATAGGAATAGTAGTAGTAGCATTAGTATCAAGAGTTGGAGAAGTTATAGTAGTAGCAGTAATAGTTGTAGCAAGATTAGTAGTAGTAGTATTTGTAATAGTTGTAGTAGTCATAGTAGTAGAAGTAGTAGTAGTAGTTGAAATTAGTAGTAGTTGTAGTTATAGTAGAAGTTGCAGAAATAGCTGATGTAGCAGTTGGTTTAGTTGTTGTAGTAGAAGCAACAATAGTAGTAGAAGTAGTAAAAGAAGTAGTAGTAGTACTAGCAATAGCAGTCGTACCATCCATTGTAGTAGTAGAAGTAGTAGCAGAAGTCGTAGTAGTAGCAGTAGTAGTAATAGCATCAACAATTGCCATAAAAGAAGAAGAAGAAGTAGTAGTAGTAATTGTAGGCGTAGTAGTAGTAGTAGTAGCAGGCATTGATTGTAGTAGTAGATGCAATTGTAGCAGTAGTAGTAGTAGTAGTAGTAGCAAAAGTAGTAGTGGCAATTGGAGTAGTAGCAGCAACAGCAGTAGTAGTAGTAACAATAGTAGGAACAACAACAATAGAAGTAGGAGTAACAACAGCGGTAGTAGTAGAATTAGTAGTAGTAGCAGTAGTAGTTAGAGTATCAGTAGTAGTAGTAAAGGTTGTAGTAGTAGCAAGAGGAGTAGTAGTTGTAGTGGAAGGAGTTGCAGTAGTAATGGTGGGAGTAGTAGAAGTAGTAGGAGAAGGAGTTGTAGTTGTAGAAGTAGTAGTAGCAGTGGGAGTACTAGTAGCATTAGTAGTAGTAGTTGGAGCGATATTCGTAGATGTAGTGGGGGTAGCAATCGTAGTAATAGGAGTGCAAGGTGTAGCAGTAGTAGTAGGTGTAGTAGTTATTATTGTAGGAGTAGTAGCGGTAGTAGTAGGAGTAGCAGTTGCAATAGTAGTAGCTGAAGTAGTAGTAGTCACAGAAGTAGTAGGAGTATCATTACTAAAAATAATAGTAGTTATGCGAGTAGTAGTAGCAAGAGAACTATTAGTAGTTGTTGCCATAGTAGTAGCAGTAAAAGTAGCAGTAGTAGTAGAAGCAGTAGCAATTCTAACAATACAATTGCAGTAATTATAGTAGTAGCAACAGCATTAGTAGGAGCAGTAGTTGTGGTATTAGTAGTGGTAGCAGCAATAGTAGTTGCATTTGAGGAAGCAGCAATTGTAGCAATTGTAGCGGTAGTAGTAGAAGAAGAAGAACTAGTAGGAGTAACAACAGTAGTCGTAGTAGTTGAATAAGTCACAGTAGTAATAGCAACAGCCATAGCAGCAACATTGGCAGTAGTCATAGCCGTAGCAGCAGCAATGGCAATAGTATCACTAACAGGAGTAGGAGTAGTAGTTGTTGTAGCAGCAGTAGTAGCATTAGTAGTAGTAGTTTCAGTAGTTGGGGTAGTAGTAGCTGTTGTTGTAGTAGTTATAGTAGCAGTAGCCACAGTAGTAGTAGTAGTAAGAGTAGTAGTAGTAGTTGCAGTAGTAGAAGCAATAGCTATAGTGGCAGTAGCAGTAGTAGCAGCAGTAGTACTAGTAATAGTAGTATAAGTAGCAGTTATACTTGTTGTAGTAGTAGTTATTATTGTAGTGGCTATAGAAGTAGAAGACATAGTAGTTGTAGTAGCAGTAGTAGTAGTCACAAGAGTAGTAGTAGTTGTAGTAGTTGTAGTAGTAGTTCTACCAGTAGCAACAACAACAGTAGCAATAGTTGTAGTAGTACTTGTAGGAGAAGTGGCAGCAGCAAGAGTAGTTGTGGTAGTAGCAGTTGTTGCAGTAGTTGCAGTAGTTGCAGTAGTACTATGAGGGTAGTAGTCGTAGTTGTAGAAGAAGTAATAGTAGGAGAAGTAGTCAGTAGTAGCGCAGTAGTAGTAGCAATATTAGTTTTGATAGTAGTACTTGTTATTGTTGGAGTGGAAGTAGCAGTAGTTGTTATAGTAGTAGTAGCAGTAGTAGCAGTTGTTGTTATAGTATTCATAGTGGCCGTACTGCTAGTGGCATTAATAGTAGAACAAGTAGTAGTAGTAGTAGTAATAACAGTAGTAGTAGTAGGAGTAGTAGGAGTAGCAAAAGTAGTAGTAGTAGCAGTAATAGTAGAAGTTGTAGCAGTAGTAGGAGTTGTAGTAGTAGGAGTAGCAGTAGTAGTAGTAGCAGTAGTGGTAGTGGCAGTAGTAGTAGTAGCAGTAATAGTAGTAGTAGGTGTTGTAGTAGTTATTATAGGAGTAATAGCAGTAGAAGTAGTTGAAGAAATAGTAGTGGTATTAGCAGTAATAGATGTTGTATTAGGGCAAGTAGTTGTAGCAATAGACGTAGTAGTCGTAGTAGTAGTAATAATAGTAGTTTCAGTTGTAGTAGTAGTAATAGTAGTAGTAGTTGTAGTAGTAGTAGTTGTGGTGGTGGTATTCGTAGTAGTAGTAGAAGTAGTAGTATTGGTAATTGTAATTATAGTAGGAGGAGTCCTAGTAGTTGTAGTAGTAGTAGTATTAGTAGCAATAGCAGTAGTAGTAGTAGTAGTAGTATTAGTTGGAGTAGTCGTAGTAGCAGTAGAAGTCCTAGTAGTAGTGGTGGTGGTTGTAGAAGTAGTAGTAGCATTAGTAGCAATAGTAGCCGTCGTAGTAGCAGTAGAAGTAGTAGAAGCAATAGTAGTTTTCGTAGTAGTAATGGTAGTTACAATAGCAGTAGTAGTAGTAGTCATAGTTGTAGTAGTAGCAGGAGAAGAAGTAGTAGTAGTAGTAGTAGTAGTAGTTGTAGTAATAGTAGTAGTAGAAGTAGCAGTAGCAGGAGTAGCAGTAGTAGCAATAGTAATAGTAGTAGTAGCAATAATAATAGTTGTGGTAAAATTAGTAGCAGGAACAAGAGTAGTTGTAGTAGAGGTATTTGCATCAGTAGTAAGAGCTGCAACAGTAGGAGTAGTATTAGTTGTAGTAGTTGTTGTCATAGTAGTAGTTATTGTAGTAGTAGTATCAACAGAAGTTGTAGTAGGAATAATTGTTGTAGTAGCAGGAGGAGGAGTAGCAGAAGTAGTAGTTGTAGTTTTTGTATTAGTAGTAACATGAGTAGTAGTAGTAGATATAGTAGTAGTAGTAGTAGAAGTAGTAGTAGCAGGAGTTATAGTAGCAGCAGTTTTAATAGTAATAGTAGTAGTATTAGTAGTAGGATTAGTAGTAGTAGTGGAAGTAGTTGCAACTATAGTAGTAGTTGAACCAGTAGGAGTAGTAGTTATTGTAGCAGTAATATTAGCAAAGTTGTAGTTGGTATAGTATTTGGAGTATTAGTAGCAGTAGTGCTAGTAGAAGAAGCAGTAGTAGTAATAGGAGTAGTAGTGATGGTAGTAGAAGTAGCATTAGCTGCAATAGTCGTCGTAGTAGTAGTAGTAGCAGTAATCATAGTAGTAGTTGTTGCGGTAGTAGCAGGAGTTGTAGTAGTAGAAGTTGCTGTAGTAAAAGTTGTAGTTAAAGTAGTCTCAGTAGTGGCGAAAATAGTAGTAGTAGTAGCAATAGTAGTACACATTGTTGTAGCAATTGTAGTAGTGGTAACATTATATTAGTAGTTGCTTTAGTAGTAGCAGACGTAGTTGAAGGGGTAGAAGATGTAGTAGTAGTAGTAAAAGTAGCAGCAGAAGCAGTAGTAGCAGTATTTCTCGTCGTAGTAGTCATTGTAATAGTAGCAGCAGCATTAGTAGCTGTAGTTGCAGTTGTACCAGTAGTTGTAGCAGTAGTAGTTGCAGTTGTAGCTGTTGCAGTAGTAGCAGTAGCAATAGTAACAATAATAGTAGAATTATTAATAGTAGTTGTCTTAGTGGCAGTAGTGGTATTATGAGTAGTAGTAGTAGCTGTAGCAAAAGAAGTAGTAGTAGTAGATTAGTAGTAATAGTAGTAGTTGCAGTAGTAGTAGCAGTAGTGGTAGTAGTAGTAGTAGTAGAAGTAGTTGTCATTGCTGTAGTAATAGAAATAGTGGTAGTAGTAGTAGTAGTAGTACTAGTAGTAGTAGCAATAGTAGAATTAGTAGTAGTAGTAGTGGTACTAATAGTAGCAGTAGCAATAGTTGTAGTAGTAGCAGTAGTAGCAACAATAGTAGTAGTAGGAGAAGTGGTAGTAGCGGTAGCAATCGTAGTTATTGTAGTAGTACTAGTAGCAGTAGTTCTAATAATAGTGGTAGTAGCAATAGTATTAGTCATAATAGTAGCAATAGAAGCACTAGTAGTTGCATTAGTAGTAATAGTAGTAGTCATAACAATAGTAGCATTAGTAGCAGTTGTAGTAGTAGTTGTGTTAGTAGTATCAAAAGTAGCCATAGTACGAGTAGAAGTAGTAGCAGTGCAGTAGCAGCAAAAGCAGTAACAGTAGCAGCAGTAGTAGTAGGAGGAGGAGGAGTCATAGTAGTAATAGAAGTGGTAGCAACTATAGCAAGAACAACAATAGTAGTAGTAGTAGCAGCCACAACAACAATAGCAGCTGTAGTAGTATTACATAGAGTAGTAGTAATAGTATTAGTAGCCACAGTAGTTGTGGTGGTGGTGGTACTAGTACAAGTAGTACTAGTAGTACCAGTTGCAGTAATAGTAATAGTAACAAAAGTAGTAGCAGTAGCACTAATTTTTGCAGTAGCAGCTGTAGTAGTAGTAGTAGGAGCAGTAGTTGCTGTAGAAGTAGTGGTAGTTGTAGTAGTACTAGTAGTACTAGTAGTAGAAGTAGTAGTAGTAGCAGTAGTAGCAGCAGCAGCAGTAGTTTATAGTATAGTAGTAGTAGCAGCAGTGTTAGTAGTAGCAGTAGTAGCAGTAATTGTAGTGAAAGTGAAGTAGTATAGTAGTAGTAACAACAGTAGTAGTCGCTGAAGTAGTTGTAGTAGTAGTTGCAGTAGTCGTAGTCTAGGAGAAGTAGGAGTATTAGTCCGCATAGTAGCAGTAGCAATTGCAGCAGCAGCAGTGGTAGTAGTAGTTGTAGCAGCAGTAGTCTTAGTAGTAGAAGTAGTAGCCGTCTCAGTAGTTGTAGTAGTAGTCATAGTCGTATTAGTAATAACAGCAGCAAGCACAGCAGCAGTAGTAGCAGTAGTTGCAGTAATAGTAGCAATAGTAGTAGCAATGGTAGTAGTAGTAATAGTAGCTGCTATTGTAGAAGTAGCAGTATCAATAGTAGTAGTAGTAATAGTAGTAGTAGTATAAGTAATAATAGTAGTAGCAATAGTAATAGTATTCATAGTAGCAGTAGTAGTGGTAATAGGAGTAGTAGTAATAATAGCAAAAGTTGTTGTTGTAGTAGTAGTAGTGCTAGTAGTACTAGTAGTCATAGTAGAAGTAGTACGAGTCGGACTGGTAGGAGGAATAGGTGTCAGAGATGGAGTAATAGTCAGAGTAGAAGTAGCAATACTAGTTGTACTAACTGTAGTAGCAATTGTAGTAGTAGCAATTGTAGTGCTAATAGTAGTGGTAGGGACAATAGTAGTTGTAGTAGTAGTAGAAATAGCATTAGTAGTAGTAGTCACAGCAATAGCGGTAGTCGTCGTAGCAGTAATAGTAGTAGTAGTAAAACTAGAAGTAATATTAGCAATAGTAGTAGCAGTAGTAGTAGCAGTAGCAGTAGTAGTTGTTGTAGAAGTTGTGGCAGTAGTAGCAGTAGTAGGAGTAGTAGCAGAAGTATTAGTAGTCATAGTATAGTGCTAGTACTAGTAGTAATTCTATTAGTATCCATAGTAGTAGTATTAGTAATTGTAGTACTCTAGTAGAAGTTTTAGTTATAGCAACATTTTCTATTGCATAAGTAGTAGTAGTAGTATCAGAAGTAGTAGTTGTAATAATAGTAGTAGTAGTGGCAGTAGGAGTAGTAACAGTAGTAGCAGTAGTAGTAGCAGTAGTAGTAGTAGTAGTATAGTAGCAGCAGTAGCAGTAGTAGTACACGTTATAGTAGTAGCATTACTATTAGCAATAGTAGTAGTAGCAGTAATAGTAGCAACAGTAGTTGTAGTAGTTGCAGTAATAGGAGCAGTAGCTGAAGTAGAAGCAATAGTAGTAGCTGTAGCAGTAGTAAGAGTAGTAGCAATGGCAATTGTAGTAGTAGTAGTCACAGTAGTAGTAGCAGTAGTATTAGTTGTAGTTGCAGTAACAACAATAATAGTAGGAGTAGATGGCGTAGTAGTAGTTATTGTTGTTGTTGCAGGTGTAGTAGTAATAATAGTAGTATCTGTAGTAGTATCACTATTATTAGCAATTGTAAAAATAGTAGAATTAGTAGTAGCAGTAGCTATATATATGGTAGTAGTAGTAGTAGTAGTAATAATAGTTGCAAAAGTTTTAGAAGTAGTTGTAGTAGCAGTTGTAGAAGTAATAGTAGTGGTAGTAGTAGCAGTTGCAATTGTTGTTGTAGTAGTAGCAGAAATAGTAGCAGTAGCCATGGAAGTAGTAGTAGAAGCAGCAGTAGTAGTGGAAGTAGTAGCAATTGTAGCGTTAGAAGTGGAAGTGGTATGAGTAGTTGCTGCAATTGTAGCAATAGTTGTAATAGCAGAAGTTGCAATAGCAACAACAACAGTAGTAGTAGTTGAAGCAGTAGTTATGGTTCAGGTAGTTGTAATACTAGCAGCAGCAGCAGTAGTAGCAGTAGCATTAGCGGCAGAATTACTACTACTACTCCAACTCCTACTTGGGCTGCTACTACTACTAATACTGTTACTCCTATTACTACCACTGCTACGAGGGCTACTACTCCTACTACTACTCCTATTACTATAATAGCTACTACTACTCCTACTCTTAGTATTATGACTACTACTACTACTCCTACAACAACTTCTACTTCTACTACTACAACAATTGCAACGACTACTACGACTACTCCCTCTAATACTCCTACTACTACTTCAACTATTACTACCGCCATTACTACAACTACTACTAAAAGGCTACTGTTCTACACTACTACTACAACAACTACTACTACAACTACATCTGTGACTACAAATAATACTACTACTGCAAATACTATTACAACTACTACTACTACTGCAACAACAACAACTTCTACCACTACTACTATTACTACTACTACAGCAACAACAACAACTTCTACCACTACTACTACAACTACTACCACCACCACTACTACTACTACCACCACCACCACTACTACTACTACTCCAACTGCTGCTACTACTATAGCTACTGCTACTACTCCTATTGCTACAACTAGTACTAGTACTACTACTACTACTACTGCAACTACTACTCCTACCACTACTACTACTTCTCCTACTCCTATTGCTACTACTATTATAGTGTGGGTACTAATTCTACTACTAGCACAAAACTTACTACTACTACAACTACTTCTACTACTATAACTACTACTACTATTACTACTACTACTCCTCCCCCTACTATTGCAGCCACTGCTGCTACTAGTACTATTTATCCTACTACTACTCCTCCTCCTCCTCCTCCTACTAGAACTACTACTAGTACTACTACAAGTACTACTACTACAAGTACTGCTACTACATAAATAGCTATTACAGATACTAATACTATTACTAGTACTACTCTACCAACAACTACAACTACTACTACACCTATTACTACTACTACTACCACCACCACCACCACTACTACAACTACTAAAACTTCTCCTACTACTGCCACTGGTACTCCTGCTGCTACTACTACTAGTGTTGCTACCAGTACTACTTTAACTAATACAACAACAACGACTGCTACTACTTCTACTACTACTAATGCAATAAAAACTACTAGTAGTCCTACTGCAACTACTACTATATCTACTACTCCTACTACTACAACTACTGCAACTACTGCAACTGCTACTACTGCTGCTACAATAACAACTATGACTACTACTACTACTCCTCCTCATGCTACCACAACTACTACGGCTGTTGCTACTACTACTGCAACTACTTCTACTGCTGCTGCCACTGTTGCAGCAACTACTTCTACTACTACCTCTACTACTACTATTACTGCTACTGTTACTACACTACTACTACTACAACAACAACAACTACTACTACTCCTACAACTACTACTTGTACTACAAACAACAATAGTACTGCTAATAGTACAACGACTAAAACTTCTCCTACTACTTCTACTACTTCTACTACTACTACTACTATTGCTACTAATACTTCCTCATCAACTACTACAATACTACTACAACTACTTCTACTACTACTAGTACTATTGCTACTACTACTCCTATTGCTACCACTATTAAAGCTACTAATTCTAATACTAGTTCAACAACAACTACTACTACCACTACCACAACTACTACTACTGCTTCTGTTACAACAAGTACTACTACTAGTAATCCTCCTACTAGCACATCAGTCGCTACTATCATTACTAGTACTACTACTTCTGCTTCTACTACAACTACTACTACTACTTCTACTGCAAATACTACTTCTACTACTACCTCTGCTACTACTACTTTTGCTACTATTACTACACTACTGCTGTAACTACAACTAATAATTCTACTACTACTCCTACTACTACTACAATTACTACAAATAATATTATTACAGCTACAACAACAACTACTACTCTTATTGCTACTACTACTCCTCCTCCTACTATGAATACTACCGCTACTTCTACAACAACTTCTTCCACCACCACAACTACTACTTCTTTTTCTACTACTACTATGACTCCTACTACTACTGCTACTATAACTACTACAACAATAGCAACAACTAGTATTATTACTACAACAACAACTACTACAACAACTACTACTGCTACTACTGCTACTGCTACTACTACTACTAATGCTATTGCACAACTTCTACTACCACTACTACTACTAGTACTCCTATTACCACAACAACAACTACTAGTACAACCACCACAACTACTACTAGTAGGACACTTACTACTACTAGTACTATTACACTACTACTACTAGCACCACCACTACTACCACTACTACTACTCCTATTTCCGCTACTACTACTATTACTACTACTACTACTACTACTACTACTACTACAACTGCTACTACTATTACTACTACTAATACTACTGCTATTGCTACTACTACAACAACTGAAACTTATCCTACTACTACTCCTCCTGCTACTACTACTACTATGGCTAGTGGTCCTACTACTACTTCATCTAATACTACTACTGCTGCTACTACAACTTCTAGTATAGCTACTACTCCTCCTCCTCCTCCTCCTCCTATAGCTACTACTACTACAACTACTGCTACTACTACTACAAATACTACTACAACAACAACGACTATTATGACTTCTACTACTACTCCCACTACTACTCCTATTACTACTGCTACTCCTATTACTACAACTACTACTACCACTACTGCTACTACTGCAATTGATGCTATAACAACAATAATAACAACTACTACTACTACTCGTCCTACTACTGCGATAATGATTACTATTGTTGCTACTACTGCGGCTACTACTTATGCTACTTCTACTACTGCTACTGCTGCCACTTCTTCAACTAATACTTCTACTAGAACCTCTACTACTACTACTACCACTATTACTTCACTACTACTAAAACTACTACTACTAATACCACTACTACTCCTACAACTACCACTATTACTATAAGTAACACTACTACTGCTACAACTATGGCTACAAAAACTTCTCCAACTACTTCCACTGCTACTCCTACTGCTACTAATACAACTAGTATTCCCACTACTACTACTTCAACTATTACTACTACTACTATGACCACAACTTCCACGACTACTACTCCTATAACTACTATGACTACTCTAATAGCTATATCTACTAGTCCTTCTAATACTACTACTACAACTACTACTTCTACTACTAGAACAACTACTTCTACTACTATTACTACCGCAATTGATTCTACTACTACAACTACTACTGTTGCTCTTGCTACTACGAGAACTCTTACTACTACTAGTACCACTACCACAACTACTGCAGCTGCTATTACTAATATTACTATAACTGCAATAACTACAACTTCTCCTACTACTCTTACTACTACTACTACTATTGCTACTACAGCTAGTACTATAGTTGTGGCTACTACTACTATAACAATTAGTATTACTGCTATGACCACTACTTGTACTACTACTCCAACTGCTACTATTACTTCTACTTCTATTACTATTATTGTAAACATTGCTACCACTACTTTGACAGCTACAACTGCTACTAATAGTACTGCTACTAATTCTACTACTACTACTACTACTACTACTACTACTACTGCGGCTACAACTACTACTGCCACTACAAGTACTACTAGGAATACTAATACTACTACTACTACTACTATGACAGCTACAATTACTACATCTACTATTATTACTTCCTCTACTACTTTTACTACTACTACTAATATAGCTACTACTACTACAGCTACACCAACTAATACTATTGTTGCTACTACCACTACTGTTACAAATAGTACTACTACTTCTTCGACTATGGTCGCTACTGCTAGTACTACTTCCACTACTTCAACTGCTACAACTGCTACTACTGTTGCTGCAATTACCACTACAACCACTACATCTACTACTACTATGACTGTTGCTCCAACAAATACTACTACTCCTACAACTATGACAATTATTGTCGCATCTACTGCTACTACTGCTACTACTACTACTGCTACTACTACTACTACTACGATTACGACTACTGCTACATTTAGTGCTACTCATAGACAATAAATACTAATGCTACAACAACAACTACTACTACCTCTCCAACAACAACAACAACTAGTACAATAACAACTTCGCCTACAACAACAACAACAAGTACTACTAATACTACTAATGCTACTACTACTTCAAATGCTACTACTACTAGTATTATTGTTGTTGCGGCTGCCACTACTACTGCTACTACTTTGGCTATGACTACTACTACCATTACTACTTCTCCTACTACTATTACTAATACTACTACTAAATCGACTATAACTATTGCTACTCCAACTAATACTACTATTACTGCTACTACAACTGCTACTACTAGTGTTACTGCTATGACTTCTACTACTGCTACTATTAATTCTACATCTATTATAACTACTACAAATACTACTACCACATCTTCTAATGCTACTACTGCAACAACAACAATAACTACTACTACTACTACTATTACTGCTGCTGCTGCTACTGCTACTACTACTACTTCTGCTGCTGCTGCTGATGCTACTACGGCTACTACCACTACTACAACTTCCTCTACCACTTTTATTATTGCTAACACCACTACTGCTACAACTACTCTGACTCTAACTCATACTACTACTGCTACTACTCCTCCTCTTGCTATGAGTATTACTACTACTACCTTTACTACTAAAGTACAACTACTACTAATACTTTTGCTATAATTACTTCCTCTACTACTACTAGTACTACTACTACTTCCACTTCCTCCACTACTGTTACTACTACTACTACTACTTCGACTGCTACGACTGCTTCTACTACTACTACAATTTCTACAACAACAACTACTACATGTACTACTATTGCTACTACTACTACTGTTGCTACAACAAATACTACTACCGCTACAACTACAATAATTGCTCTTATTGTTACTTCCATTTCTGCCATTACTACTATGACTGATACTACTAGTACAATTACAACTATTGCTACTACTAGTGCTACTAATACAACAACAAATACTACTGCTACTGCGACTACTAGCTCTCCTATAGCTGTAGTAACAGGACGAGGAGGAGGAGGAGTAGTAGTAGCATCAATTGTAGTAGTAGCAATAGCAGTGGTCGTACTAGCAGAATAGCAGATGTAGAAGTAGTTGTAATAATAGTAGTAGAAGTTGTAGGCATAGTAGTAGTAGTTGTTGTACTAGTAGTAGCAGTAGTAGCACTAATAGTAGTAGTAGAAATAAGAGTAGTAGTAGTATTAGTAACGAAAGGAGTAGTAGTAGTAATGGCAGTAGTAGTAGTTGAAGTAGTAGCAGGAGGCATAGGAGTAGTAGTAGGAATAGGTGTAGGAGAAGTTATAGTACTAGATGTAGTATTAGGAGTAACCATAGCAGTAGTAGTAGTATTATCGATTGTGGCAGTAATTATGGTGGTAGTAGCTGTCGTAGCGGCAACAGCATTCATAGTAGTAGTAGTTACAGTAGTAGCAACAATAGTAGAAGTATCAGTAGTCATTATAGCAGAAGTAGTAGTTATTATAATCAAAGAAGTAATAGCAATAGTAGTAGTAGCATTCGGAATAATAGTCATTATAGTACTGGTAGCAGTATTAGCACAAGAAGAAGCACCAACAGTAGTTGTAGTAATAGTAGTATTGTAAAAGTGGTATTAGTTAAAGTAGTATTTATAGTAGCTGAAGTAATAGTAGTAATAGTAGTAGCATTAGCAATAACAAGAGGAGGAAGAGGAGGAGTAGTAGTAGTAGTACTAGTTGTTGTTGTTGTAGTAGTAGTATTAATAGTAGTAATAGTAGTAGCAGGAGTAGTAGTAATAGTAGTAGCAGGAGTAGTAGTAAAAGTAGCAATAGTAGTAGTAGTTGCTATAGTTGTAGTAGTGGTATTAGTAGTAGTAGTAGTAGCCGTAGTAGTAATGGTGGTGGTAGTGGTGGTGGTGGTAGTAGTAGTGTAGTAGTAGTAGTAGTCATCATGGTGGTAGTAGTAGCAGCAACAGTACAGTAGTAGTAGTAGTAGCAGTAGGGCAAGAAATAGTAGTAGTAGTAGAAGTCATAGTAGAAGTAGTAGTAGTAGTAGTTGCAGTAGTTGCAGTAGTTGTAGTAGTAGTAGTAGGAGAAGTTGCAGTAGTAGTAGTAGTAACAGCAGCAGCAACAGTAGTAGCAGTAGCAGTAGTAGTAGTAGTTGAGGTAGCAATTGTTGTAGCGAAAGTCATAGAAGAAGTAGTATTTGTACTTGTAGTGGTGGTGGTGGTAGTAGTAGTGATAGTAGTAGTAAGAGCAGGAGTAGTAGTAGCAGTAGTAGTTGTTGTTGCAGTAGTAGTAGTAATAGTAGTGGTAGTAGTAATAGTTGTAGTGGTACTAATAGTACTAGTATTGGTTGTGGTAGTAGTAGTATTAGTAGTAGTGCTACTGATAATTAGTAGTAGTAGTAGTTGCAGTAGTAGTAAGAGTAGTAGTAGCAGCATTAGTGGTAGCAGTAGGAGTATCAGTAGTAGTATAAGTGGCAGTAGTAGCAACTGTAGCTGCAGTAGCACTAGCAGTAGTAGCAACAATGTAGCAGTAGCAGTGGCATCTGTAGTAGTAGTAGTAGTAGTGGTGTGATAGAAGTAGCAGTAGTAGCACTAGTAGAAGTGGTAGTAGTGTTAGCAAAAGTAATACCGATAGTACTAGTAGTGGTAGTAGTAGATGTTGTAGCATTAGTGGTGTAGTAGAAGTAGCAGTAATAGTTGTAGTTGGTGAAGTCATTATAGTTGTAGTAGTAATAGCATCAGCATTAACAGCCAGAGCAATAGTAGCGACAGTAGCAGAAGTAGTAGTAATCGCAATAGCAGTGTAATACTAGTAGCAGCACCACTTGTAGTAGTAGTAATAGTAGTAGTAGGTGTAGTTGTAGTAGTATTAGCAACAGCAACAACAATAGTTGTAGTAGTAGTAGTTGCCATAATAGCAGCAATAGCAGTAGTTGTTGTGGTGGTAGTAGTAGTCTTATTGGCAGTAGTCAAAGTAGTAGATGCAGTAGTAGCGTTAGTAGCAGTAGCCGTAGCAGCAACAATTATAGTATTTGTAGTCATAGTAGTGGCAGTAGCGGTAGCAACGACAATAATAATAGTAGTAGTAATAGAATTTAGAGCAATAGTAGTAATAGTGCTAATATAGTATTAGTAGGAGCATGAGCAGCAGTAGTAGTAGTGGTAATAGTGAAAGGAGTAGGAGTAGCAGTTGTGGTAATAGAAGTAGTACTAGTTGTAGCAGAAGTAGTAGCAGGTGTATTAGTGGTGGTAGTAGTTGTGGTAGTAGTTGTAGTAGTAGTAGTAGAAGTGGTAGTAGCACTCCTAATAGTAGAAGTAGTAGTATTATTTATAGTAGTAGTAGTAGTTGCACTTGTATTAGTAGTGTTATAATGGCAGAAGTCATTATAGAAGTTGTAGTAGTGGTAGCCATAGTAGTAGTAGTAGTATTAATTGTCGAAGTAGGAGTAGCAGCAATAGTAGAACTAGTAGTACGAGGAGGAGGAGTAGTACTAGTAGTAGTAGTAGCAGTATTAGCAGTAGTTGTAGTGTAGTAGTCGTGGTAGTAGTAGTGGTAGTTGTTGTACTAGTCAGAGTAGTAGCATCAGTAGCATTAGTAGTAGTAGTAGTAACTAAAGTAGTAGTAGCAGCAGTAGTAGTAGTCATTGTACTAGTTGTAGCAGGAGTAACAATAGTAGTTGTTGTAGTAGGAGTTGTAGTGGTAGATGTAGTAGCACTAGTACTAGTAGTAATAGTAGTAGTAGTAGAAATAATATCAGTTGTAGTACTAATTGTATTAGTGGTAGTAGTAGTACTAGTAGTAGTTTTAGTATTAGTAGTAGTAGAAGTAGGAGTAGTAGTAATTGTACAAGTAGCAGAAGTATTACTAGTAGTAGTAGTACTAGTAGTTGAAGCAGTAACAGTAGTAGTAGTTCTAATTGTAGTAGTTGCAGTAGTAGTACGAGTAGCAGCAAGAGTAACATTGGTAGTATTTGTAGTCATAATAGTAGTAGTAGCAGTCGCAGTGACGGTACTAGTGGTCGTAATACTATTAGTAGAAAATGGAGTAGTAGCAGCTATTGTATAAGAAGTGGAAGTGGTAGTATTAGTACAAGTAGTAGTAGCAGCAACAATAACAGCAGCTATAGTAGCAGCAGCAGCAGTAGTAGTAGTAGAAGTAGTAATAATAGTAGTAAAAGTATTAGTATTACTAGTAGTATTAGCAGGAGGAGGAGGAGGAGGTGAAGGAGTAGTAGCAGCAGCAGAAGCAGCAATATTTCTAGTAGCTGGTGTAGTACTAGTAGTGGTAGTTGTCGTAGTTGTCATAGTAGTAGCAATAGCAGTAGTAGTAATGGTTATTGTACTAGTAATAGAAGAAACTGTAGCGGCAACACGAGTAGTAGTAGGGATAGTAGTAACAATAGGAACAATAGTTGTATCAATAATAGCAGCAGCAGTAGGTGTAGTCTTAGTTGTAGTATTCAAAGTAGTAGTAATAGGGGTTGTATTAGTCATTGTAGTACTAGTAGGAGTAGTCGTAGTAGTAGTAATAGTAGTAGTAGTAGTAGTCATAGTAGTAGTATTAGTAGTAGTAGTAGTAGCAACAACAGTAGCTGAGGTAGTAATAGTAGCAACAATAGTAGTAGCAGTGACAATACCAGTAGTAGTAGTAGTAGAAGTTGTACTAGTTGTAGCAGCAATAGTGGTAGTATTAGTAGTAGGAAAAAAATTAGTAGTAGTAGAAGTTTTAGGAGTTGTAATAGTTGTAGTCATAGTTGCACTAGAAATACTAGAAGTAGTAGCCGTTATTCTAGGAGCAAGAATAGTAGTAGTAGTAGTAGAAGAAGTAAGTGCAGAAGTAGTGTTGGAAGGATTAGTAGGTGTACTAACAGTAGTAGTAGTAGGAGTAGTAATCATTGTAAAAGTAGTTGTAGTAGTAGTAGCAGTTGTCGTAGTAGCAGAAGTTGTAGCAGTAGTAGTTATTTTTGGTGAAGTTGTAGTAGTGGTAGTACTAGTAGTAGCAGTAGTAGTCATAGTAGTAGTAGGACCAGGAGTACTAGTAGTAACAGTGATAATGGAAGTAGAACTAGTAATAGCAGTAGTATTTTGAGCCGTAGTCCCAGTAGCAGTAATAGAACTACTACTAGTAGTAGTACTAGTAGTGCAGCAGCAGCAACAGCAGCAGCAGTAGGAGTAGTAGTGATACTAACAGTAGCATTAGCGGTAGTAGTAGTGCTATTAGTAATAGTCCTAGTAGTAGTACTACTACTAGAAGTAGTACTGCTAGTACTAGAAGGAATAGTAGTAGAAGTCGTAGTAGTAGTATCAATTGTATTGTTACTATTAGTAGTAGTAGTACCCATAGTAGGAGTAGTAGTAGTAGCAATTGTGATAGTAGTAGTTGTTGTAGTTGTAGTAGTAGTATTAGTAGTTGTAGTAGTAATAGCAGCAGCAGCAGTAGTGGTAGTGGTAGGAGCAGCAGCTGTAGCAATCGTAGTAGTAGTAGTAGTAGTAGTAGTAGTAATAGTAGTAGTAGTAGTAGTAGTAGTTGAAGACGTAGTAGTAGTGGTGGTAGTAGATGTTATGGTAGTAGTAGTAGCAACAGTAGTAAGTGGTGGTATTAGTAGTAATAGTAGTAGTAGTAATAGCAGTAGTTGTTGTTGTTGTTCTAGTAGTAGTATTAAGAGCAGTAGTAGTAGTAGCAGCCACAGTAGTAGTAGTAGGAGTAGGAGTAGTAGTAGCAGTAGTAGCAGCAGTTGTAGTAGTAGAAGTGGCAACAGCAGTAGTATTCATAGTAGTCGTTGTAATAACAGTAGTGGAAGAAGTAGCAGTTGTACTTTCGGTAATGTAGAAGTAGTCTTTGTAGTAGTAGTTGGAGTAGTAGTAGTAGTAATTATAGTAGTAGCAATTGTAGTAGTAGTAGTAGTAGTTGGAGTAGTAGTAGTAGTAATTATAGTAGTAGCAATTGTAGTAGTAGTAGTAGTACTTGGAGTAGTAGTAGTAGTAATTATAGTAGTAGTAGCAGTAGTAGTATTAGTAGTTGTAGTAGTCTTAATAGCAATAGTAATACTTGTAGCACTAGTAGTAGTAGTTGTAGGAATTGTACTAGCAGAGTAGTAGTAGTAGTAGTAGTAGAAGTAGACGAAGTAGTAGTAGCAATAGTAGTAGTAGTTGTTGTAGCAGTAGTAATTGTAGTAGTAGGAGTAGTAGTAGGAATTGGAATAGTATTAGGAGTTGTAGAAGTTATCATGGCAGTGGTAGTAGCAATAGGAGCAGTAGTCATAGTTTGAGTTGGAGTAGGTGTAGTAGTAGCATTAGAAGTCATAGTAGTAGACTGGTAGTAGTTAGAGCAGCAGTAATAGTAGCAGCAGTAGGAACAAAAGCAAAAGCAACAGTAGTTATAGTAGCAGGAGAGTAGTAGTAGGGGTAGTAGTAGTATTAGTAGTAGTATCATTAATACTAGTATCAGTGGTAGTAGTAGCAGTTGTACAAGCAATAGAAGTAGTGGTGGTAGTGGTAGTAGGCACAGCAGTAGTTGCAGTAGTAAAAGTAGTAGTAGTTGTACTGGTAACAATAGTAATGGCAATAGTAGTAACAGTAGTAGTAGTTGTTGTGATAGTAGTAGTAGTTGTCGTAGTCAAAGTAGTAGTGGGGATTGGTGTTGGAGTAGTAGTAGTAGGAGTTATAGTAGTAGTAGTACTAGTAGGAGTAGTCGTAGTAGTAGTAGCAGTAGGAGTAATAGTTGTAATTGTAGTAGTGGTAGTAGTAGCTGTAGTAGTAGTAATAGTAATAGTAGTAGTAGTAGTAGTAGTAGTAGTAGGAAAAGGAATACAAGAGGTACTACAAGTAGTAGTTGTTGTTGTAGTAGTTGTAGGACTAGCAGTAGCAGTAGTAGTATGAGTAGTCATGGTAGGCTTAGTAGCAATAGTTGTAATAGTAATAGTAGTAGTAATTGTAGTGGTGGCAGTAGTAGTAGTAGCAGTTGCAATTGTAATAGTTGAAATATCAGCAGTAGTAGCAGTAGCAGTTGTAGTAGTAGCAGTAGCAATATGAGTAGTAGTAGCAGCTGTAGCGGCAATAGTTGTAGAAATAGTAGTAGTAATAAAATTAGAAATAGCAGTAGTAGTAGCAGCAGTAGTAATTGTAGTAGTAATAGCATTAGCATTAGTAGTTGTTGTAGTAGTAGTGGTAGTAGTATTAATAGAAGTAGCAATAGCAATAGTAGTAGTAGTAGGAGTAGTAGTAAGAGTAGGAGTTGCAGAGGGAGTAGTAGTAGTAGTTGGAGAAGCAGCTATTGTAGTATTCGTACTAGCAGTAGGATTAGTAATAGTTGTAGTAGTAGTACTTCTAGTAGTCGTAGTCGTACTGGTAGGAGTAGCAGTAGCAATATTAGTGGTAGGTGTTTTAGGAGGAGGAGTAGTAGTAGTAGCAGCAGAAGTATAAGTTAGAGTTTGAGTAGTAGTAGTAGTAGTTGGGGTCGGAGTAGGAAAAGTAGCAATAGTAGTAGTAATTATAGTTGTAATAGTTGTTGTAGTAGTAGTAGTAATAGTAGTTGCAGTAGTACTAGCAGTAGTATAAGTAGTAGTAGTTGTTGTTGTAGTAAGTAGTAGTAGTAGTAAGAGTAGCAGTAGTAATTGTAGTAGAAGTAGTTGAACTATTAGTAGCAGTAATAGCAGCAGTAGCAATTGGATTAGCCATAGAAGTAATCGTAGCAGTAATAGCGGCAATAATAGTAGTGATTATAGTAGTCGGAGTGTTAGGAGCAGTAATAGTAGTAGGGGTAGTAGTAGTAGTAATAGTAGTAGAGGTAGTAGTAGTAGTAATAGTAGTAGTAGTAGCAGTAGTAGTATTAGTAACAATAGCAGTAATACTAGTAGTAGTAGTGGCAATCGGTGGAGTTGTAGTAGTAGTAGGAGAAGGAGGAGGAGTAGTCGTAGTAATAGTAGTGTTAGTGTTTCTAGTAGTAGTACCTGTAGTAGTAGTAGCAGCGGTAGTAGTACCTGTAGTAGTAGTTGTTGTTGTTGTTGTTGTAGTAGTAGTAGTAATAGTAGTAGTAGTAGGAATAGTAGGAGTGGTAGTAGTAGTAGAAATAATAGCGGTCGTACTACTAGTACTACTGCTACTACTACTACTGCCACTACAACTACGACTAATACTACTGCAACTGTTACCGCTACTGCTACTAATACTACTGCTACTATTGCTATTACTATAACTATGATTAATAATACTACTACTACTATTATTAATACTACTACTATTGCTACTATTGCAACTATTATTAATACTACTACTACTAAAACTAGTACAACTACTACTGCTACTGCTGCTACAACTCCTACTACTACAACAACAACTACTATAATAACTGCTGCTGCTACTACTATAGTTACTACTACTACTTCTGCTACTACTATTACTACTACCACTACTACTATTGAACCAACTCAAACTACTACTACTGTTGCTACTTCTACTCCTCGTCCTCCTTGTCCTCATCCACATCCTCCTCCTCCTACTCCTACAATAACAACAACTACTCCTATACCTACTGCTACTAGCACTCCTACAACAAAAAATACTACTACTACTACAACAACAACAACTACAACAATTGCTAATATTCCTCTTTCTACTACTGCTACAACTACTAGCAATACTACTACTACTACTCCTACTGCTATTACAACTACTACAGCTACTACTAGTCGAACTACTACTGCTATTGCTACTACAAATACTGCCACTACTATTGCCACTACTAGTACTATAGCTACTACTGCTACTACTACTGATATAGCTACAGCTACTGCTCCTACAACTTTTGTTGCTGCTATTACTACTACTACTACTATGTTGCTACTGCTGCTACTACTGCAACTACTACTGCTATTGCTAACGCCACTACTACTATTGCTACAACTACAGCTACTACTTCTATTGCTGCTACACTACTATAATTACTACTTAGATAACTACTACTACTGCTGAAACAACTGCTACTACCACAACTATATCTTTCACTCTTACTATTATTTATACTATGACTACTTGCACCACCAATACTACTATTATTAGCGATACTGCTCCTACTGCTACATTTACTACTGCTACTACTACTTCAATAACTACTATTACTACTACTACTATTACAATTACTACTACTACTACAACTACTACTATAGCTGCTACTACAACAACTACTATTGCGACTACAATAACAACAACTACTACTGGTACTATTTCTGCTTCTGCTTCTACTACTACTACCGGAGCAGCTACCAATACTGCTACTACAAATACCACTCTGCTACTACTATTGCTTCTACTAATACTACTACTAATGCTAGTACGACTACTCCAGCTACTACAACTACAATTGCTATTACTAATGCTAGTACTCCAACTATAACTGCTATTACTACATCTAATGCTACTTCTACAGTGACTACGATTGCTACTGCTACTACAGCTACAACTCCAACTACTTCTATTGCTACTACAACTACTGCCACTACTCCCACTACTACTACTACTAGTATTACAATAACTACTCCACGTACTAGTACTACTCCTCCTCCTACTAGTACTACTACTACTGCTACCACAACAACTACTCCTACTACTACTATTACTATTGCTACAACTTCAACTACTTCTACTACCATTGCTACTACTACAATTGCTAATACAACTACTATTGCTACTATGACTGCTATTGCTACTTCTACTACAACTCCTATTGCTAGCATTGCTACTGCCACTACGACTACTACTACTACTTCTACTACTACGATTAGTACAAGTACTACTCCTCCCACTATGACTACTACTACTGCTGCTACTACTACTACTACTGTAGCTACTACTACTACTATGGCTACTACTACTACTACTGCTGCTGCTACTACTATAGCTACTACTACTGCTAATACTATTACTTATACTACTATTACTACTAATTCTACTACTTCTACTGCTAGTAGTAGTACTAGTACTAGGACTACTACGGCTACTGCTATTACTAACGCAAATAATAGTGGTAGTACTGTTACTAACACTGCTACTTGTACTACTAAAGCTTCTACTACTACTACTACTACAACTGCTAGTCCTACTACTACTACTACTGCAACAACTACTACCACTACTACTACTACTACAACTACTATGGGTACTCCTCCTCCTCCTCCTCCTCCTCCTCCTCCTCCTCCTCCCCTACTACTACTACTGCTACTACTACTTCTACTACTACAGCTGCTACTACTAATGCTACTACTACTATTACTCATACTACAACTACTACCGCTTCTACTGCTACTGCTACTGCTACTACTACTTTTACTATTACTACTGCTACTATGGGTACTCCTCCTCCTCCTCCTCCTCCCCAACTACTACTACTACTACTACTACTACTACTACTACTACTACTACTACTACTACTACTACTACTACAGCTGCTACTACTAATGCTACTACTACTATTACTCATACTACAGCTACTACTGCTTCTACTGCTACTACTACTACTACTTTTACTCGTACTATAGCTACTACCATTTCTACTGCTATTGCTACAACAACTAATACTGCTGCCACTGCCACTACTACTGCTACTTCTATTGACACAACTACTACTATAGCCACTACTGCAACTACTACAGCTTTAGCAACTAGTACTATTACTTCTGCTACTATTACTAATTATGTTACTGGTGCTACTACTGCTGCTACCACTACTACTACAACAACTACTAGTACTATAGCTACAACGACTACTGCTACTGATATGACTACTACTACTGCTACTACAGCTACTACAGCTAATACTATTACTACTGCTTCTATAACTACTAATGCTACTGCTACTATTGCTGCTACTACTACTACTACTACTATGACTAC
Organism: Trichopus zeylanicus subsp. travancoricus; assembly: GCA_005019695.1. Lineage (NCBI taxonomy): Eukaryota > Viridiplantae > Streptophyta > Magnoliopsida > Dioscoreales > Dioscoreaceae > Trichopus > Trichopus zeylanicus. The sequence continues at coordinate 16,519 of RXID01022287.1, read as the reverse complement.
TACTATTACTGACACAAATAATAGTGGTAGTACTATTGCTAACACTGCTAATACTGCTGCTACTGCTACTACTACTATCGCTGCTGCTACTACTACTACTGTGACTACTACTCTTACTACTACTACAATAACAATTACTACCACTACTAATAATACTACTACTAGTACTTTTACTACCACTACTACTACTACTACAACAACAATTTCTACTACTGCTATTAAGGATACTACTCCTACTACTACTACTACCACTACTACCACTACTACGGTTGTTACTACTACTGCTGCGGCCACTATTGCTACTACTACGAGTCATACTACCACTACTACTGCTAATACTACTACTACTGTAACTACTATTCTTATTGCTACTCCAAACTACTACTACTGCTCTTGCTACTACTATCCTACAACTACTACTACTACAACCACTAATGCTACTATAGATACTACTACTACTGCTACTTCCATACCTGCTCCTACTACAACCACTAATGCTACTATAGATACTCCTACTACTACAATTAAGAGTACCACGACTACTGCTGCTACTTGTACAGTGGCAATTACTATTGATGTTACTATAACTACCACTTGTACTGCTACTACTTCTACAACTACTGTGGCTGCTACGACTACTTCTACTACTGCTACAAAGATTACAACAATAACTACTACTACTAGTACTACTACTATTTCTGCTACTACTACTTCTACTACTACTACTTCTTCTACTACTACTACTTCTGCTACTACATCAATTACTATTGCTACTACTATCTTTACTTCGATAACTATTGCTTCTACTACTAATACTACTACTTCTACAATAACTACTACAATTGCTACTATTACTACTTTAGCTACTGCTACTAGTAATACTAAAACTCCTGCTACTACTACTGCTACTATTTTTGCTAATCATACTCATGCTACTACCACTACCACTACTACTTCAATTGCTACCACAACTGGTGCTCCTACTACTTCTCCTATAAATACTGATCCAACTACTACTACTACTACAACAACAACTACTCCTACTACTACTACTGTTGCTACTAATACTACTATAGCTCTTTCTACAACAACCACTACAACTACAGCTACTACTACTACTTCCATGACTACTACAACTTCTGCTATTCCTACTACTACTACTACTGCCACTATTACCACCACTACTACTACTATAGCTACTCCAACTACTACCACCACCACCATTGCTACTAGTACTACTACTACTAGTATGACTACAAGTGTTGCTATTCTTGCTACTACAACTATAACTACTACAACTACTACTTCTATTACTACCATGGTTGATACGACTACTACATCTATCACTACTACTGCCACTACTACTATTGCTGCTGCTACTGCTACTACTAATACTACTATTACTACACCTAATACTCCAACTACAACTACAATAATAACTACCACTACTGCTTCTACTGCTACTACTACCTAATCTTAATACTCCAAAAATAATGAAAACAAGAATAACTACTACTAGCATTAGTTGTAGTAGTAGTAGTAGAAGCAATATCAGTTGTACCAATAGCATTATTCGTAGTAGCAGTAGCATTAGTTGCAGTAGTTATAGCAGTAGCAATAGTGATAGTAGTCATGGAAGTTGTTACTGTAGAAGTAGTCTTGGCAGTACTAGTAGTAGAAGTAGTAGTAGCAGAAGTAGTAGTAGTTCTAGTTGTAGTTGGAGTTGTAGCAGCAATCACTGTAGTAGTACTAACAGTAGTATAGTAGTAGTGGTAGTAGAGCTGATTGCAATAGTAGTAGTAAGAGCAGTAGTAGTTTTACTAGTAGCAGTATTAGTAGCTATAGTAGTAGTAGTAGTAGTAGCTGTAGCAGCAGAATTAGTATCGACAGTAATCGCAAAATTAGTAGTAGTCATAGTAGAAATAGTAGTAGCAGTGATAATTGTAGTAGTAGCAGCAGTAACTGTACCAACAATAGTTGTAGCACAAGTAGAAGTAGCACTTGTTATAGTTGTAGTAGTAGTAGTTATAGTATTGAGAGTTATGGTGTTGTAGCAATAGTAGTTACTACAGTAGTTGTAGTAGTAGTTATGGTAGTAGTTGCTGCAGTAGTAGTAGTAATAGTAACAATAGTAGTAGTAGGAAAAGAAGTAGATGGGGTTGTAACTATAGAAGTTGTAGCAGTAGTCGTTGTAGTAATTATTTTATAAGCTGTAGTAGTCATAGCAGTAGTAGTAGTAGCAGTAATAGTAATAGTGGTAGTAGTTATAACAGAAGTAGTAGTAGTACTTGAAGTAGCACTAGCAAGAGTAGAAGCACTAGGAGTAGTAGCTCTAGCAGTTGTAGCAATTAAGTAGTAGCAGTCACAGATGGAGAAGTATCAAAAGAAGTAGTAGTAGTAGTAGAAGAAGTAGTAATAGTAGCATTAGTTGCAGTAGTAGTAATTGCAATGTACTAGTAGCAGTATCTATAGTTGCAATAGCTTTATTAGTTGTAGCATAATAGTAATAGTTGTAGCAGCAGTAGTAGTAGAAGCCACACTAATAGTAGCCACGATAGTAGTAGCAGCATTAGGACTAGTAGTTGTAGGAGTTGTTGTAGTAGTAGTAGTGTCGGTAGCAATAGTAAGAGTAGTAGTAGTATGATTGGTAGTAGTTTGAAAAGAAGTATTAGCATTAGTAGTTTAAGTAGTGGTCATAGTAGTAGCAGCAGCAGCAGCAGTAGTGGTAGCAGTAGTAGTACTAGTAGCATAAGTCATAGGAGTACGAGATGTAGAGGCAACAAGAGTAGTAGCAGTAGTAGTATTAGCAATATTAGCAGTATTAGTAGCAACAATAGTTGTGGTGGCAATAGTAGTAGTAGTAGTAGTAGCAGCAACAGTAGTAGCAAGAGTAGCAATAGTAGCAAGAGTAGCAAGAGTAGTAATAGTAGCAGCATTAGTTGCAAGAGTAATAGTAGCCGTAGTACTAGGTGAAGTAGTAGTAATCGTAGTAGTTGTAACAATAGTAGTTATTATAGTAGTAGTATTAGCAGTAGCAGTAGTAACAGAAGTAGTAATAGTTGTGTTATTATTATTATTATTATTTGTAGTAGTAGTGTTAGTGATATTAGAAGTAGTACTAGTAGTAGTAGTAGTGGTAGTAGTAGCGGTAGTAGTGATAGCAGTAGCAGTAGTAGTAATAATTGGAGAAGTAGTAGGAGTAGTAGCAGCAACAATAGTAGTAGTAGTATAGCAATAATAGTAGTAGTAATAGCTATAATAGTAGCAACAATAGTAGCTGTTGTAGTATCAATAGTTGTACTAGTAGTAGCAGAAGTAGTAGCAGCAGTAGTAACAGTATTAGTGGTAATAGTATGAGTAGTAGCAGTAGTCACTACAGTAGTAGTTGTAGTTGTAGTAATAGTAGAAGCAGAAGTGGTAGAGATAGTACAAGCAGTAGTACCAGTATAAGTAATAGTAGTAGTGCCAATTGCTATAGTAGTAAAAGTCTTAGTTGTTGTAGTAGCAGCAGTAGTAGTAAGAGTAGGAGGAGTAATGGTAGTAGTAGCAGCAATAACAATAGTAGTAGTATAAGAAGTAGTAGTAGCAATACTAGTAGTAGTAATAGTGACCATAGTTATAGTAGTTGGAGTAGTAGTTGCAATAGAAGTCATTGCACTAGTAGTAGTTGCAGTAGTAGTAGTAGTTGAAGCAGTAGTAGTCATAGCAGTAGCTATAGTAGTAGTAGCAAAAGTAGCAGTAGAAGTTGTAGTAGTAGGAGCAGCATTAGTAGCAAGAGCAGTAGAGTAGTAGTAGTAAAAGAAGTAACAGTTGTAGTAGTTGTAGAAGTAGAGGTAATAGTAGTATTGGCAGAAGTAGTTATAGCAGTAGCAACAGTGGTAATAGCAATAGTAGTAGTAGCAATGGTAGTGGTGTTAGTATAAATAGCTACAGTAGTAGTAGTCATAGTAGTTGTAGAAGTAGTAGTAACAGTAGTAGTAGTAGTAATGGTAGTTCTAACAGTAGTAGTGCTAGTAGTAGTAGTATTAGTAGCAGTAGAAGTAGCAGTAGAGGCTGTAGTAGCATTAGTAGTAGTAGTGGCAACAGTTGCATTAGTAGTAAAAGTAGGAGTAGTAGCAGTAGCGGTAGTTGATGTATTAGCAATAATAGTAGGAGTAGAAGCAGCGTAGTAGTACGAAGAACTGCAATAGTAGTAGTAGTAATGGTAGGAGTAGTAGTGGCGGTAGTAGTAGTAGTAGTAGTAGTAGTTGTAGTTGTAGTCATAGTAGTGGTGGTGGTGGTAGTAGCAGTAGTAGTAGCAGTAGCGGTAGTAGTTGCAATCATAGTAGTTGTAGTAGTAGTAGTAGTAGCCGAAGTAGCAGTAGTAGTTGTAGTTGAACTTGTATTAGTAGTAGGAATAAGAGGAGGAGTAGTAGTAGTAGCAATAGTAGTGTTAGTAGTTGTAGCAGTAGTAATAGTTTCAACAGCAATAGTTGTAGTAGTAGTGGTGGTAGCTGATGTAGTAGTATTTTTTGTTGTAGTGGTAAAAGTAAGAAAAATTATAGTTGGAATAGTAGTAGGAGTAGGACATGGAGTAGGAGTTGTAGTAACAGTAGTAGTAGTAGTAGCAGTAGCAGTAGCAGCAATAATAGTTCTACTATTAATTAGAGGAGTAGTAGCAGGAGTAGTAGTTGTTGTTGTTGTAGTTGTAGAAGTAGAAGTAGTACTAGAAGTAGGAGTAGGACTAGTAGTCATAGTAGTACGAGTACTTGTGGTAGTAGTAGTAGTAGAAGCAGTAGAAGTAGTAGCAGTTTTTCTAGCAGTAGTAATAGGAGTTCTAGTAGTAGTAGTGGTAGTTATTATTGTTGTTGTTGTAGTAGTAGTAGTAGCAGCAAAAGTAGGAGAAGTGGTAGTAGCATTGATAGTAGTTGTAGTAGTCATAGTAGTAGTTGTTGTAGTTTTAGTAGTTGAAGTAGCAGTAGTAGCAATCGTCATAATAATAGTGGTAGTAACTGTTGTAGTGGTAGTAGAAGCAGTTGTAGTTATTGTAGTAGTGGTAGTTGTAGTAGTAGTAGTACTAGGCATAGTAGTAGTAGTAGTAACAGTGGGACTAGTAGTAGTATAAGTAGTAGCAATAGTGCTAATAGTAGTAGTAGTAGTAGTAGTAATAGTAGTTAATGTAGTAGTAGTTGCAGTATAAGTTGTAGCAGTAGTGCTAGTCGTAGTAGTAGTAGAAGTTGTAGTAGTTGTAGTTGTAGTTATAGTAATAGTAGCAGTTGGAGTAGGTGGAGTAGTATTAGTAGTAGTTCTAGTTACTCTACTAGTAGTAGTACTAGTAGCATGGGTAGAAGTAATAGTAGTAGTAGTAGTGGCCATAGTGGTAATAGTTATAATTGTAGTAGCGGTAGTAGCAATAGTAGTAGTAGCAGCAGCAGCACAGTAGTTGTTGTTGTAGAAGCAATAGTTGTAGCAGCAGTAGTAATAGTAATAGTAGTAGTAGTAGTAGCAACAACAATAGTAGTAATAGCTACTATAGTTGCAGCAGTAGTTATAGTTATAGTAATACTAGTAGTAGTGGCAGCAGCAGCAGCAGTAGTTGTTCTAATAGCAGTAGCTGCAGTAGTTGAATTACCGATAGTAGTAGTAGCTGCAGTAGTGAGAGCAGTTGTACTAGTAGCATTTGTATTATTATTAGTTGTTGTTGTAGTAGTAGTAGTAGTAGTAGTAGTAGTAGTAGTAAGAGCAGTAGTTGTAGTAGTTGTAGCAGCAGTCGTAATAGCAGTAGTGGTAGCTATAGTAGCAATAGTAGCAACACTAGTAGTGGTAGTAGCATCGGTAGTAGTAATAGTAGTAGTAGAGGTAGTTGTAGCAGTAGCAATACTAGTAGTAGTTGTAATGCAAGAAGTAGTAAGTGTAGCTTTAGTAGTAGCAACTGAAGTAGTAGTAGTAGGATAATTAGTAGTAGTTGTAGTTATGGAAGTAAAGTAGTAGTAGTGGGATAATTAGTACTAGTAACAGTAGAAATAGTAGTAGTAGGTGTAGTGGTCGTAGTAGTGGTTGTTGTCGTAGCGGTGGTATTCATAGAAATTGCAGTTGAAATAGTACTTTTACTAGGACTTGGAGTAGGAGTAGTAGTAATAACAATAGTAGCAATAGTAATAGTTAAACTAATAGTGTGAGTAGTTAGTAGCAGCAGCAGCAGCAGCAGCAGTTGTGACAGTAGTTGTAGTAGTAGAAGTAGTAGCCATAGCAGTAGTAGAAGTAGTAGTAGGAGCAGTAGGAATAGTAGTAGTAGCAGTAGGAGTAGTAGTAGTAGCAGTGGGAGGAGTAGTAGTGGTAGTTGTAGTAGCAGTAGAAGTAGCAGCAGCAGCAGCAGTAGTCGTAGTGGTAGGAGTAGTCATAGTAACAACAACAATAGTAGTAGTAGCAGTGGTAGCAATAGGAGGAGGAGGAGTAGTAGTGGCAGTGGCAACACTAGTAGTTGTAGTAGCAGTAGTAGCAGTTGGAGCAACATTAATAGTAGTAGTCGAAACAACAGTAGCAGTGGTAGCACGAATCATAGTTGAAGAAATAGGGGCAATAGTACTAGTAGTTTCAGTTGTAGAATTAGTTGTAGTAGTAGTTCTCATAGTAGTAGTAGTAGTAGCAGTACCGGCAGTATAATTATTAGAAGTACAAGTAAGGGTAGTAGAATTAGTAGTAGTAGTAATAGTAGAATTAGTATTAGTAGTAGTAGTAGTAGCAGCAGCAGTAGCAGTAGTAGTAAAAGTAATAGTAGTAGTAGAAGTAATAGTAATAGTAGTAGTAGTAGCAATAATAGGAGTAGTAGTAATTCAAGTAGCAGAAGCAATAGAAGGTGTAGTTTTTGGAATAGGAGTTGAGTATGCATAGTATAAATAGCAGCAGCAGTAGTAGTAGTAGTAGCAGCAGCAGCAGCAATAGCAGTATTTGGAGTACTAGTAATAATAGTAGTAGTAGTAACAGTAGTAGTAGTAGTTGTGGTTTTAGTAAAAGTAGTAGTAGTACTAGGAGATGCAGCTGTAGCAGCAGCAATAGTAGAAGTTGTTGTAGTAGTAGCAATAACAACAATAGTTATAGAAGTAGCAGCAACAGTAGTAGTTCTAGCGGCAGTAGTAATAGTCAAAGTAGTTGTAATAGTAATTATAGTAGTAGTAATACAAATAGTAGTACTATTGTTAGTAGTATTAGCAGTTGTAGTAGTAATAGGAGTAGGTGTAGGAGTAGGGCTAGTTGTAGGAGCAGTAGTAGTAGTAATAGTTGTAGTAGGAATAGTAGTAGGAGGAGGAGGGGGCATAGTAGGAGCAGCAATAGAAGTAGTAGCACCAACACTAGCAATAGTAATTGAAGTAGTGCCAATAGTGGCTGCAGCAGTAGTGGTAGAAGCAGCAGTAGTAGTAGTCATAGTAGTAATTTCAATAGCAGGAGTAGTAGCTGTAGCAGTACTTCTAATAGTTGTAATAGTAGAAAAAGTAGTACTAGCAATAACAGTAGCAATAGTAGTGGTAATGGTAGTAGCAATGATAGTAGTAGTATTTATACCAATTGGTGTAGTATTAGTGGTACTAGTAGTAGAAACAGTAGTTATAGTAGTTGTAGTAGTCATAGTAGTAGTAGTAGTAATAGTAGAAGTAGCTATTGTAGTAGTAGTTGTAGTAGTAGTACTATTAGCAATAGTAATAGTACTAGCAGTTATAGTATTAGTAGTAATAATAACAATAAGAGTAGAACTAGTAGTAGTAGGACTACTAGTTGTAGTAGTTCTAGTTGTCATAGGAGTAGGAGGAGGACTAGTAGTAGTAGAAGTACTACAAGTAGTAGTAGTAAAAGTACTTGTAGTAGTGGTCGTGGTGATAATAGTAGCAGTAGTAATTGTGGTAGCAGTTATTGTTGTAGTAGTAGGAGTAGTTGTAGCGGTGGTGTAGTACTAGTAGTAGTAGCAGCAATAACAACAGCAGTAGTTGTAGTAGTAGCCATAGAAAATAGCGATAGCGGTAGTGGTATCTATAGTAGTAGAAGTAGTTGTTGTAGTATTTGACGTAATAGTTGTAGTTGTAGTAGTAGTAGTAGTAGCAGCATTAGTAGCATTAGTAGTAGCAGCAGTAGCAATAGTCGTAGTAGTAGCAATAGTTGAGGGATTAGTAGTAGTAGTAGTGGTCGTAGTGGTGGTGGTGGTGGTGGTGGTAGTAGTAGCAGTAGTTGAGGTAGTAGTGGTAGTACTAGTAGTAGTAGTAGTAGTATTTGGAGTACTAGTACTTGTAGTAACATTAGCAGCAGTAATAGTAGTAGCAGCAGTAGTAGTAGTATTAATAGCAGTAATAATAACAATAATAGTAGCAATAGTAGTAGGAGTAGTTGTGGTATGTAAAGTAACCCTAGTAGTAGCAATAGCAGTAGTAGGGGTAGTTTTTGTAGTACGTAAAGAAATAGTAGTAGTAGTAGCAGCAGCAGTAGTCGCAGTAGTAGTAGTAGTAGGAGGAGGAGGAAGAGTAGTAGTAATAGTAGTAGTAGCAGCAGCTGCAGCAGTTGTAGTAGTAGTAGTAATAGTGGTGGTAGTAGTACCCTAGTAGTAGTAGTAGTAGGAGGGGGCATAGTAGGAGCAGCAATAGTAGCAACAGCAGCAGCACTAGCAATAGCAATATAAATAGTACCAATAGTGGTTGCAGCAGTAGTGATAGTAGTAGCAGCAGTAGTAGTCATAGTAGTAATCTCAATAGTAGGAGTAGTAGTTGTAGCAGTAGTAGTAGTTATTGTAATAGTAGCAGAAGCAAAAGTAGCAATAACAGTAGTGATAGTAGTAGTATATATAGCAATAGGTGTAGTAGTAGTAGTAGTAGCAATAGTAGTAGTTATTGTTGTAGTAGTCATAGTAGTAGTAATAATAATAATAATAGTAGAAGTAGCTATTGTAGCAGTAGTTGTAGTAGTAGTACTAGTAGTAGTAGTACTAGTAGCAGTAGTAATAGTTGTAGAAGTTATAGTATTAACAGTAATAATAATAGTAAGAGTAGAAGTAGTAGTAGTAGTCAGACTAGTAGTTGTAGTAGAAGGAGTAGTTGTAGTAGTTCTAGTTGTCGTACAAGGAATAGTAGTAGTAGTAGTAGTAGAAGTACTAAAAGTAGTAGTTGTAGAAGTACTTGTAGTAGTAGTAGTAGTAATTGGAGCAATAGTTATTGTTGTAGTAGTAGGAGTAGTTATAGTAGTGGTGTAATCGTAGCAATAGTAGCAGCAATAACAACTATAGCAGTAGTAGTAGTAGTCATATCAATAGTTGTAACGGTAGTGGTATCTATAGTAGTAGAAATAGTAGTTGTAGTATTTTAAGTAATAGTTGTAGTAGTAGTAGGAGGAGGAGGTGGAGTAGTAGTAGTAGCATTGGTAGTAGTAGTAGTTGTGGTAGTAGTAGCAGTAGTAGTAGTGGTAGTTCTAGTAGTAGTAACATTAGTAGCATTAGTGGTAGTAGCAGTCGCAATAGTTGTAGTAGTAGCTACAATAGTAGTAGTAGTGGTGGTGCTGGTGGTGGTGCTGGTAGTAGTAGTAGCAGTAGTTGAGGTAGTAGTAGTAGTAGTAGTACTAGTAGTAGCAATACTTGGAGTACTAGTACTATTAGTAACATCAACAGTAGTAACAGTAGCAGTGGTAGTACTAGTAGTATTAGTAGCAGCAGTAGTAGTAGTAGTAGTAGGAGTAGTTGTGGTATGTAAAGTAATAGTAGCAGTAGCAGTAGTAGTAGTAGTTGTTGTAGTACGTAAATAAATAGTAGTAGTAGCAGTAGTAGTAGTAGCGACAACCGTAGGAGCAGCAATACTAGTAGTAGTGGTAGTAGTGGTAGTACCGGTAGTAGTAGCAGTTGCAGTAGTAATAGTAGAAGTAGTTGTTGTAGAAGTAGTAGGAGAAGCAGCAGGAGTAGTAGTTGGTGAGATAATAGTAGTAGTAGTAGTAGTAGGATTAGTAGAAGTAGTGGTAATAGGAATAGTAGTAGTAGTTGTTGTAGAACTTGTGGCCTCGTATTAAATTCATGTCGTACTCTTAGTTTGTTCTCATAGATGCGTCGCGGCGTCTCCCTCGTTGTTTGTGCAGTCATCCGCCGTCGCCTCCGCACTAGCCCGTCGTGGTCGTTCGCCGTGTTGTCTCCCCGCCCCAGCCGTAGCCATCGTCTCCTCGCCCTCACTCATCGAGCGTCCCCACTACGACGTGTGTACTAGTAGTGTTAGTAGTAGCTGCATTAGTAGCAGTAGCAGGAGAAGTAATAGTAGTAAAAGTAGTAGTAGTAGTTGTGCTAGTAGTAGCAGCAGTAGCAGTAGCAGTAGCATTAGCAGCAAATGTAATAGTAGTTGTAGTTGTAGTAGTTGTAGCAATAGTAGTAGTGGTACAAGTAGTAGTAGGAGGAGGAGAAGTTCAGTTGTTGTTGTCCCTATAGCAGTAGTACTAGTAGTAGTAGTGGAAGAAGTAGCAGCTATAGTGGCACTAGTAGGATAGGTGGTAGTGGTAGCTGTGGCAGCAGCAATAGTTGTAGAAGTAATAGCAATTGTAGTAGTAGTAGCAGTAGCAATAACAATTTTACTATTATTAGTCATAGTAGTAGTAGTAGTTATTGTAGTAGCAGCAGTAGTAGTAATAGTACTAATACATGTTGCAGTAGTAGCTATAAAAGAAATTGTAGCAATTGTAGTTGTGGTAGTAGTAGTAGTGGTAGGCGAAGTAGTAGAAGCAGTAGCACTAGAAGTGGTAGAAGGAAAAGGATTAGTAGTACTAGTAGTAGTAATAGGAGGAGAAGTAGTATTAGTTGTAGTAGAAGCAGTAGTAGCAATAGTAGTAGTAGTGGTAGTAATAGTAGTATTAGTAGCAGCAGCAGTAGTAGGAGGAGACTTGGTTGTAAGAATAGTAGTACTAGTAGTTGCAGTTATTATTATAGTAGTCATAGTAGTTGTTGTTGTTGTAATAGTAGTTGTAGTTGTAGTTGTTGTAGCAGTAGTAGTAGAAATAGTAGTAGTAGTTGCATTAGTAGTAGCAGCAGTCACAAGAGTAGTGGTAGTAGTATTATGAGTTGTAGTAGTGGTGGTGGTGGTAGTAGTATTGGTAGTAGTAGTAGTAGTAGTAGTAGTAGTAGTAGTAGTGTTAGGAGTACTATTACTAGTTGTAGTAGTTGCAACAGCAGCAGTAGTAGTCGTAGTAGTAATACAAGTTGTAGCAGTAGAAGCAACAATAGTAGCAGTAGCAGTAGTAGTAGTAGTAGTAGTAATAGTAGTCATCATAGTAGTAGTAGTATTAGTAGTAGTATTAGTAGTAGTATTAGTAGTAGCAGTAGGAGAAGTAGTAGTAGAAGTAGCAGCAATAGTAGTAGTAGGAGAAGTAGTAGTTGCTGTTATTGTAGGAGGAGTTGTAGTAGTAGTAGTACAGTTGTAGCAATAGTAGTAGTAGTAGTAGTAGTAGAAGTAGCGGTTGTAGTAGTAGTATTAGTAGGAGTAGTAATAGTACTAGTAGTGGTAGTAGTAACAGCTGAAATAGTAGTAGCAGTTGTAGTAATAGTGGTAGTAGTATTATTAGTAGCAGTTGTAGCAACAGTAGTAGTAGTAGTAGCAGTAGCAGCTATAGCAGTAGTAGCAGTAGTAGTAATAGTCGTTGCTGTAGCAATAGTAGCAGCAATAGCTGTGGTAGTAGTACTAGTAGAAGTAAAAGTAGTAGTAATAGCAGTTGTAGTAGTAGTAGTAGTAGAAGTAATAGAAGCAAGACAAGGTGTAGTAGTAGTAGTAGTAGTAGTAGTAGTGGTAATAGTTTATTAGCTGCAATACTAGTAGAAATAGTACAAGTTGTAGTAGTTGCAGTAGTAGCAGAATTAGTGGGAGTAGCAGTAGCAGCGGTAGTAGAAGTAGTAGTAGCAGCAATAGCAATAGCCATTGTAGCAGTTGATGGGGAAGTAGTAGTAGTAGTTGCATTAGTTGTTGCAGCTGGAGCAGTAGTAGTAGTTGTTATTATAATAGCATAATTAGCTATAGTAGTAGTTGTTGTTGTAGTAGTAGTAGTGGTAGAAGCAATAGTAGTAGTAGTAGTAGCAACCATACCAGAAGTAGTAGTAGTAATAGTAGTAGTTGTGGTGGGAGTAGTAGGAGGAGGAGGAGGAGGACTAGTAGTAGTTGTTGTAGTAGTAGTAGTCGTAGAAGTAATAGTAGTAGCAAAAGTAGAAGTACCACTAGTGGTAGTAGGAGAAGTACTAGTAGTACAAGAAGAAGTAGTGGCAATAACAGTAGTTGTTATTGTAGGTGAAGTTGTAGTAGTAGTAGAAGTAGAAGTAGTAGTAATAGCAGTACTATTACTAGTAACAGTAGTAGTAGTGGTTCTAGTAGCAATAGTGGTAATTGTAGTGGTCGAAGTAGTAGTAGTAGTAGCAGAAATAGTAGTAATGAAATAGGAGTGGTAATAATAGTAGAAGTAGTAGCAGTGTTAGTAGTAGTTGTAATAGTAGTAGTAGTGCTAGTAGTTGCAATTTTACTAATAGTGGTAGTTGTAGTAGCAATAGCAACAGTAGCAGCAGCAGTAGTAGTAATAGTAGCTATAGTAGAAATAGTAGTAGTAGCAGTAGCAATAGTAGTAGTAGTAGTAGCAATAGTAGTAGTAATAGTAGTAGTAATAGTAAGTGTACTAGTCGTAATAGCAATTGTAGCAGTAGTAGCAGTATTCATTGTAGTAGTAGCTGTAGGAATAGCAATAATAGTAGTAATATCGGTAGTAGTGTCATAAGTAGCTGTAGTACTCAGAGTAGTAGTAGTCATAGCAGTAGTAGCAATAGTAGCAGTACTAGTATTTGTAGTAATAGGAGCAGTAGTAGCAATTGTAGTTGTAGTAGCGGTAGTATTAGTACTAGTAGCAATTGTAGTAGTAGTAGTAGAGGTGGTTGTAGTAGTTGTAGAAGTAGTAGTAGTAGCAATAGCAACAGTTGTTGCAGATGTAGTAGTGGCAAAAATATTACTGTTAGAAGTAGTAGTGGTAGGAGCAGTCGAAGACGTACTAGCAGTGGTAGCAGTCGTAGGTGCAATAGTTGCAATAGTAGCAGTAGTGGTAGTAGTTCTAGTAGGCGAAGCAGCAGTAGTAGCAATAATACTAGTACAAGTATTAGTAGTAGCAGAAGAAGTCGTAGGAGTAGTAGTAGTATTAGTACAAGTAGCAGTTGCAATAGTAGTACTAGTAGTATTAGCAGAAGTAGAAGTAGAAGTAGTACTAGAAGTCGTAGTAAACCTAGTAGTAGTAGTAGGTGTAGTAGTAGTGGCTATAGCCATAATAGTACTAGCAGTAGTAGTAGAACCAACAACAGTAGTAGTGTTAGTAGTAGTATGAGAAGTGGTAGTTCTAGCAGTAGCAGTAGTAGTAGAGGTAGTAGTAGTTGTAGTAGTAATAGCAATAGCTGCAATTTTACTAGCAGTGATGCAAGCAGTAGTAGTAGCAGCCATAGTAGCAGTAGAAGTAGTAGTAGTAGTCGTAGTCGTAGCAGTTGAAACATTAGTAGTAGTAGTGGTCGTAGTAATAATAGTTGTAGTAGTAGTGGTAGTAGCAACAGTAGGAATAGTTGTCGTCGTAGCAATTGTAGTAGTAGTAGTAATAGTAGCGATTGTAGAAATAGTAGTAGTAGTAGTTAGTAGTAACAGAAGTAGTAGTTAGTAGTAGCAGTAGCGGCAGCAGTAGTAATTAGTAGTAGTTGTACTTGTAGTAGCTGTAGTAGGTGTAATAGTAGCAGTAGTAATGGCGTTAGCAATAGCAATTGTAGAAGTTGGAGTAGCACTCGTAGACATAGTTGTAGTCGCAGTGGTGGTCATAGCAGTAGCGGTAGTTGCAGTACGAGTAGCAGTTGTAGAAGTTGGAGTAGCACTCCTAGACATAGTAGTAGTCGCAGTAGTGGTCATAGCAGTAGTAGTAGCAATAATAGTAGCAACATTAGTAATAGTAGCAGTAGTAGGAGATGTATTAGCAATGGCAAAAGCAGTAATAGTACTTGTAGAAGTACTAGTTGTAGTAATAATAGTATTAATTATAGAAGTAGTAGTAGAAATAATAGTACTAGTATTAATTGTAGTAGTAGTAGTAGTAATCATTGTAGTACTATTAGTAATAGTAGTAGTTGTGGTAGGTGTAGTATTAGGAGGTGGAGGAGTAGTAGTAGTAGCAGTAGCAGTAGTGGTAGGAGGAGAAGTAGTAGTAGTAGTAGGAAAAGGAGAAGTAGTAGCAGCAGCTGCAATAGTAGTGGTAGTAGCTATTGTAGTATGAGAAGTAGTTTTTGTAGTAGTAGTAGTAGCAGTAGTAGCAAGAGTAGTAGTAGTTGTTGCAGTAATAGTAGCAGTAGTAGTTGTTGCAAGAGAAGTAGCGGCAGTAATAGTTGTATTAGTTGTAGGAGACGTAGTAGTACTAGTTGTGGTAATTGTAGTCGAAGTAGTTTTTGTTGTAGTTATAGTTGCAGCAACAGCAACAGCAGCAGTAGCAGTAGCAATAGTAGCAATAGTAGTTGCAGCAGCAATAGTGGTATGAGTAGTAGTTGGACTAGCAGCAGTAGTAGTAGCAGCAGCAGCAGCAGTACTAGAAACATTAGTTGTACTAGGAGTAGTAGCAGTACTAGTAGCAACAACAATAGTAGTAGTAGTTGTTCTGGTTGTAGGAGAAGTAGTAGTACTAGTGGTAGTAGTAGTAATAATAGTAGCAGAAGTAGTAGTCATAGCAGAAGTTTTAGTAGTAGGAGGAGTAGTAGTGGATGCAGTAATAGTAGTAGTACTTGTTGTAGTAGTAGTTATAGTAGTAGTAGCAGAACTAGCTATAGTAGCAACAGTAGTAGTTGTTGGACTATTAGTAGTAGTTGTAGTAGCAGCAACAATAGTAATAGTAGTGGTAATAGTAGTAGTTGTTGTAACCGCAATCGTAGTAGTGGTCATAGTAGTAGTCATTATAGTAGTAGTAGTAGTAGTAGTTGCAATTGTAGAAGTTGTAGCGGTAGTAGTCGCAACAGTTGTAGTAGCCATAGTAATACCGATAGTCGTAGTAGTAGTAGTTGTAGTCGTAATAAGTGTCATTGCAATAGCAATAGTAGCATTAGTTGTAGCAAAAGCAGTGGCAGTTGTATTAGTAGTAGCAAGAGTAGTGGTAGTATCAGCTATAGAAGTAGCCATTGTAGGAGGAGTAGTAGTGGTAGCAGTAACTGTTGTAGTAGTAGTAGTAGTAGTAGGAGTAGTGCTTGTAGTAGTTATAGTAGTACTAGTTGTTGTTGTGGTAGTAGCAGTAATAGCAGTAGCACAAGAGCAGTAATAGAAGCTATAGTGGTTGTAGTAGTAGCAGAAGCTACACTAGTAGCAATAGAGCAGTATAGTAGTAGTGGTAGTCGCGACAAGAGCGGTTGTAGTAGTAGTAGTAGTAGAGGATGTAGCAGTAGCAGTAGCAGTAGCAGTAGTAGTTGTTGTAGCAGTAGCAACAGTAGTAATAGCGCTCTAATTAGTAGTGGTTGTAATAGTACTAGTAGTAGAGGTAATTGTTGTTATTGTTGTTGTAGTAGTAGAAGTAGTTGTTGTAACAGTAGTTATAGTAGTAGTAGAAATAGTAGTGTAGTAGTGGTGGAACTAGTAGTCCTTACTATACTCGTTGTGTCGGTAGTAGCAGTAGTAATAGTCGTAGTAATCGTAACAAAAGTAGTAGTAGTAGCAGTAGCACTAGCAGTAGCAGTAGCAGAAGTAGCAGTCACAGTGGCTTTAATCATAGTAGATGCAGTAGTAGCTGTAGTAGCGACAGTAGTCACAGTAAGGAGTATTAATTGCAATAGTAGCAGTTGAAGTCGAAGTAGTACAAGTAGTAATAGTATGAGAAGTATAGTAGTAGTTGTCATGGTTGTCGTAATAATAGCAGTAGTGGTAGTAGGAGGAGAAATAGAGTAGTAGCAGAAGCAATAATTGTAGTAGCAATAGTAGTATTAGTAGTAGTGGTGGTGCTAGCATTATTAGTTGTAGTGGCAGTAGTGGTACTAGTCATTGCAACAGTAGTAGTAATAGTAGTAGTAATAATAGCAGTATTTGTAGTTGTAGTAGTAGTAATTGTACTAGTAGTAGTAGTTGTTATTGTTGTTGTTGTATACTAGCAGTAGCAATAGTAGCAGTTGAAGCAATAATAGTAGTAGTACTAGTTTCAGTAGTAGCAATAGCACTAGTAGTATAAGTAGTAGTTGTAGTAGATGCAATAGTAGCAGTTGTAGGAGTGGTAGTGGTAATAGTAGTAGTAGCAGTAGTAGTACCAGCAGCAGCAGTACTTGTAGTAGTACTTGTTGTTGTAGTAGTACCAGTAGTAGCAGTAGTGACAATACAAGTAGCTGGAGTAGTAATTGTTGTAGTTGTAATAGTGAAAGTAGTAGTAGTAGTTATAGTTATAGTAGAAGTTTAGTCATAGCAGTAATAGTGGTAGCAGAGGTAGTAACTGTAGTAATAGTAGTAGTAGCAGCTATCACAGTCATAGTAGTCGTAGTCCTTGTAATAGTAGGATAGTAGGAGTAGCAGTAGCCGTA
>RXID01022286.1:600000-758439 GCA_005019695.1 Trichopus zeylanicus subsp. travancoricus | reverse complement strand
CCTATCGAGTGGAAGAATGTCCTCGCATCAACAAGCAGGGCAGTGCCGGGCTTGCCTGTTCGGGCGTGCGGGGTTTTTCTTTTTTTCTTTTTTTTGAGAAATTGTCTGTTCCAGCGTGTTTTAAAATCAGGATTAGTAAAGGAGATCATCAGAGAAATTTCCATTTTTCCTTTTCTAATCTCTCTCCAGAAGCACGACAGTTTTTTTTTTTAATAGAAAACAACATAATTTCACTTATTCATTGAAATTTAGAAGAAAAATCCAAACTTTTGCACAAGAAAAAAAAATATGGCAGAAAGAATCTTTAAAGGTTATACAAGCACCGCCCATCTGTTTATCAACAACTTCATCCATAAATTATCAAAACACTTTAAAAAAAATGGTGGTCAATCAAAAATCAAGAAGCAGTCATCAAAGATCAGCATTGTGGAAGATCAGACGGCGGAGGCGGCAGCTTCTGGTTGGGCAGACTTCCATCCAACACCAACCACGCCATCTTCAGACCCCAGCTCGTGTGCACCTCCAGGTGGCAATGCATGAACCAAACGCCTATTTCAGAACCAAACACATCATTAATTTAATCAAAAGCAAAGTTAACATCATATAATTTAATTTAGTTCAAATGCATCCATTGCATGCTCTTGCTCACCAGGGTTATCGGCGAGGAACCTAATGGCAACCCAGCCGCCGACCGGAACACCAACTGTGTTCCTTTCCACCGGGTCGACGAGGTTGAACTTCTTCGGATCGTTGACAGGATCGTAGTTCCCGAACCCTTGTCCAACAACGAAGAAGTTGAAGCCATGGAGGTGGAGCGGGTGGCTCTCAGCTCCGAGGATGCTGGTGTCCTGCATGACAAGTTCCACGCTTGTGTTGAACGGAAGCACCACCAGCTTGGTCCCGTTGCTGACCATGGTGTTGTTTGGTGGAGTTCCCGTGTAGTTGAACTGGTTAAGAGGGATAATCGGGAAGTTGGGAGAGTAGACGCCGTTTGACTGGCCAAAGAAGTGCGCCTGGAGGAGAGCAGTGGTTGGCACCACAAACGAGACATTGTTGACACTTGCGGTGAACTTGGTGCCATTGGGCCCTTGACATGTCTGGTTCTGGTTTTTTGGGCATGGATTCGTGCCGAGGCCGACGGTGAAGAAGAACTTCCGGTCCACGGCCTGAGGTACATTAGCCGGATATTGTTCGTTCGCCAAGCTACGAAGCTTCTTGGTGAAGTTAGTAGCGAAAGAGGTGTCGTTCAGGGACGGAAGTGTTGGCTTCAAGAGCGGAAGCTTTTTGTTAAATGAAGCCGATGAGGTGTAGTTGGGATTTTGGTACTCGAGGATTCCAGCGACAGTAGAGTTGTCAAACGTGCCTTGTCCAGTGGCGTAAGGCCTTGCTAGCATTAGAAAGGTGGCGCCGGGGTAGTCTGGCTTCGTCTGGAGGAGGACATTGGTGGTCTGGCCTGGTGCAATGAGAATGGTGTCAGTAGTGAAGGGCTTCACGTAGACAGCGTCGACATCGACTGTGGTGAGGGTGTGGTTTGCGATGGTGAAGAAGAGTTCGTCGTTGAGCGCAGCATTGATCATGCGAAGGAGGTATGTCTTCCCGGGCTTCACCTTCACCTTGAAGGTATCTGTTATGCCATTATTACAAAGATGTATCAGAAACCCTCACAAGCTAAAAGAAGTCGAACGCTAGAAAGCACCACCTTTAGCTGAGCAATTATACAATGGGCCGGGAAGGCCGTTAATGGTGTAGGCTTCGGAGACATTGGGCCCTCCGCCTGTCTGAAGAGCTTGGTTGACGATGCCTTCGGTGTCCGAGTTGAACCACTCACCTGCAACGCAAGACGCAATTCGTTGACCCTAAGCTTGACATGGAATGTAGCCAACTTGATCTAGGGTTTGACAAGGTAGGTTACCGAAGATGATGGGAACTTCTTTGTACGGTTTGTTGAACGGGTATGGGACCCCCCGCTTAGGGAGGATGATGATAGGCCCGTAGAGGGTGGCCCTTAACCAAG
Organism: Trichopus zeylanicus subsp. travancoricus; assembly: GCA_005019695.1. Classification (NCBI taxonomy): domain Eukaryota; kingdom Viridiplantae; phylum Streptophyta; class Magnoliopsida; order Dioscoreales; family Dioscoreaceae; genus Trichopus; species Trichopus zeylanicus. The sequence continues at coordinate 756,425 of RXID01022286.1, read as the reverse complement.
AGATGTGGGCGTGCCACCAAAGTGTGCCTCTTTGGCCCACGATTGTGTAGTTGTAGACGTAGCTCTGGCCCGTTTGAATTGGGCACTGGGTGATGTACGCCGGCCCATCAGCCCAACCACTCTGTAGTTGTCGAATGCCATGCCTGCTCACACAGAAGTACAGAACGTAGGGTTAGGTCCTTGGTCTAGTTTGGAAAACCATTGCTATATTGCATTATTGAATAGTTTTGCACATTACCAATGCAAGGTGACATTGTTGTTGACGTGGTTATCCACGTTAATAACAAGTCGGTCGCCTTCTCTGGCGATGATCGCAGGCCCTGGGAACTTCCCGTTGACAGTGAAGATGCTTTTCGTGTGGCACAATCGTGTCACGTTGGTCATCACAATCTGCATCAACAGAGAAGAAGAAAAAATATATATGAGTTCCATTAACAAATACCATGTCAATTTGCATTATACAGTAGTACGAATGCAATGAATAAACATACATCGAATTTGTAATGCCTGGTAATGCCAGCCTGCTGTGCATGAGCAAGCTCTGGCAAAAGAAACCAAGCACTGGAAGCAAACAAGAATGCAAGACGGAGCAATCTGAGAGCTTCCATTTCCTCGCCCTTAGAAAACTGAAAAAATGATAGCGCTGCAAAGTGAGCGAGGAAATGGATGAGTAGGCGATGGGAAGAAACGACAGTGAGTTGTTTGTGTCTATATAGAGGGACAGTGGTTGAGTTGTGTAGTTTAGGTGGTGCAACAAAGCCACTTAGCGAATAGGAAAAGCGCTGCTTCCTTCCTTAGCTTTGGAGTTCTGCTGAAGACAAATTTGGTCGCATAAGAGACACAGGAGTGTAAGTCTTTGTAATTAAGCAATCCTGGAAAGTTAACAGCTAGCTAGCAGTCATTTTGGTCTCATGGGGAAGGTCACAACCACTAGGCAAATGGCTTGGTCTGATTGTTCAGATCTTTTAGCTGTTGTTGGCCGAATTTTCCTACACCAAAACTCTCTTGTTGGTGACTCCGGAGTTGGTGATGGTCTCTGGCGGAATGTCCCCCGGAAGTCTTTTAAGCAAAGAGAAGGATGTCTGACCGAACTCACGTTCTTAAGCTACGTTCTTAAGCTATCCTTATGCTTCAATATCACACATTGGGGATCGGTTGGAACTTGAAAATTAGTGGGAGTATCATATGTTTGAGCATCGCATTGTATGGTCTCAAGTCTCATTCATCCTCTTGTTCATTATTTCCTTTCTTTTAAAAATTTTTTTTTTTGGTAACGCCGTTCTTTTGCTGATTTGCTTAATATATGCAACATCCATTTGGTCAGTGTGAATGTTTAGCCGAAAAGTGTTGATTTAGTTGTGTTTTGAATTCAGATTTTTTGGAGAGTTATAATTAAATTAAAATTTATATTAGGAAGTAATTTAGTGGGTCTAATTCTTCTCTAAATTTGTCTTTTATTATAAGATTTAGATTAGTGAAATTTTTATTTAAATCAGTCTCTTATTTTGACTCAAATTCAATTAGGTCATATCTATAAAAATCCTATTTATCTAAAGATTTCAAAACAGTGAAATAGAAAGATATAGATCAAAACTACCAAAACGTCTTGTGACCACTAAGCTATTTAGTTTATTGTGAGAGTTGATAATATTGGAATTTTGCTTCCATGATTGTAATATTCTCTTCTTTTTTTATTAATACAATATCCTTCAAATCGCCTAAAGTAGGTCATAAATTGAATTATATAAATTTTTTTTGCACTATTTTTTTTATAATTTTTTTTACATCGTGAATTATTATGAATATCGATATTTAACGTAACAAAAAAATTAATAAAAAATAAGAGACAAGTAGCAATCAGGAAGACGTACTTCTTTACGTCCCAGGAGCACTAAGCAAGTAGGGAGAACAAGCTTATGAATGTTTTTCTTGAAAAATCCCCAAATATTTGATCCAAATAAAACGCGGCAAAGATTTTTCACTATTAAGGAAAATATTTTGGGCATTAACGGTGTACTATAGCAAGGTTAAATCTAATTAACTTTGGACTCACCAGGAATGCATGATTCAATTCAAGCGCGGTGGATATTCTAGACCCCGAACCACATCAGACCCCATTGAGTCCTTGTTGACTCCTGGCACATAAAAAGGGCTATTTCGGTAAAATCAGCACCCTACCAAGCCCCACCATCGTGCTCAACCGACTATTCGATCGATCTCCGACCTCCTCCTGTCTCCTCTCCGTCCGTCAGCGGAGTCACCGACGCGCGGCAGCGCCGGTGCCTCCGCACTATCTCCAATAATACCCAAACCTTTCTTCTCCGACAGATCCACGGGATAGCTACAGATAGCGACAGTTATGGAGAAAGGGCCTCGGCCGAGGTACGTCACGCTCCCCATCATCATTGTTCTTCCGGCCATCGCTTACCTCTACTACGCCACCGTCTTCGTCGTCATCAACGACTGGCTTGGCCTCACCACTGCCGCCGGTCTCGCCAATGCTGCCGTCTTTTCTGCCCTCGCGCTCATGTCCGTTGTCACCTACGTCATGGCCATCTGCAGAGATCCCGGACACGTCCCCTCCTCCTACATGCCCGACGTCGAGGACTCCGAGTCCCCTGTCCACGAGATCAAGAGGAAGGTACTCAGTTTATGATTTTCCTCCTGTTATTTGTGATTTGTGTTGCACATTGACTTTCAGGAACAAAATCCTATGATGCTATTGAGGACCTTGACTAACCTTGTGGGAAAATTTATGATTTTTCTCCTTAGGCATGGGATAATTTGATGACCTAACGCGGCGTTGTATTTGATGTTCTTCTTTTTCTCCATCTGAGAATGTCTCAATGTCCTCGTAAGCTGCTATCCTAAAATAACGAGAAGACAACTTATCGTGGCAATTGGAAATTTTGGAATGCTTGATTCAAATGTTTGTTAGGCCTAGGATTTTTTGCTGCAAAACTGACCCATTGATTTTTCGTTGTACTCCATCTCTGGCAAAGGAATGAGCTTTCCTGATGTAAGATGGAACTAATACTACTAAGCAATATGTAATACACACAATAATATCCCACGCTTATAACTTGTTTAGTTTTGTGAAATATGTAAACCATGATGGAATAAACAAAGTTTAAAAACATAATGACAAGCATCTAAAGAAAAATTTTCTACTTTCCGTCAGATGATTCGCATTTAGAACACGATGTTGGGCAGGAACACAAATTTCTAAGGTATATAGCTAGCTGTGGCAGTTGCTTTAATAAGATCAAGCTTTGATGGCAGATCATTTCTTTCTCTTAGCATGGGAAAATCTCGCTTGCTGCTAACTTTGCAATTGGGTATTTTTACTCATTGTTTCTTTATGTTAAAATGGCAATGTTTCTGTGGAATTACCTCAGACTATGTTTAAACAGTAGATTACTACTCTTCCTCCTTATTTATAAGTTGGTGTCTACAATTTGTGGACAGACTCTCTTTGCACAAAGGAGACTACATGACAGATCTGATGCCATTTCCAAGAGGTTAACTCTGATTGATGTGCAGTGCTTTATTCCGATATTACTGTGGAGCCATCTGAACATAGAATTAGGATCCACTGGACCTGGTACATGGGAAAAAGCTTCCTGTAGGACGTGTGTGCCATTTGTAATGATCCTAAATTATATAATTCTTTCAATAAGTATTGGTTTAATGAACCTTACAAGTATACATTGAATCATTGGATGTTGTTAAGTATTTTCATTGTTTATCTTGCAATTGTGTACTTCTCCATGTCCTTGTTTTAGAAAACTTGAGCTAAATATCTTCTTGAATGGACAGATGCTGCCATGAAGAGCACATTTCTGCTTTTTCTTAACTAGAGCGAGTAGTATGGATCTTGGGAAGATTTATGTTTATCACTTGTACAGTAGAAATAAGAAAGCAAGTTGTATCATAGATGTTCATAGGTTATAGCAGCATTGTAGAAGAACAACATGGTATTTTTCCAGTAAGTCGATACCAATTTTGACATGTAAGAAGTCATGTTAAATCTGACTGCTGATGAGACCAGATCTGTTGTGTTGTTGAGTCTTTGTACATTACTTGAGAGTCTGTGTCTATCCTTTTAGTTTTTGGCTGCTTTTATAGCATATGGTCTTCGGTGGCACGTATCAACTTCCTCCTGTAACTCAAGATTCATTTGAGAGCAATCAGTTGTATTAATTGTGTGAAAGAACAGTTGTTGGCTGTATGCTTCTGGATTTTTATTCGTGAAATAATATTGTGGCTTCTGCCATTGTGCCTTTTCAGGGTGGAGACTTGAGATACTGTCAAAAATGTTCCCACTTTAAACCTCCACGGGCACATCATTGTCGTGTCTGCAAAAGGTGTGTTCTGAGAATGGTATGTGATATTCAGGGTTGCTTTTGTGCGTGTTTCAAAATTTTATTGGTCATCAATCAACTTGGCATTGTATTCATGCAGGACCATCACTGTGTCTGGATCAACAATTGTGTGGGGAATGAAAATTACAAGATTTTCTTTGTATTTGTTCTCTATGCAGTAACAGCCTGCATTCATTCGATGGTGTGTTTCAGCTCCCTTATTTACTGGTCAAGTGCCTGTCATGTGGTAGAAAAATGGCTAATGATCTTGTTTCAGGTTCTTTATCTTGGCAGTGCTTCCCATGATGTCGATAAGGATGAACTCCACAGCGGTGGCTCCTTCAGGACTTCATATGTATGTAATTCTTTCGCAATTTGTTCTTATATATGTTGCCTCACCAGTTTATTTAACCTGACAGGTTATTTGTGGGATTTTGCTATTTCCCCTGACTTTGGCATTAAGTGTCCTTTTAGGTTGGCACATATATCTCATCTTTCATAACAAAACAACTATTGAGGTTTGGAAAGTCTAATGTCAATTTCCTTAGTATTATTCTCTGAATCATATGTCAAATGTCTTAATTTGTTGATGTGCTATTTAGTATCATGAAGGAGTAAGAGCAAAATGGCTTGCAGAAAAAGAAGGAAATGCCTACCGGCATCCATATGATCTTGGTGCATATGACAATCTCTCAGCAGTAAGCATATTCTAGCATTCTTGTTTTTCATTATTGCCTTGAATAATCCTTGATGATATATTATCCAATGTGGTTTGCTGCTAGACACCAAGGACAAATCAATCTGAAATTACTAACATTGATGATGATACATATCACTCGACAGAGCCTTTTTGCCAGAGTTGTTGCCATTCTCTTTTTAAATTCTGTCATTAGTGAACAATGAGACAACTTGTGTAGCATCTCACTACTAATTTTTCTCTGAGAAATGCAATATGCTGGCAAGATTTTTATGTGAGGCTTTCACAAAGGTTCAATACCATCTCACATCCGTTTGTCATTTATTTGATGGCTTGATTCTATGTTGAAGGTTATGCCATTTCATATGTCTAGTGAACAATCAAAGGAATTAGGAGCCCATGAACAAAAGCGGCATGTGATTTAATGTTTTCTGAATTCTAGTGCATCATATGTGTTTTGCAGGCACTGGGATCAAACATCTTTTGTTGGTTATGCCCCACAATGGGAGGACATACTGGTTCTGGGCTGAGATTTCGAACTTCATTTGACAATACACATTCTTTGGTGCCAAGATGATACATTCAGAAAGTAAGCTATTTCATGGATGATCGCCTACTGTGAGTTATTTCTATTGATAAAGTTAATTCACGATGGTGTAATTTTGTGAGTGGGCTGTGTTTGTCACTCTTTTGACGGAAATCTAGAATGAATGCTCAAGATGTGGCTCGATATGTGACAATTGGAAGGTGCTGGAGAAGTTAAAAGGTGTTGAATGACCACAAGACAATCCTAATATCAAAGGCTGTGAGTACAGGTCGGTATGTTCACTAATTCTTGTGCACTTTTAACAAGATCCAATGCTCTGTTCCACTCAGTTGTAACTAATGTATAGCATTCCGTTGTCAAGTGTTTTTGTTGTCAAGGATAATTTACCCAATTTGATGTTTGATTGGCTTTCACAATTATGCTTGGAGGCCTGCTTTTATGGGATGGAGGCCTGCTGTGTGCATAATTCGGGTCTAAATTCATTAGGCCCAACTTATATTTTAAATTTGATTTTTTAGTAAAAAATTACCGGTTTTATTATGATTTTGTGCAAAATTATTTACTTTATTACTATTAATAAAAAAGTATTTATCTTATATTAAAAATTTATAAAAAAAATTTGATTAAAATATTTTAAATTTGTTTATATTAATTTAATTTTACTAATTAAAATTAATATAAAAATTATTTTTATTTAATTTTACTTTAAATAAATATTAAAATAATATAAAAAATAATTTATTTTAATTTAATTTTTAAGAAATATCGATTGCTCTTATTTTATAATATTAAAAATTAAAATTTAATTATCAGATTGATTGTTTAATCATTATAAATCGGTTGTACAAAATAAATTTAAAGAAAAACAAGTTAATTTTTTATATTAATTTCACGTTTTTTAAAACTAAAATTAGATATTTTTTTAAAATATTTTAATTAAGATAATTGTTTTAAAATTATATTATTAAGGCGAGTGATTTTTTATTAATAATAATAATATAGATAATATTTATAGTTTGACAATAACACAGGTGATTTATTACTAAAAATATTTAAATTTTTATGGGATAATTACCAGTGACCCCCTGTAATTTGGGGTAATTACCGCTAACCCCCGTAATTTCCGTAATTACCCCCACCCCTCAAATTCGCCCGTATTTACCCACAGCCCCCTGATTGTTATTTAATCAAAATTTTACCCAAAAATTCCGATTTTACCCCCGTTATTTTTACACATACACCCCTAAAAACTTATTTTTTTATATTTAATCCCCCGGATTTCGGATTTTTCAAATAACACCCCGAAAGAACTTCGATTTACAAAAAAGTCCTCGAAATTCGAATTTTTGCAAATAAACCCCCGAAATTATTCCGATTTATAGAAAAGTCCCCAAAATTCGGATTTTTGCAAATAACACCCCGTGGCGCGGGCGGGAGCGGAGGAGGAGGCCGGCCGGCAGGCGGCAGGCGGCGGGAGCGGAGCCGGAGGCCGGGCGGGCGGGAGCGGAGGCGGAGGCCGGGGCGCAGGCGCGCCGAAACGCGGGCGCGAACGGCCACGGCCGAGGCCGTTCCGCCACAGCGTGCCGGGGACGGAGGCCGAGGCCGGCGCGCCCGCACGCGGAGGCCGAGGCCGAGGCCGTTCCGCCCCCGCGTGCCGGGGACGGAGGCCGAGGCCGGCGCGCCTGCACGCGGGGGCGGAACGGTCTCGGCCTTGGCCGTCCGCGCCCGCGTGCCGGCGCGCCGGCCTCGGCCTCCGTCCCCGGCACGCGGAGGCGGAACGGCCTCGGCGTCCGCCTCCGGTCCCGCTGCCGGCACGCCGGCGCCCCGGCCTCCGCCTCCTTCTCCGGCGCGCGGGGGCGGGATTTTTGCAAATAATACCCCGAAATATTCAAATTTACAGAAAAGTCCCCGAAATTTTGATTTTTGCAAATAACACCCCGAAGTTAAATTTGTAATTTATAAATATTAAATTTGTAATTATAAATATAAAAAACACTAATGTCTTTTTTGTAAAATTTTATTTAAAATATGATTAAAAATATAGACTTATTTATAAAAAAAATATTGAAGGGGTCTATTTGTAAATGTACAATATGAAACTTGTAATTTTAAATTTTAATCTTTGAAACCTTCGATGACTTATTTGTAAAATTTATTGATAAAATAAATAAAATTTGGATATATTTATAGAGAAAAATATTAAAGGTGGTCTATTTTTAAATATAAAAAATATTAAAAATTAATTTTAAAATAATTTTACAATTATTTTAAAAAAAAATCTGAGGGTCTATTTTGTAATTTGTAATTATAAATATAAAAAACACTAATGTCTTTTTTGTAAATTTTTATTTAAAATATGATTAAAAATATAGACTTATTTATAAAAAAAAATATTGAAGGGGTCTATTTGTAAATGTATAATATGAAACTTGTAATTTTAAATTTTAATTTTTGAAACCTTCGATGACTTATTTGTAAAATTTATTGATAAAATAAATAAAATTTGGACATATTTATAGAGAAAAATATTAAAGGTGGTCTATTTTTAAATGAAAAAAAATATTAAAAATTAATTTTAAAATTACAAGTTTCATATTGTACATTTACAAATAGACCCCTTCAATATTTTTTTTATAAATAAGTCTATATTTTTAATCATATTTTAAATAATTTTTTACAAAAAAGACATTAGTGTTTTTTATATTTATAATTACAAATTTAATATTTATAAATTACAAATTTAACTTCGGGGTGTTATTTGCAAAAATTAAAATTTAGGGGACTCTTCTGTAAATTTAAATATTTCGGGGTGTTATTTGCAAAAATCCGCCCCCGCGCGCCGGAGAAGGATGCGGAAGCCGGGGCGCCGGCGAGCCGGCGGCGGGAGCGGAGGCGGACGCCGAGGCCGTTCCGCCCCCGCGTGCCGGGGATGGAGGCCGAGGCCGGCGCGCCGGCACGCGGGCGCGGAAGGCCAAGGCCGAGAGCGTTCCGCCCCCGCGTGCGGGCGCGCCGGCCTCGGCCTCCGTCCCCGGCACGCGGGGGCGGAACGGCCTCGGCCTCGGCCTCCGCGTGCGGGCGCGCCGGTCTCGGCCTCCGTCCCCGGCACGCGGGGGCGGAACGGCCTCGGCCGTGGTTGTCCGCGCCCGCGTTTCGGCGCGCCGGCGCCCCGGCCTCCGGCTCCGCTCCCGCCCGCCGGCCTCCGGCTCCGCTCCCGCCGCCTGCCGCCGCCTCCGCTCCGCCTCCGGCCGGCCGGCCTCCTCATCCGCTCCCGCCCGCGCGACGGGGTGTTATTTGCAAAAATCGGAACTTTGGGGACTTTTCTGTAAATCAGAATAATTTCGGGGGTTTATTTGTAAAAATTCGAAATCCGGGGGGTTAAATATAAAAAAATAAATTTTTAGGGGTGTATGTGTAAAAATAATGGGGTAAAATCGGAATTTTTTGGTAAAATTTTGATTAAATAACAATCAGGGTAAATATGGGCGAATTTGAGAGATGGGGGTAATTACGGAAATTACGGGGGTTAGCGGTAATTACCCCAAATTATAGGGGGTCACCGGTAATTACCCCTATAGAAAATATCATTTTTGTTATTTTGATTCTTTTATATTAAGTGCATTATTGTAAAGGTTTGAATTGAAATGAATTTGTGTAATTTCAAAAATTACACGCAAAACACGCTTTGAAAAAATTGATTTAAAATTTAGCCAAAACAAAGTAATGGACTACACATTTACTTAGCAAATATGCAGAAATCGGGGGAACCGGATCCGACGAATCTGGATTCGAATCCAATGCAATTCAATGCATCTGGACCGTGGATCGAAATCAAACGGTCCAGATTGGTGGTCACTGCATTGACCCGATCCGGTTTCGAAATCGGTGCGGTCCATGTAACCTTGAAAATGAAATATATTAAAAGCTTTTCTAGTGACATGCATTTCATGTTTAGCAAAAAATAAAATAAGTAAATTCATTGATTTCGGTGCGTTTTGAGTTAAATAAAGTGACGTTCTACGTATCTCCAGTCGCATGGCGCTTATCCCGGCACAATGTGTCCATTTGCTAAGTTTTTCCAAAAAATAAAATTTACTAACTAGTATAATTCTATAATTAAATATAATAATGGGTATTTTCAGTAAATTACGTATAACTTTTAAAATTTTATATTTATTTCTCTCCTAAATCTAAAATATTAAAATTTTATCCTAAATTTCCACTTGCCCGCAACTATTTTCCCAGATATTTAACTCGGATTAATTTAATTTAAATTGTGAAATGACACTTATGTCCTTAATTTTTTTTTAAAAAAAGGTGCTACCACCTATATTATTTGAAAAATTACAAATACCTCCGTATAAAAAATATATAATTGTAAATAATTATTTGAATTGCTTATCATCTTGGACCTCATGCCAACGGGATTAGGGTTTCCAGCTAAAGAACTTATTAGTCTTATTGTAACAATAATTTACACAATTCTGAACCAATATAAAATTTAAAAAATTAAGAAAACATGAAATAAAATTAATATTTATCATCAAAATTATTAATTAATGTCTAACACAAGATTTTTCACTTAGTCAAAACTTCAAAACACTATAAAAATCTCTTTAGAGATTAGAGAAAGGGTCTCTTGTATAGTCTCCAAATGAGTTTCCACTTTTCAAAAATCCGAATGTTGGGGTTTATGAAGCAATAATTTTTGCTTCATTTTTATTTTCACTTTAATTAACAAATTAATCAATTTATTATCACTTGTAATTAAGTTCATGGCCCGATATTTTGGAATTTTCACAATATCTCGAAAGCTATTAGACATTGCTTTTGAATGTTAAATCCTGTCCGAAGAAATTTTTACAAGAAAATTAATGATCTAACACAAAGAAGAATATTAGTTTTAAAATTTAGAAAATAAATATAAAAGTGGTATATAATTTACTCATATTTTACCATAAACTATAGAAATTCTTATTGGAGAGTCATAAAAATGTCAAACCAAACTATATAATAAGTTGGACATCAAATCATCTCAAAAACGTAATCTCATAAAATATAAATTTTTTTTATTATATATATTAGACTCTATTTATCTAATATTTAATTTAAGATTAATTTCTCCCGTGTGCTGTTATAACAAATGCTCGTCTAATTTTTAAAGAAACTATTCACAGTTAAATTTCCACAACAATATCAATATAAATCCCAATAGCCCACTAGTCGTTAACCGCACTCATCAATCCACTCGCAAGAAAAGAGACCTAACGATGCCATTCTTGAACCAAAAACAGGAGGAGAAAAGCCATGGACCAGTCAGGGTGCTGGCCGTGCCCTTCCCAGCACAGGGCCACCTGAATCAGCTTCTCAACTTCTCCCTCCTCCTGTCCTCCCAAAACCTCCCCGTCCATTTCGCCGCCTCCGCGACCCACAACCGCCAGGCTCGCCACCGCATTCACGGTTGGGACTCCGCTGCCCTCGAGGCCATCACCTTCCACGACATCCCCTTGCCTCCCTTCCCTTCGCCGGAACCCGATCCTCACGCCCCCAACAGGTTTCCCAACCACCTCGTCCCCTTCTTTCAAGCCACCGTCCGCCACCTCCGCGCCCCGATCTCCTCCCTCGTCCGTGACCTCGCCGCCTCGTCTCGCCGGCTCATCCTCATACACGACCCCATCATGGCTTTCGTGGCCAACGACGCCGCGGAGATACCTGGCGTCGAGGTCTACAAGTACCAGTGCGTGCCGGCCTTCAGTCAACTCGCTTTTCTCTGGGAACTTAATGGGAAGCCTCCGGGTGTTGAAGAAGACAAGAAGCTCAATGCACTTCTCACGCCCATGAACGGCTGCTTCACCAATGAGTTCTTGCAGTTCTTCATGGAGCAGAACTACGCAACGCCGGCGGAAGGTGTGGTCGTCAACGCAAACCGGGCAATCGAGAGCGAGTTCATCGAGCGTCTCAGCAAGGAAGCCGACTTTCAGGGGAAGAAGCTCTTCGCCGTGGGGCCGATCAATCCTGTTAACGCCATGGGAGCCTTTGGCGGGGAGCGCGATGCTTGCCTGGAGTGGCTTGACAAGCAGCCGCCGCGCTCGGTGGTGTACGTCGCATTTGGGAGCTCGACGACGTTCTCCGACGAGCAGATCGAGCAGCTTGCGATCGGGCTGGAGCGGAGCGGGCAGAGATTCTTGTGGATCTTGCGAGACGCTGACCGGGCCGACATATTCATCGACGGCGGGAAGCAGAAGAACATCAATACAATGCTTGATTTCGATAAGCGAGTGGAAGGCAGGGGCCTGATGGTGAGAGGATGGGCGCCGCAGCTTGACATATTGGGGCATCGATCGACGGCGGCCTTCGTGAGCCATTGCGGGTGGAACTCGTGCATGGAAGGGATTAGCATGGGGTTGCCCATTCTTGCATGGCCCTTGCACTCCGACCAGCCGCGGAACTCTGTGCTCATCACCGAGTACTTGAAGGTGGGCGTGATGGTCAGAGACTGGGCTCTCCGGGATGAGATCGTGGCGGCGGATGCAATCGAGGCGGCCATCAAGAAGGTAATGGTGGATGACAAAGGGAAGGAGACGAAGGAGAGAGCAGAGGAGCTGGGGAAGCGGGTTAGGGCATGTGCACTGGAAGATTTCAAGGCCTTTGTTGCTCGTATTACCATGTGAGATTTTATGTCGAAATTGGATTCGGTCGTCGCCGTTGAGACCCGCATATGGTTCGGATCTGATATGTTGGTTTTTCGTAATAATTTAGTGTCTCTTTTTGTTAGAGTTGGAATAATTAATGATCTTGTCTAATCTCCAAATTTTATGTCGTGCTTTTATTTGTGGGTTTGATATGATAAATCAAGGTTTTATCCATGAAAACACTTCTTGGGATTTTGTGCACAGTTTGGTTTAATATCAGAATTAAAATTCAAATTAATAAATTATTTTATAAATTAATATTTTTTATTAAAAATAATTTTATTATAATTTAAAATTTAAAAAAAATTTAACTTTTTATAATAATTTAATTTAATAATGATATAAAATAAATACTATTAATTTTATTTTAAAAATAATTTTAAAACATTTTAATTTTAATTTTAATGTCAAATCAAAAGGTGCGCTGCGTACCAACGTGGCCACCATGCATTCCCACGGAATCTGATTCGGTCCCGCAGGAATTCCGAAAAAATTAAAAGATGTATATATTTGTGACACCCAATGTGATACGTGGCCTTTTCATTGGAAAAAAATTATTGTCACGCAATGCGAGGTAGGATTCATTCCTTTTTATCTGTGGAGTCATTGTAATTTTTAATCAAACTTTTTGAATTAAAATAAAATAAATGATATTAGTACATAATATTCTGTTTAATTTGAGGCTAAAATTACAGATAATCTAACTAAAATTTTAATTTTTATTAAAAAATAAAACTGTATTATTAAATTTAATTATTATAAAAAAATTAATAGGATTAATTTTTAAAAAATATTTTACTATTTTTAATTAAATTATCCTAAATCATCTTAAATAATATGTGATTATTATGTTGCTGCTAGCCAAGTCGTGCCACCAGTTTGATTAGTGTAGCAGTATAAAGGAAAAGCACAAGTCCGCATCCTTATCCTCTTCCCCTCGAAATGGAACCCTCAGCCATCGAACAAACCCCTCAAGTTCAAGATGTTGCCGTGGTGGTTGTGCCCTTTCCAGCACAGGGCCACCTGAACCAGCTCCTCCACTTCTCCCTTCTCCTCTCATCCCACGGCCTCTCCGTTCACTACGCCGGCTCCGCCACCCACAACCTCCAGGCCCGCCTCCGCCTCCACGGCTGGGACTCCGCCTCCATGGACACCATCACCTTCCATGACCTCCCCTTACCTTCCTTTCCCTCTCCACCACCTGAGGGCACTGCTGCCAACAACTTCCCTGACCATCTTCTACCTCTCTTCCAGTCCCTCCCCAATCTCGAAACGCCTCTAGCCTCTCTATTCCGCTCCATCTCCGCCGAAACTCGTCGTCTCGTCGTTGTGCTTGACCCGCTCATGGCGTTTGCTGGCAAGGTGGCGGCGGATATTCCGAACACAGAAATTTATAAGTATCAGTGCGCCCCGGCCTTCTACCTACTCTCCTTTCTCTGGGTGCAGCAGGGGAAGCCGATTGAACCTGGCTCCATGACGCACGAGCTTGTTCTCACTCAATTCGACGACGCCTTCAGCCCCAGTTTCCTCCACTTCAGGAATCGCCGCCACTACGACAAAACAGCGGCTGTGGAAGCTGGATTCTTAATCAACTCTTGCCGCCCAATTGAAGGCGAGTTCGTCGACCTTCTTGCTCGAGAGCCATCGTATAAAGGCAAGAAGCTCTTTACTATCGGTCCAGTCAATCCAGTAACCAACAAAGGGCAGAGAAGTAAATTTTCAGATTGGCTTGACAAGCAGCCCCTGGCGTCAGTGGTGTACATAGCGTTCGGGTCGACGACTACGATGCCGGACGAGCAGATCGAGCAGCTGGCGATTGGACTGCAGCGCAGCGGTCAGCGATTCATCTGGGTGCTTCGGGACGCCGACAGGGGCGATATATTCGCTACCGGCGAGGAGAGAAGGGAAAAAAGGCTGCCGCCGGAGTTTGAGAAGGAGGTAGCGGGGACGGGGCTGGTGGTTCGGGAGTGGGCGGTGCAGCTGGAGATTTTGGCGCATCCGGCAACGGGGGCGTTCATGAGCCACTGCGGGTGGAACTCGTGCATGGAGAGCTTGAGCATGGGCGTGCCAATAATGGCGTGGCCGATGCACTCCGACCAGCCTCGGAACGCTGTCGCCGTGGCGGAGCACTTGAAGGTAGGGGTCATGGTGAGGGAGTGGGGTCGGCGGAAGGAGGTGGTGCCCGCAGCGGCGGTGGAGGAGGCAGTGAAGAGGGTGATGGTTTATGAGGAAGGGAAAGTGATAAAGAAGAGGGCAGTAGCGCTGAGGGATGCTATTTGCGCAGCTGTTTCGGAAGGTGGATCTTCTCGAGAGGAGCTCAAGTCCTTCGTTGCTCATGTCACCAGATTCTGAGGCCAAGGTTTTGCTCGCGGTTGGTGACGTTCTAAACCCAAACCAAACATTTGGTTTTGATTCTGGGTTAGCTTGGCTATCATCGAATGCAGATTTGTTTCGGTTTCGACCACGGTTTACGGTTTACGATTTCGGTTTCGATTTCGGATCGGTCGAAACCAATATGTTTCTGTCGTTTCGGTCGTTTCGGTTTCGACCGAATAAATTTTTTAAATTATTAATTGGGCGTTGATCAGAATTTGACTATATTTTGACTGTGCTTTGACTTCGAATTAAAAATATAATAAAATATTAGAAAAAATTTGGAAAATTATGAATGAATTTGTACTTAATTTTACAATAATTTCAAATATTATTAAGCTAATTAAAATTAATTTTGATAGTTAGTCACTGATATTGTCTGCTTTTAATATATATTAGTGTATGAAAAAAATATATAAGAAATGATATGAATATGATTAAAATTTAAAAATTAATATAAGCAAATTTAACTTTTTATTAAAATGTATTTCACACGTACATAATTTCTAAATTCTAAGATAATACAACTAGTCATCATAATCATCATCGGTTGAGTTTGGAATATCTGAATGTGGAATTACAAATTTAGTATCTGAATGATCCGGACGAGTATTTATGGGCATATGAATCAAAACAATTAGCTCTGCGCGATCTCATGGCAGCGGATCTGAAGTATAACAATATATCGAAGGTCTAAAATAAAAATTATATTTTGACTAAAATTTAATTTAATTTTAATTATTTTTTAACTTCCAATTAAAAAATTATAATATATTTAATTTTTTAAAAAAATAATGAATAATTACGTGAATAATATTATGTACGTAAATAATATTTGACAGAAACCAATAAGGACGTCGAAACTAAATTGGCGACAACACTGGTTCCAGTTTAAGGCCAGTCTCATCTTACGGGAGCACGAGTCAGGTTAGCGAGGACACGAGATAGGCGAGAGAACGGCGGTAGACTAGTAAGAGCGCAGGGTTTTTGGGTTCGAACACAAAGCCAGTGCGAGGTCCTCCCCACAACCCCCCCACCCCGCCCCCAACCCGCGCGAGCTTGGCGAGCTCCTGACCACCCGCCTGTCCGCCCGGAGCTCCCGCCCCCCCCCCCCCCCCCCCCCCCCCCCCCACCCCCCCCCCCCCCCCCCCCCCCCCCCCGCGCGAGCTCGGCGAGCTCTCGCCCGGCCGCCTGCCGGCCCGCCCAAGCCCAGCAATCTCCCTCCCGCTCTCGCTCGAGCCCACCTGAGCGCAAGCTCGGCGAGCTCACACCCCCGCACGCGATCCCGGTGAGCTCACGCCCCCGCGTGCGATCCCGGTGAGCTCACGCCCCCGCACGCGAGCCCGGCTAGCTCCAACCCCCCCGCTCTCGAGCCCGGCGAGCTCGAGCTCCCGCCCCCGCGTGCGATCCCGGCGAGCTCCCCCCCGCGCGCGCCCCCAGCGAGCTCCCGCCCGTCCGCGCGCGAGCCCGGCAGCTCCCGCCCGCGCGCGAGCCCAGCGAGCTCCCGCTCCCGCGTGCGTTCGTTGGCGAAGATGAACAGTAATGAACAGTAAACCGTAACCGATACGAAACCTGCGGTTTCGTTGCGGTTCAGGCCGAAACATTTCGGTTTCGGGCGAAACAGCGAACCTTGGTTTCGACCTTCGGTGGGTGGTTGACCGTTTAGGAAATTCTGGAATTAGTAAATTTTAATAATTATGTGAAATTAATGAAATTGACAGAATGGATAATTTTGATATTTGATATTTTTAGGATGCGTTTATTTGTTAAATTTGATTGAAGCGAGAATTATAAAGTTTTTGTGAGTTCAAAAAAATAATAAATTTTGGAAATTTTGGGTCCATTTGAATAAATTTTCAATGTGTAATTGAAAAATTAGTCTATTTTATCAATTATGAGGAATTGAGCCAATTATTAAAATTGTCTAATTTTGGTATTTGAATGAATAATTTTTTGAAAAAATTAGAAATTAATTAATTTCCTCAATTTTGAAAAATATATTTAATTTAATATTAAATTTGATACAAGATACTAAAAAAATATAAATATAATTTACAAACACAAAATACATATTATTTTTTAAAAATTAATATTTTATTTATAAGTAAATAGAATAATATAATATATTAATATTAGAAAATATTAATTAAATAAAAAATAATTTAAATTTTAAAAAGATCCAAAAATAAAAGATTCTATAATTATAATATAATTAATTTAAGATTATTTAATTTTTTTGTTATTAAATAATTTGATAAATATAAAATACCCATATATTTAAATTTAAGAATAGATTTGATATAAAATAATAAAAAAATATAAATATAATTTACAAACACAAAATATATACTATTTTTTAAAATTAATGATTTATTTATAAGTAAATAGAATAATATAATATATTAATGTTAGAAAATACTTAGTTAATTAAAAAAATAATATGAATTTAAAAATATCCCAAAAATAAAGGATTCTATAATTATAATATAATTAATTTAGGATTTATTTATTTTTTTTCTTGTTAAATATTTTGATAAACATAAAATATATTTTCCTAGAAACATAATTTATTATTTCAAAAATTAATATAATTATTAAAATAGTGCATAAATGAAGTATTATATAAATATAATAAAATTAATTTAATATTTTTTTATTATATTTTAGCTAATAAGTTAAATAATTTGATAAACTTAATAATTACAATTTTTAAAAATGATTTTATTTTTAGTTAAATAAAAATTTTAAAATTAAAATAGGTAAATTAACTTAAAAATAAATAAAATTTGAAAAATAGCTTAAGGGTTATATAAATCTATCATTTAATTTGTGAGTTTCACCGTAATTCTTTAGAATTGGGTATATTCCTTTTAAAATTTTTGGAATTCAAAACTAAAATTAAGAAAGGGTTGAAATTGTCCAATTTTCTCAATTTTAGATTTTGAAATCGAATCAAACGTCAAAATTAGGGAATTAAATTTTTAATTCTTTCAATTTTCTCAATTTCAAAATTTTGAAATGCATCCAAATAGGCCCTTAGTGTAGTTATTTATTTGTATTTTTTAAAAGTTTGGAGATTCTTGCTATTCCAGTGTTTGTGTTGTTAAAAATTTTTAGAGATTTTTTAAATTTTATGAGTTTAATTATTTATTTCATTCAATTTAGAAGTTGAAAATTTCTATCTGATACGTCGGTTAACCAAACTTGATAGAGACTTTAATTTGATTTTTTATTTAATATGTTTGAACGGCCAAACTTAACATAAACATAAAGATTCTATAAGTTCAAACAAAATGTAATGTTTTATTAATTTGTTTTTGTAATTTTTCTCTAATAAAAATTATGTAGCATACCTCAATCCTTTTCTTTTTTTTACTCAAAATTGCCAGCTCAAAATTGAATTAGCACTAAATTGGGGAGCTCCCCAATTCTCCCAATTTACTGCAATCAAATACCCAAATTTAAGAAACTGGGTTTTAGTTTCTTGAGTTCTCTGGGTTTTTCGAGTTCGAGGTACAACTAAACGCACCTTTAGCTAGAGTTGAGTGAAATTGAGTAATTCCAAATTCCTTCAATTCCTTTATTTGATTTATAAATAAAATTCAAATATGTTAATTTCTAAAATTCTTGTATTTGTTTGGATGGGAAATTAAGGATAAAATCACCCATTTAGATGTTTACTCCTTTTTTTAAAAAAATTAGAATTTATTTTACGTATGATTGGATACATATTAAAAATATCAGTTTCACACAAATAATTGAAATAAAAAATGCAAAAAATTAGAATTAGCAATGGTCTATGTTTATGCATTTGGCTAGATTAATTGTCATTTTCCACAAACTTAATCTAATACAGATAAACTATTCTAACTTTCACTATTAATATCTAAGGAATATTGTTAATCTAAACAAGCTATGTAAGTTTAGCAAAAATAATCTCTACATGATTATTTTAGCAGATAATTTAAGGATACGCCCGGCAAACAAAAACATATATAAATAGAAAATTACATACAAGTTGGCAATTATATAAAATATGCCACGTAAGTAGACTTAAAATATGTGAAAGAATCACCCTGTTTTACCATCCAGCATGAACTATTATATTATATTATTTTTTTGGAGAGACATCGTAGCCTATTGATTTCTACAAAAACTATTATTTTACATGTACCGAATAATCACAGTAAAAATCTCTATCCACAAAATAGAATCTTCGCATCGAGCCCCTACTTAATTTGCATTATCACCAAACTAGAATCTTCACATTCACAAAAATAAAATCTTTTGCGCCAAAATAATTACCTTCTCAAAGACAATTTATTTTAAACACCAACAAAATGTCTTCTAGTACAAAAACTTCATCACCAAATTATTATAGTAAATATTTAGGAAAATAAAGAATTGTTATAAAAATAAAAAATTGAAAATAATATTAGGAAAGGGCGATCTAAAGTAAAATTTTTTTTTTTAGAATAGTACTTCTTTCACACTGTTGTATATTACTTGATAAGAAAGTATCTCAAGAATATAATACCTAATATGAATATGTGATTTGGTATGTATTTCAAATCTGTTTAGAACTCTAAATCTTTCATGATTAATGCTGAGAATATAAGAGAGAAGTCTGTTCAGTTATTAACTATTATTTTATTGTAAATCTATGTTTATCTTTTATTTTCTCAAGACTCATGAAAAACTTATATTTATAGATTACATAATTATTTACGAAGTGATACTTATAAATAATGTATTTTTTCCTTAATAGACAAATATAATCAAAATAAATAGACATATTCAAAAAAAATACACTCTTTTATAATTTTTATTTAATTATTATTATATAATATTATTTTTTATAACTCAAATAACAACTCTAGGTCTCTATATAACAAGATGGGCAATAATATATAACCAACATCTAAAACTAAAGTTGATATCTAAGAACAATTCGTGATCAGGAAATTTTTTTTTTTTTTGAGAGATCTGTGGAACATTGACCATCCATATCAAATTTTTTACTTTGAATCAGAAAATGTTGATCATCAATCAACTTCACCAATTCAAACATGAGAAACTAGTTAAGAGCATCAACCTTCACCCCTCATACTCACAGGTAAATCATTTCCAAAATTCATCCATAAGGTTAGTTGTAAATAGAAGTGAATACACAATAATCAACTCAATTGTTAACGTACGAAGAAAAAATTAATGGAACTCCAAAAGAAAAAAAGGACTTAGGCGAAGAGGGCATCTTGTTGAGCCTTTAATTAGAAATTGGGATCAAGGAACCACAACTTGGGTCATACTAAGAGATGGCTATTCGATTAAGTGGGCATGTTAAACTTTCACAAGAAACCATATTAGTAGCATCTTTTTAAGTAAATCATCAACAAAGTAATAATCCAATTAAATTTATCAAAAACTAGTAAAGAAAACAAACAGTGTGAATACTACTTTGATAGAATACATCTGTTTCATGATGATTTGTTTTCAGATTAGAAACATGTTGATAGATTGTGTTTTAGAATCAACTCTAATTACATGCTAGAATTCATTAATTAATTATAACAATATATTGATCTCAGGTTAGAAATATGCTATTTGTATAGCTGCGCTTGATCAAGCAATCACTCCGAACGCTAGCATGAATAAGCACCAATACATGGACGAGGAGGAGAAGGGGTGGCGAAAGAGAAGGGACAATGGTGTGAGGGACGGAGGGCAAGATTGATGACGAGAGGCTTACCAACGCGCAAGGAGGAGAAGGGACAGTGACACAAGCAAGTAAGGGTCGAAGTAAGGATGCGTCCATTGTTGGAAAAGAGAGTTCGCATCATTTTAGTGGAGAGTCGGTCAATTTCAGTAATTTTATATTTTTTTTGATGCGAAATTAGAAAATTGGAGCCTTTAATTTTACTAATTTTTTAATCGAAATGTTAATTTGATAATTGTATCGCAGTTTCTATACCAAAAGATATGAATTCAAAATCTGAAATTTTTTAATTACAGATCTTGGATTCATCTTGAATTACGAACGCGTCAAAATATCATATCGGTTTTTCTCCTAATGTGAGAAACTAAAATTGAATTGGATTGTTACTTAATTGTTTGCTACTTGTTTACTGCGAAGAGTCATGTAATTAATACTGAACGATTTTCAATTGACTCACTTCTACTTTATCCAAAAAACATAAATCATATTTTAAAATGGAATATTGTCTAGCAAATACTTGGATTTATCAATTTGGGACGAGATTAAGAAGCGGATTGCATAGGCCACAATTCATGGAACTTATCAAATGGAAACTCAGTAATTAGATTTAAAATAATTCTAGTGACAATCAATTTATCGAATGATGAATCAGCAAAATGCTTGGAAAAAAAATAAATTAACATAGTTAATCATGTTTTTTCGTAAGATACATGTTAAATCACAATTTATACGTGGACTTATTCCAAATCACAATTGCCGCTTAACCTGGTAATACTTTGTATCAATGGCAACAATACGCACAGGTTATTACAGACGGTGGGAGTATTCGTGGGGTTATATATATAATTTTCTTCACTTTATAAAATCTCTACAAAATATTTTAACTATACAGGGGAATAATTGCAAAACATCCGAAAGACAAACTTGCCAGATGTCGCATAACGAATATTCATGCAATTTGAGTATTCTTTAGGGTATGAATGGAAATTCAACACTCCAAAAGTTTGGAGTAATTTCCTATTTTCGGGGTGGGGAGGGTATATTAACAAAAATACCTTTCCTGAGGTTGGATAACTCAGGGTCTTTCTACAAATAATGCTGATTTAAGGGCCAAATGAAAAACCTCCAAAATTTAGGGTGCTTTTGGTACGGGATCAGGGCTAAGCTGATTCTGTCCAGACCAGATTATCTTTCAAACATTAAAAATTTAACCGTACTAACATTATTTTATTTATTTAAATTTTAATCATGTTTTGACTAAAATACCCTCACTTGATCTGAACCGTCGGATCTCGATCCAACGGCTCAGATCGGGTAACAGCCGAATACCGTCACTTGATCTGAACCGTTGGATCTCGATCCGACGGCTCAGATCGAAGAACAGTAAAACCCGCGCTCCGCAGGTGACCTCGGGCGAGCTTGGGCGCCCAGCCTCCGGAGGCGAGCTCTCGCGGCGAGCTCCGCGGGTGACCTCGGGCAAGCTCGGGCGCTCGGGCTCCGCGGCCGAGCTCGGGCGGTCGGCTCTGCACGCGAGCTCGGGCAGCCGGCTTCGTGCGCGATGTCCGCCGGAGAAGAAGATGAACAGTAATATGTACAGTACTCAACCGAGGGCATTTTAGTCAACAAAAAATTTTAACAATCTGTTAACCAGATCAGGGACCAAACGGGATTTATTTGACCACATTAGCGTTTTACATTTTACCCATTCTTTTAATTTTGACATTGAACTTGACCCCGTACCAAACGGACCCTTAATGTGTAAAAGTCGTGACCGAGCCAGAGGGAGATTCTGAGAAAAATTAAATTATGAAATCAGAATAATTGAGCGATTCAGAAAAATTAAAATAATTAAAATAATTAGATAATTTTAGTATTTGGATGAATATTTTTTGAATGTAATTGAGATTTAATTAATTTATAAATTTTAAAATTTCGTATGAAATTGATTAATTTCATTAATTTATTAAATTTTTGTATTTGATTAGAGTAGAAATTGAAAATTAATATATTAAAAAAAAATAATTTATATATAAATTATTATAAAAATCACGAGCGGAAGTTGAGCTCTTCTACATAAGATCTACCTACAAAACATAACATTTTCCAATATAATACAGTCCAAATTCTGAACTATTTCAAATCTGTTAACTTTCATCGTCACAAAATTACCTGAATTGCGGGAGAAACAAAAGCCCACCAATTCACAACAAAATTCAAGAAATAAGGCAGAAAATCGTGATTGCTCCTAAATTTTTTTGATGAAATATGGCATCATCTCGGTTTAAAAAGCTTAAATTTGGGAAGCCCTGAAGCAAGGGTAATGCCCAACCAACGCCGATGATCTAAACTGCAAATTATCACATTTATTTCCTTAAAAAACGATTTCCATATACCATTTATTCAGATGATAAAAACTCCAACAGAACTGCAAAAAAAAAGTGATTAGAAACCTCTGGAAATCAAATTAAATCATTCCGCAAGCCATACATCGAGCTCCAAAATCGGCGCCCATAAATAAGAAAAACAAAGGATCACGACAATGATCATGATCCAATTGCATTCCCTCCACAGTAAGAAATAAAAATAAAAATAAAAAAGGAGAAGATCCGGGGAACCTGAAGGAACCTGGTTTCAATCATTGGTTTTGATCTTCTTCGTGGCCGTGGGCTGGGACGAGAAGCACCCCATCGCTTCTTCTCGCCCGTCGTCTTCTTCTTCTTTTTCTTCGCATTCTCGAGATCAGAAACGATGCGGTGATTCCTGATCTTATTCGGCCAGCAGCGCACGGAGTGAGAGACGAGATTGGATCAGCGGTGGAGCAGGTTAGACAAAAACGCAGCTATGGTGGCGCATATCAGCCCAGAATGAAGCTCGCACTAAGTAGTCCCATGCGAATTTGGACTGGCAACTCGCGGAGTCGGAGAGGACTTGGACCAATAGATGCCTTCAATTGGTAGTGCACGAAGTCGGAGGCGAGTGCGAGATTAGACTTGCAGACAAGCTTGGTTAGACAAAGATGAAGCTGTCGGGGGGCTATGGTGACACAAATCAGTCAGAGATGAAATTCGCATTAAGAAGCCCCATGCCAGCTCGGACCGGCAGCTCACGGAGTCGGAGAGGATCTTGGACCAACAGACGCCTTCGGCCGGCAACGCACGAAGTCGGAGACAAGATTGGACCAGCAGATGAAGCTCGCATGGGGCTATGGTGGCGTAGATTAGACATAGATGAAGGTTGAACGAAGCAGCAAATGAGCGTCAACTGACACAGCGTGGAGTCAGAGATGAGGTTGGTTCGGCAGCGCACGAAGTCGAAGACGAGCTTGAATTGGTAGCACACGGAGTCAGAGACGAGCTTGGACCAGTAAATAAGCTTTAACCGACGGAGCACGCTGTCGGAGATCAACTTCGACTGGCAAAGCGTAGATCAAATACAAAAGGCATAGATCGAGCACGACAGGCATTGGCTCACCATGGAAGGCACAAATCGAGCACGGCAAGTGCTGATCGTGTTCGATCACTGACAAAGACGTAGATCAAGCACGGGACACGATCAAACATGGAAAAGACAAGTAGAAATGATGCTTTCCGGAGGAAAAACCTAACTCCCTCGTGGAAAAATAGTGAGAATTCAGACGTGGGATCCACTCCAATTCTCCCGAAATTGGTGTCTTCGGTAATAAAAAGTTAGGAATTCAAATCCGGAATTCAGAAGCGCTCAAAATCATTCAATTTTTTTTTATTCCTAGATATAGAATTGAAGCAAAAACAATAATACAAGAAATTGAATTCTCTTCGTTCCGGATTTCATGAATCTAAGCAAACAGTGCCTTCCCTGAATGAAAATCTAGGATTCCGTTGGTCGGAGGTGAGGAAAGAAGAGAAACGCATCATGTCGAAGAAGAACAACCTCGCAAAGAGGAGGAAGCAGCACGAGTTCGATCTCCAGAGTACGATCCAAGTTATTGCATTCGTCTGTTCTGATGTTTCTTTTGATTGCTTCCTTTCCTCAATATTCGTTTTCTACCCAAATTCAGGGGAGAAGGAGAAGAAGGAGAAGAACTTCAAGAGGCTGCAGGCGAAGAATTCCAAAATGAAGGTTTTGATTTTATTCTCATCATATCTCTTCTTCTAGTGTTTTAATATGTTGCAGTTATGCTGGTTATTTTCAATGTTGCATCTCTGTTTCTTTTTTTTTTTTTTTTTTTTTTTTTTTTTGCTAGGTCTCTCAATTTGTTACTACAAGTGTTATTGTGACGAGAGTCAGATGAGTCAGATGCAATTGCAGTGAAACATATAAATAACAAGTTTTGTTAGGAGAAACTGAGTAATGATCGATTTGATCATTAAGCAGCTCAGTTTGTGGTCAAGGTATCCAAAACAAGAGGATTTCATTGTGGATGGAACAAACAGAACTATTTCCCCATAACCTACTATAGTGTCAATGGTAGCAATTTAGGGGATGTTATCATTTTTTGATTAGTGATTACGCTTTTTTGGTAAATATATAGTATTTCATTTGCACTAAGTAGCATACTTGTCTTTAATCTGCTTGCTATTCAACCGATATGGCTGAAATAAATTTTGTTCTCCGGTAGGCTGTACTAGTTGTGATATTTGTCCTAAACATATTCTATCTTTATCGGGAATTTGTTCCCAAAATAATACTATGCTTATAGATTGTACTTTGGTAGTTTTTATGTATTTATCATCACTATATGATTCTTTTATGTGATAAAATTGATATGTCTTGCTTGAATGAATTAGTTGGTGCTCTGTTCTCTCAAAAGAAAAAGAAAATAATCGATCATAAAAAATGTATACTTATTGGCGAACATTTGTGCATTTGGTTTATCCCAGTCATCGAACCAGATCAAATAGATTGAATCGACAAATTCAATTCTCTAAGTTTAAAAACTGAACCGAACCGAAATTGTTCAGAAACCGAATCGGTCAATTTGATCCAAAAACCGAATTTAAACTGAATTCAAACCATTGCATATAAGCAAAACAAATTTTTAGTTCAAATTCAAACCATTGCATATAAGTTCGAATTCAAACCAAATTCAAACCGAAATCAAATTTGCTTCAAACCTGTGGATATTAAAGAAGTTACTTAATACCTAAACCTGTGCATAAAAACTATATCAAGCTAATTAAGGCTTGTCATATGAATTATCAGGAACCTAAACCGGTAATTAGCAACACCAAAATACCAATTACTATCCCAACTATAGCATCAACATACCATTAACATCAACATATCACAATACTGATATAATTCTGTAAACCAAGTCAAGTAAAGATAATTAGCAACAACCAATATTTTATGTCTTATCAAAGCCAAAATGCTTGCAAATTTTATTTCCTGTTCTTGATGGTGTAGAATTAATTTGCTCCATCAAAGTTAAACTTTTCTCAAATTTCAAAACTACCTAAAAAGAACATTAGAAATAAATTAAAATAATTTTGAGATAAGTAACGTGAACTTAAACTTAAAATGAATATAAACAACCTGAACTTAAAAACATTAGAAGCATCAAATTAGAAAAAACAAAGACATAAAATTAGGCCAAAAAAAATATAAAATGGAAATACATCAAAAACATTCAAGCATGTTTAAACCTTAAATTCTTCAAATAGTCAAAAGACTTAAAACATTAAATGATGACTTTTCAAAATTCAAAGGTTATGACATCTAATTTCATCATTATCAACACAAAAATAAAAAATTATTTAATGATTAAGTGATCATAATTTTAAAAATATATAATTGATCATAGTTTTAGAAAATATATAGTTTTAGTAATAAAATGTAACTAATATAAATCTTATCCTCTTGAACTTTTTCAAGCTTTCCTCAACAATAAATTTTATTTTTGATTTTCAAATTCAATCGTGAGTGCAAATGATAACTTGTACCAATATATGAGTCAAAGAGTTATGAAAATGATTAACTATATGCCCTCTTGTATTAAAAGCTAATTTGGAGGTTATTGTGAAGATGGATATAACTAATATATCATAAGTCATTTGAACATGAAGCATATGACTATTTACTTTTCAAAAGCCTAAAATATCGAAAATTGACTCATTTTGTTGAAGATCTTTAGACAAACACTTATCTAATTTAGATTCTATTTCGCCATGAGTGAAAGAATTTTTGTGCTCAACAAATATATTATTTAAATTATACTTTTTTGAATGCATTGGCACACTTGATCCTTTATCATTTTACATCCTTTCAGATTGTAGCCACATTTTGTATTTCTTGAATAATTTATTTGCATGTTCATGCAATTTTCTCTTTATGATACTGCTTTTTCTTTCATATATTTTTTGAACTTCAAATTCAATATATTCTACCTTGTGTCTTGGATCAAAGACAATATAATGAACAAAAGCATATTAATATTCTCTGGTTCATACTAATACTTGTCATATTTTTCTTTCATCATAATAATTATATTTTAGATTTTTTGTCATTACTTACTTTTCATATATTTACAAGAAGGTTAACTTGTTAATTTTTTTTTGAGCAAATGAGAGTTTACTTTATTATAGTCTTGCAGTGCAAGGAATAAAATGATGCATATATTTGTATCATTACAAAACATTCAACAAAATAGAAGACTTTTACATCCTTCCAACACAAAAGGATTCCCAAAATGCTAAAACCACCAAGGCTTCAAACCTAGCTTAAATCGATTTTAGTTATGACTCTTAGCTCAAATCTACTATGTTTTTATTCCAGTTCTTTTGTAACAATATATGATACATGTTAGTAAAGTTCACATAAAAAAAATTAGAGATCTCTCCCATCTTCTTTTTCTGTTTTTCAGAATCAACACATATCAAAGCTTCACCAAGACTTGAATGTTATGAAAGGTAACTATTGTTGATTTACATTTATTTTGAAAAATCCTCCTATTTTTTTATGTCTAAATTGACTAATGCCAAAATGATCATCAATTCTAACTGTTTCGCTCTTACAATTCAATCTTCTCCGATCTATCCACAAATTAGAAATAAACATAGGTGAGGGCTACATAGAATTTGGACAAAATTAATAATCAAACAAATATGAAAAGTAACAAACATAGAACAAATGATCTGAGTTTTCAGGTTTCTTTTGATATAGTACACATGAGTGTATATTGTCATTCCAGTTTTTTCCTTTTTAATTTTTCATTGTTAATATATTGTTATGAAAAATCAACTAAATAAAAGCTTTGATTTTTAGGGAATATGGTAGTTTCCAGATTTTGATAAGAAATAAAAATCTCATCCCTCTATCAATAAAAAAAAAATGCAAATCTCACTGAGAAGGATTTTTTCCATCTCCATATTATACTATTATCATTCTCTCTTGAAATTGAATATATTACTATTTTGATATCTTCTTCAACAGCTCTTTTTCTTATAAATGGACTTTGTAGTTCAGCATCTAATAGTATGATATTCCTATTTTAACCTCCCTTATAAGCTTTAGGAAATATCAACTCCAAATTGAGCCCATTGATCCATGCAATGTAATTGATACTAACAATAAATTTGTGCTTTACTTTCAAGATGGCTCTCCAGAAATCAGCTCATTTTGTAATTGTAAAACTGGTAGCTCATATATGTAATAATTAGTCAATACTATTCTTTTCCATGGGTTGTTCTGATTGTGAAATAACTTGTATCACCATTTCATTAGTAAGGCTTGATTGAAAGCTTCAATATATTATATTTTCATACCATTATTTTGTCATTTGTGCAAATTAAATTCTACCTAACCAACTGATATTTATTCTTTAACTTTGTTCCTCTCCATAGGAACCTAGTTTTTATTTGATCGACTTAGAAGATGATCTATTTGGGAATTTGATAAATGCTATCCAATAGATTGAAGTGGCATTCAACACAGAATTAAGCATTATAATTCGTGTCCTCAAAAAAAGACTTCTACTTATCCAAGTTTTCAATTTTTTTCTCTACTTTGCTAATTAGTGGAAGTCATTCATCTTTATTCAGTCTTTTATGTTTTATAGGTAAGCCTAGATAGGTGAAAGGGAGGTTCTCAACTCTACAGTTCATAATTATTGCCAAACTTCTAGTTACATATTGATCAGTTTTTTCAAAACTCACCATTAAGATCTTGTGAAAGTTGATCTTCATACTAAATAATTTCTCAAATAGGTACAAGATAGTTTTCAATTATAAAAATATTCAATATTTGCTTCACAAAAAATTAGAGTGTCATCTACATAGTGAAGATTTAAAATCTTACAAAGACCCTTAATTAGACTAATTTCTTGAGCTAAATGAAACATTTTATGAAGATAATCATTCACTAGGATAAACAAGTAGGGAGATAAAGAGTCTCATTACTTTATTTTTGTACTAAGTATATTTTAGTAGAGATTGTTATTCAACAATATAGAAACCTTATTAGTTTTAAGAAATCTCTAATTCAATATATCCATTTTCTCCCAAAACCTCTAGCTTCTATTAGCTTCAACATAAAAAGTTAATCAATATTATCATAAGCTTTTTTGAAATTTAATTTCAACATACCTCTAGCTACCTTTATTTATTGCATCTACAGATCATTTCTTTAGCAGTTGACACATGAATATATCTTTGAAATATAAAAGCAAATTAGATTGGGTCTATTAACTTAGATATTTTTTTTTGTTTTTTAGTAAGGACCTTATTGAATATTGTCAATATACTATTTAGTAAATATATTTGTTTAAAGTCTTTTAAATTGTTTGTCCCTTATTTTTTTGGAATTATAGTGATTAAAACTTGATTAGCTCTGTCTACAACGACATTATGATAGAATAAGTCAAAGAAGAAATGTAGAATATCATTTTTTATATAATAAGATAGAAAAGCCACCTGTGTTTTGGATTTGGAAATTTCCTATTAGTTTGTTTAATTTTTGATGCATAAAGATCAAGTTGTTTAAGATAACTATTCCAATTAGCTTTTACTTTCCAATTCTTTATAGAACCAAAAGTTTTTTATAAAAATCTGCAATGTATTTTGTTTTTCTTTTCTCTGATATAAAAACTTGATTCTTATCTTTTAGCTCTGTCATTATATTAATTCTTCCTTTATTACTAGTAGTTTTGTGGAAAAAAATTGTATCAACATCACCATCATGTAATCATTAATTCATTATATTGTCTTTTTTCTCTTTAGATAAGAGCTTTTCTTCCTATGCACTCTTGAAAATTTCAATATTTTTCACCAATTCTTTCTTCTTAGCCATTATATTAACAAAGTATTCCTTACACCATTTGGAAATATCCATCTTTAATAGTTTTAGTTTCTTCATCATATTCTTTATTCTAATATATATTGATCAACAAGCCAATTATTAATTTTTTTCTCTATTTATATAGCTTCCCATAGTATTTTGCCTATCATTATCAAACCTGATGGTATTGAAATCATAAAAAATAACCCATGAGAGTTTTCCATTTGTCTCTTAATTATTTTAGTTCTATCCACAAATTTATTTTTTTCGCTGGTATGAGGAGGATATATTGTCGTACATAATTATTTTTCCTGAGTATTCAATTAGGAAAGCACCACAAATATAAAATCTCCTATAAAATAATTAGTATGAAAAAATTTTATACTATTTTAACCAAGTAGGATACCACTTGACATTTCTTAGGATGTAAGGGATAGCCATTTGTTTTTTTTTTCTCCCAAAATCTTGAGATTACATTTGGTAATAACCGTAGCTTTATTTCCTGAACACCCACAATATTTGCCTTAGTATTATTGATCATTATTTTGATGTCTTTTTTTTTACAAGACCTCATTCTTATAGTCTACAACAAAAAATTTATTTTTCTACTAGTTTTTCCCTCAATTTTAGAATCCTTTATTTGAGTTTCTAATTTTTGTAGCGCTTAATAAATACCTTTTGTTTTAGGATTATTCATATTCAACTTAATCCTACATAGAGTTTCTATTTGTGTCAATTTTGTAGGGCCCAAGAGAATATGCATGAATTTATTTTGGTTCTAATTTTACATTTATTTGCAAAATTTACAAGACGAGGAGTATCTAAACATTAGCCACTCTATAAGTGGATCTTGTGATTCTAATACTCCTTAAGGTTGGTGTTGTAGAATACTAACTGAATTCTCAATTTCTATGACATTCAAAGCAAGTTCAGGTAGAAGATCAGTTTCATTAGCCAAAATATCCAACATTGGTTCTCCAAGTAATGTTGGGTGATTTTGAGATTGGACTACAACTTGAACCTTGTTTCAAGTAATTTGCCCTATCCAGCACTTATGTTTTTTTCATTTATCTCTTTTAATGATTTTATCAGCAACTGAGTAAGTGTTAAGTATAAAGTTTGGGGCTCATAAGTCTTTATTTTCAACAATGACTTTTCACATATCTTTGTTAATTCATAATAATGCTCCTCTCCACTCCCTTTTCTATATATAGATAATAGGACCGTTGTCTCCTTATGGGAGAAAATGGCATTGTTTTAGTATTGGAAAGAGTTTGGGATCAGTTTTTAGATCTTGCACATCCTCTATAGTGGGTTCTTTGACCCTCATTGGCTTATATAGCAACTTTAGAAATTTTCTACGAGGAAATTAGAATCATTTATTTGGAGATTTTCTACGAGGAACTCAGAACCATTCATTATCATCATTAACACTTTCTATTAGAATTTTTTCAAAAATTTCTTCCAACATCGTGATAGATACTTCAACTTTAGTGTCTCCAATATATCCTTGAATCTTCCTCGAAATACCCTAAATCTTTTTACTATAACTTGTGATCTCAATTCTCAGATGTCTAGCATCGTCTTTAAAACTCTATCAATTCCAATTAGTTCCCTCCGTTCTACCATAGCTTTATTAAGGATGTTTTTATTCCAAAATTGAAAATCATCAATTATAATAGGAAGTCCAAACTTTTCTTCTATTGTGGAATGATGATAGCCTCCAAGAATGAAATTTCACAATCTAATCATCATCCTGAAGTGTGTTCATGACTATAACTTCATCTACCATAGTTGGATTAGGGAATTGAAGAAGAAAATTATCATTCTTCATCAAATGACATCTCCATTTCCAAAAGTCCGACCATCTTCTGGCATATGCCTCCTAGATGGTGCTTGACTTTGGATTATCTTGAACTATGCAAAAGATAGTGTAGCTCGTCATCAAGTTGAAAAAAATCCTAATTTCATCATCCATAAAAATATAGAAGTTTTTCGATTGGATCTTTGAAAACTCATCTTGATCCTTAATTTTAACAATCAGGTTGAGCTTACATTGTTGAGCTCGATGACCAGATTCTCCACAATGTCGACAGATAATGGGGTTGCGGCACTCAGAGGCTCTATGTCCTCAATCCAAATATCTAAAACCCTGGAAGATTAGCCCATTCTCTATCTTCTTGCCTTCCAACTTGATGAGTGGTTTTCTTCGGTGAGACACCAATCTGATCTACTTTAAAGCGATGACGATTTCTTTGTAAGATGCTTTGAAGCACGCTGCTTGGAGAAATTGGAAACTAGGTCCCAATCCCATATTTGGATTAAAAGTTCTTTTCTGAGCTTGGCCATCTCTAGATTTGATTATGGCCAGCTCTAGATCTCTGCTCTCTTGGGCCTTGACGAATCGAACGACTCTTCTCAAGATCTCAAGCCTATTAGAGGAGACCAAGGAGAGTCCTAGGGGAAGATTGACTTGGATTAACGATGTGATCATTTTCTTCGACAAGGGTGAGGCGCTTAAGTGAGACCAACTTTTATTTTTGTTAATAATTGGTGTTGCCTTAAATATTATTATCCCCTTAACTTGAGAAATTTCATAAAAAAAATAAATTACTTGTAACATATAAAGAGTTAGAAACTCAAAAAATCAACTCATAAAAATATTCTAAAAAAGTAATAAGTCATATAACATTTTTTAATAAAACCAAATAGGAACTTCATACTCATTGCTAAGCTTATTGCAAAAATTGTTATCTTATTCTTTGAATTTTTCAAAAGCCTATTCAAAAGTTTGGGATGCTTTAAGCATTATATAGGTGGAATTTCATTTTGTGGATACATCCAAATAAAAATATTTTTTTGTTTTTTATGTTTTTCAATTTTTACACATTCCTTGGGCTTCTGTTATCTTACTTGAAAATATATTAAATATTTTGCTACATATCTAACTCAAGCAATGAAATTTAGTATTTTATTCAAATTATTTTTCATCACAAAATTAATGATATGTTATGCATGACATATAAAAATATTTTTCTTATGTCAAACATATGCATTAATTTAAAATTTTTCCTTCAAATACGGAATGACATTATCATTTGAAAAAGAATAATCAATAGTAATAGTAAAAAAATCATCAATTTTTCATTTTGACACATTTTACAATCACTTTTTTTTATGCCTTCATCCTGATAACTAGTAATTTTGTAGAAATTCAAAAAAAATTTCAATTTTCAGTTAGTATCAATGTAATATGTTGTAATACATTTGTAGTTTATTTTCTAAATTGAGGTCCAAATATCAATGGTCAAACACGTCCTTTGTGTAGATTTTTTGAAATATTATTTTAACTTTATCTTTTCATCATAATAAAGTTGATAATAATCTATAGTTATACTCCAATATGAAGAAATTTAGAATCTAGGACATACTTGAAACATAAAATATTGAAAGCTTTTATGTTTCATAAAACTAAAAGACAGTTCATTTATGATAATGTTCTTCTAATATTTTGTTGATTAAACTTTCAACTAATTAGCACACAATCATTTTCTACTCTCTTTTAAATAGGTTGTATAGCAAATTGTGTTTGATGTATACTAAAATTGTATGAATTTTTTTGTATTAATTAGAAAAATGTGTCATTCTTTTTTAAATCACAAAAAAATTTATTATCATAATAGTTACATCTAGTTTTGATTAGCTGTCAAGAGTCACAAGTTTTGTGAAATATTCTCATACAACCAATCGTATTATCATTTTATTTTTTTGGGATTGGAGGCTTCGTACACTAGGAGTATCAATTTAGTTTAAGTTTTGATCAAGCACAATTCAAATTTGATTCGGTTCATTTCGAGCTCAATTCGAATTTGCCTCGGGCTCCTTTTATCTCATTTAGTAATGAGCCACTCGGCTACTTTTAGCTCATTTAGTAATGAGCCGAGTTTCAACTGGACTCAGCTTATTCAATTTCAACTTGAGAGCTCATTTATTTTTTAATATATAATTTTTTTAAAATATTTTTTATAATATATAATATCTATTTAATTATTTAATTGTGATTATTGTAGTTGATATAGTTTTTATATTTCTATATTATTTAATTAGCATTATTTTTTCAATATTCATATTTTTAAATTATATATATCATTATCATTACTTATAAATTTTTAAAGTTTAATTTTTTTATTATGAATTTATGAATTGTAATTTGTGCTATTGTGATTGATTTTTTTATAATTTTTTAAACTTTTTAAATTTATTTTAATGTAAATTATTTTAAAAATATAATTTTAAAAATCAATTTCTGAAAAAGTCGAGCCGACTAGTTTTGGAGCCGATGGTCAGTTTGGCTCAGCTTATTTACACTCTTATTAGATAGAAATGTATCACTCTTATTTGAATCTCCCATAGGCATAGGAGTTATTTGAGAATTTGAATATATTTGAAAATTCATGTTTATTATCTTTGTTTGACATCTAACAAACAACTCATAAATATAACGAGGGGATGAATAGAAGTTGCATTGAGGAAACTATTAATTTGGATTAAACACAATAAATTTGCCATTACAAAATCTTGTGCTTATATATGATATTTGTTATAAATATGAAAAATTTAATATGAATAAGCTCATAGGAAAAACTCAAATCTACTTATTTGTCATATTTTTAGAATTTTTTAACTCTAGCAAAATTTCTTACTTGTTTTGATTCATACATCAACTATATTCAATGGTTAAAATTTTTTTTAGATTTGAGTAAATAGGGAATGACCTGTGAATAATATCGAATAGACATGGGCCATGACCATATTTAGCTAGAAGCAAAATCTAATCAAATCATTCAATCGGAAAGGAAGATAGAGAATAACAAAAAAGAAAAGCACATCTAACTTGAAGATGTGCAAGTAGGAGGATGACTTGCATTTGATCTCATTTTGTAAAGCCATGCATTTAGCTACGTTTTTTTCATTGTGAATTAAATTTTGCTATCTCAACTCTTAAGGCTTAAACTAATGTTTCTAGCAAACACATGGAGTGCTAAAAAGTTTAGTTTCATCCATTGATAAAGTAGCATTAACATGAAGTTTGAAGTTGTAATTTGCATTGAAATAAAAAAAATGAATGAAAACAGAAAAAAAACCCTAATTTTACAAGATCCGACCAAAATCACTAATTTCATGAATTTGAACAACCACGATTTAAATTTTAACTCTTTTATTATAGCTTGATGCTGAGAATGCCATCGTAAAAGAACGATGAGAGATTGGTGGGTGGACGCGAACCTTGAAGGTGAGCTTGAGAGAGGTGGAGAGTACAGATTGAAGTATGTAGCTAGAAGGCAAAGATGGACGCTGAAGAGAGAAGCCAGATGTAGAGCCATGCATTGAAGAACATGTTGAAAATAATAAAATTAGGGCTCAAAAATATTCACGTGGGATTTTAGATTTCCAAGAATAGTTGCATAAAAGTACTTTTCAAATATTTGAGAAACTATAATCATCGTAGCCTATTAAAAGAAAATTCAGAACCAAATGAGAATTCGATATGAAAAAAGAAAAGCCAACATAATGTAGAGGGTCATGAGTAACGCTCAAATCCGTATAGAAAATAAGTAGTTTACTTTTCCTTATAGAGAGAAATAAAAAGGTTTTGTATTGAATTTTTTTCTTTGTCTTCTCTCACAAAACGAAAACTCTTTTTTTGTCCAGTTTTTATTCTTAAAAAATATATATGTTCTCCACCATAAATTCAAAAAAATTCAACATGGCATTAAAGTTTTAGAAGATCCTATTTATTGAGGGAAAGATTAAAGTCTCCAAAAAAATGACAGAACAAATAGGCGAAAATAATAGTTTTGTACACTTTGGATATAATTATAGTTTTACATAACATCAATTAGATCGATAGGGTTCAAGAATTGTTTCCAATGGGCCCAGGCTATCCAAGTCCTTTTGAAAGTAAGAGAAAAATAATTGTAAACTAAAGAACCACCATAGAAGCAAACTGAGGATTGACTTAGAGAAAATGATGTAGTTATGACTTTATTATAAAGTAGTAGTATGGAGTCTGTGATCTGTACAAATATGATAGATTGTGATTCAGCCAAACAAGTAAAGGAAAAGGCTAGAAAATTTTATTCTGGTAAAGATAATTTATCCAAAATATTTGAAATTATAAAAGGAATAATTTGAATCAAATAAGTTGACAAACCTTTAGAGCAACACTTGATCAAGATGAAAAGCCTTTAAAATAAATTAAATGTGTATCAACCATCCATAACTGGTATTAAAAAACAAAATCAGCACAAGAAAGAGTTCAATGTAATATTATTTATGTCAACCCTGGGTAAAGAGTATGAACTAGTGAAGAATTATTTTTTGTTAGAAAAGAAAATACTCATGGTAAGTAGCATGTATGCTAGGTTGTATCAAGCACAATTTGTAAATTATATTGCTAACATTGAGGTAGTAGTTGTAATAACATAATAACAAAAGTGTTTAAAGAGGAGAGTCAAGTATGAGAGGGGGCTACCCAAGCAAAAGAAAAGGAAGAGAGAGTAATCTCAAATGTAATCACTGTAGAAAAAACTCAGTACAACACACAAGTCAGTATCACTTTGGACAATAAATTCAAGAACATTTCATATGATTAGTAATCCTAAACTTTTTACTTCTATATCAAATATAATAGGAGGTAAAAATGTTCTTTTGGCTGATGGAGAGCAAACCTTAGTAAAAAAACAAAGGTAAAATTCAAGTTGAAACATGAGCCTCTCTCTAGCTCTTTTTGTGAATCATTTTCTATGTAATTGTCACCGAGTCAAGTGATAAAAATATTAATTTGCTATGTGATTTTTTATCCTATTTATTGTGTGTTTTAGGACCTTCACATGATGGAAAAAATTGGTAGAGGAACTAAAAATAGAGGTCCGTACTTGATTTATTCTGAAAGAATACAAGCCAAAGTTTTTCTAAGTAAGAAGGAAGACTTAATATTATGACATTATAGATTAAGACATTTGTCATTTTTTAAGTTACAAAATATGTTTCTTAGTTTCAAATATTTACAAAAACTCTTACGTGAAACCTATGAACTAGGCAAATATCACAAGAATATCTTTTTCTTAAGAATCAATAAAAGAAGTTTATATTTTTTTATTTAATTTACAGTAATGTGTGGACAATCAGACATTCATCTCTACATGATTTTAAATATTTTGTTAGTTTTATTGATGATTGTTTTAAGATGACTTGAGCTTATCTAATAAAAAACAAATAAGATGTTAGCCAAATATTCAAACAATTTTAGAGAGAAATTCATAACAAATTCAGGGCTAAAATAGATTTTTTTTAAAATCTGATAATGGAAGAGAATATATTTTAAAATATTTTTAAAATAATCTTAAAGATAATGAAGTTTTATTTTAAATCTTATGTCCAGTCATACCATGACTAAACAATGTGACTGAGAGGAAAAACAAACATTTACTATAAATAACATGAGTCATAATTTTCCAACAAAATACGTTATATAAATTTTGGGGAATGCTATTTAGATAGCATGGTATTTGATAAATAGGATGCCTTCAGTACTTCTCTAAGATAAGAGCCTTTTCCAAATATTACCTCCAATAGATGAGTTGTTTCATGTTCAATTCAGAATTTTTGGTTATGTATATTTTATATAAGTTCATAGTATTAATAGAAATAAATTACAGTTACAAATTATAAAATCTATATTCTTATATTATTTTAGAATTCATAAAGGTTACAAATGTTATGATATTGTAGAATAAAGAAGGTACATATTTATGAATATAATCTTCTTTTAATTTATGTCTTGTTTTAAAACAAATCCCAAAGCCAATTTTCTTTTCAATTATGATAATATTCATGAACTTGACCTAATTATGTCAATGCTTGTAAATGATCAACCCACATTAATCCATGAAGGAGAAGGAAAAAAGAGATTTGGTATTGTCTACTTTAGAAGACAAAGAAAACATCAGTGTAGAAGTTAATTTACCAATCATTTTTTAGGAAGGTTGAGAATCAGTAATAATATAAGCACAACCCATTTCTCCAAGGGACTTGCACTATCAAAAGAAAAAAAAATTCTCGATTTGCTAAATAAAATATGCTTATTAGGTGAGAAAAAAACAAGAATGCAGATGATTTCAAATATAAAGTTGTATTTGAAATAAAAAATCCAAAATAGTATAAAAGAATGGTGCATAAACTAATATATTTGACAATTACGAGGCCTAATATTGTATTTGCTGTAAGTAGAGTAAGTCAATTTATGTAAAATCGAAAAAAAGAAATACATTTAGAAGCAGTATACGAAATCTGAAGATATATAAAAGGCAACCCAGGCTTGGGATTATGTTATAAAAAACATGAGGATAGTGTTATGCTGATGTAGTTTGGACTGAATCAAAATGTGATAAGAAATCTTTAAGTTATTACACATTTGTCTTGGAAAATCTAGTAACATGGAAGAATAAAAAACAAAAAATAGTCATAAGGTCAAATGCAAAAATAGAATATAGAGTTTTGGCTTTTGGGAGTATGTAAGATTCTTTAGTTGCAATTTTTTCTCAAAAAACTTAGATATCCAACAGAAGAGCCAATATAATATTTATTGTGATAATCAGCCAACCCTATATATAGCTAATAATCTTGTGTTCTATGAAAGGACAAAATATATTAAACTGAATTTATATTTTATTAGAGGAAAGGTACCGAAAAAACAAGATGAGTTGAAATATACATCAATTGAAGGGTAATTGGTAGATGTGTTTGCTAAAGGCTTGAGAAGTAAAAGTATGGACAAGAATATCTGAAAGCTTGACATGATCAACATTTATGCACCAACTTGAGAAGGGGGATAGAAAGAAGAGGAGGGGGTTGGGGCGGGGGGAGGAGGCGAGGGATTTTAGATTTCCAAATATTTTTGTACAATAGGGGTGCATTTGATTCGTAATCATTCTGTCTTAACCAGTCTACTACCCAAACACTAAAAAAATAGCTAGACTATCTTTACATTATTTTAAAAAGTAAATTACTATATTACTTTTATATTTATTCATTTAAATCTCAATAAATAATATACCCAATGACATAAATGTCTAAAAAAATTTAAATCATTCACTAACTAAACTAGCATTTAAACACTAAAAATTTGACCAAACTATTTTTTTATACTTTAGGTTTGATCTTGAGTTTGATTTTGACTTTGATCTCGAACCAAATAGTGTCTAGAGTACCTTTGAAATACTTAAGTGTTTATAAATATTATAGCCTATTAGAAGAAATCTAAAATCAAAATAAAATTTAACATGAAAAGGAAGAAACCAATATGATGTAAATGAGTCATGAGCGAAACCCAAATCCATATGAAAATTAAGTAGTTTACTTCTCTGTATAAAAAAATGTAAAAATTAGGATTTTGTGTTGAATTTTTTTCTGTGTTTTCTCAAAACCTAAAAACTCTTTTTTTATTTAGTTTTTATCCTTGACAAATATATATATCCTAAAAAATTTAACAGAATAGAGGGTTGGCAGTCTCTCACAGAGAAGAAAGAAATCAAGGCACGAGGGTGTCTCTCGCAGTCGCAAACTCGCACTATGCTCTAAGAACTGAGAGAAGTCGAGCTCGAGTTGATGACACCTAGTGTTCATCAATTAACATTAACTTAGAAGTATCGGTTTTGTTTTAAACGATTTTTCAAAATTAAAAACTAAACTAAAACTAACACTGGAAGCAATAGGATGGTGATGATGGAAGAGTTATCGTTAGAATAAAAGGGGTAGATACACGAGAAAATGTATTGATGTTTTTGAAGAATTCACCATAAAGATGAATGAATTTTTTAATCTAAAAGAATTCATCACTAAATTAAAAGAGAATTGAGGTAATCCATATTTGAATATAAAAAAATTCTTCTAAAAAGATGTCTTAATTGATTGGAACTGATATTTTTTTTCATTACAAAACATATATATTTATAGATACATAGACAATTATTCACATTCACTTCTTCAAAAGTTTATGCATCTACTCCAAAATATATTGAGCACTCTAGAATATGCATTTCTTCTTTGGGCACCTTTATTTAAATCACCTTTTCATAAATTAATGAATCTAAACCAAAATCATTAAATTTATTACTAATGCTAATAAGATATTAATAAAAATAGGAAAAGAACCATGGGTAATATAAAACTTAATTTATCCTTATATAGATAATCATGCTTTAGTCTCAAAAATCAAATATCAAATTTTTTTATTTAAAAAATTAAATTTAACTAAAAAAATTCAATAGAAAGAAGGGTTGGCAATTGCTTATAGAGAAGAAAGAAGTCACAACATGAGGGTGTCTCTCGCAGTCACAAACTCTGCTTTGCTCTACTCTGAGAACCAAGAGAAGTCGAGCTCGAGTTGATGACACCCAGTGTTCAACAATCAACCCTAAATTAGAACTGTTTGTTTTGTTTTAAACAATTTCTCAAAATTAAAAATCGAAATTGAAACTAACATTGGAAGTAACATGACAATGATGACAGAGGAGTTATCATTAGAATGTAATGGGTAGATATACATCTCTCCATAGGAATCTGCCATGAATAAATGTGTTACTCAATTTTTTTGAAAAATTCATCATGAAGATGATGAGTGGACCTTTTAAGCTAAAAGAGTTCACCATTAAATTAGAAAAGAATTGAAGTAATCCATATTTGGACAAAGAAGGAATTTTTTGAAAAGATATCTTAATTAACTAGAATTAATATTTTTTTACTATAAAACACATATATTTATAGGTACATAAATAACCATTCACATGCACTTCTTCAAAGATTCATGTATTTACTCTAAAATTGATATATTAAGCACTCTAAAATATGCATTTTTTTCCTTGAACACCTTTATATAAATCACCTTGTCATAAATGAATGAATTTAAATCAAAATAACTAAATTCACAACTAATTCTAATAAGATATTTATGAAAATAGAGAAAGAATCATAGGTACTATCAAACTTAATTTGTCCCTATGTAGATAATTATGCTCCACCGTCAGAAATCGAACACCAAATTTTTAAAATTTTGAAAATTGAATAGCGCAAACCGAATTGATTATTCAATTTTAGTCTGGTCAGTTGATTCAGATTTAAATTGAATATTGCACAATACTTTGCATAAATAAGGTATCATGAACTTGTTTTTTGCTGACTCCATGATAATGCTAGCTTGGGATCTTTTTTAAAAACTAGATCTTCACATAAAAGGAATATAATATGAAAATCTTTCTTAATGCATTTGTTTGTAGGTTATTCCCATATTGATAATCCATGTTAAAAAGCCAATTGCATATTTATCTTTGAATCCTAGCATGTGATTCTCATAGTGCATCCCGTTATGGCTTGACTTGTAAAAGTCAGTCCTAGACCTAGTGCAAGGTATAGGTATAAACCTGTAATGATAGCATGTTACATGCTCGAGAAATAAGCTTTAGCTTCATTTTCTTCCTTATGCCTTTCTCAGCCTTTTGGTTAAGGTCAATCGTAATATCTATGGTGTCCTCAATCAGTTCATTTCCTGTTTTCTCAAAACAAGAAACTACTTGTAATGGAAGAATAGCCATGTGTCCACTCTATAGGGTTGTGATATCTTTTTTTTTTTTTGTTGCTACCTGTTATGTTTTCAGATAATTAACAATGAAATTTATTTTTTATGCACCCTTCATGACTATATTTCATTTTCTCTTGCTTTATCCAGATAGATGGTGCTGAGAAAAAGAGAGAGAATTTAGGGGGCTTTAAGATAGGAAAGAGTCAAGTGAAGACAAAATTGTTAGCATTGTCAAAGGCTAAAGCAGCACGGGCAATGCAGGTTGACAAATTCATGTAGGTCTTCGTTATTGTTAATATATGGCAAGTTCTCAACAAGGATCTCTAATAGGGGATTTACATGGTCTACATGAGTAGGAGCTTTCATATGTTAGAATTGAGGAACATTAGAATAATGTTAATTCATGTTCATCATCGTTGTGTTAATTTCGATAATTGAATTGTGACATTAGGACAGTGAAGTAAAATTCTTTTTTTAAAAAAAA
Organism: Trichopus zeylanicus subsp. travancoricus; assembly: GCA_005019695.1. Classification (NCBI taxonomy): domain Eukaryota; kingdom Viridiplantae; phylum Streptophyta; class Magnoliopsida; order Dioscoreales; family Dioscoreaceae; genus Trichopus; species Trichopus zeylanicus. The sequence continues at coordinate 714,665 of RXID01022286.1, read as the reverse complement.
AGGTTTGTGTGATGTGTGCCGGTATACCTATTAGATCAAGCGAAAAGAGGTAATACATTTGATGGAAAACCAAAATTTGACTTGGAACTATTTATCGATGTAACATGTTCAGAATTTGATGAGAATCATGAGTTCTGGATATATTTTGAGGGTGAATGAGTGATGGTCCCAATTCAATTAGGCATGGAGAGGATAAGGGTTGGTGTGGCAGGATCTGGTTGACGAGATTATGAGTCCACCATGCAGGATGTTTTCAGCATTTAGTGATGGCAATCCGAGTGGTCGGCCCATGGCCCGGCATGACACCGCCCAAATCAAATTGTATTCAGTATGATGCAAAATCTACAATATATGTATTGTATTGACAAGGCCTATAAATATGGATTGTACCTGGCATTTTCCTTATAGTCTGCAGACTATGCACGGTCTGTGATACTAATGGATCAGACGCGGTATGGTATGCTGGTAGTTATTGTGCAGTCTGATTACTATTTTTCGGCACGACATGCGGGTTGGTATTGTTTAGTCTGATTATAATTTTTTCTCGTGCGACCTCTTCTTTATTCTCTCTTCTTTTCAGGTCAAACATTCGTGAGGTGATAGGGAGAGAATACAATTGTTTCGTATCACTTGGCAAGAAACTGTTGTGGTTTTTTAATTTAAATTTAAATTAAAGATTATAGAAGATTTTTTTATTTAAATATATTTTATAAAATTATAAATTATAATATTTTAAAATATAATACTTATAAATAATTTTAGATATGAACATTATATTTTCTTAATTTGATTTAATTTTTTCTTATCGTTGCATATTTTTTAAATTTTCCAATTTTTTAAAAAATTTAATTTTTTGTATCTTAATTTTTTTAAAAAAAAATAAATTAAGTTAAATATGACATTACCCATAAACCTGTGTCCTGTAAATTGGCCCAGCTGTTGTATTATTTTTTGTTGAATCGAGTTCCACACAGCTCGGTACAGTAATAATCGTCTAGCAAAGTGGGCTGTGCATGATCCAGCATTGGGCGAGTATTGGAAAACTGGTCTCAATCGCAATTGTTGCAATAGTGGTGACAAGTCGGGACTGTTCATCATCAATTACATTCAGTGGTTTGGGAATGAATTTGGACTGTTGGATCTTAAATTTGATGCTTCTATTTGTTACTCGTCTCCCAAGTTTCGTTCAGAAAGTCTGAATCCATCGAGGCGCCGTTTGATTAATCTAGATTTTTGTTTTAAAAAAGTAAACTGATTCCTTCAAATTAAATTTCAATATTCGGTATATTTAATAAGATTTTAAAAAAGTAATGTAATTTTCTAAAATATTAAAAGTAGTGTTAAAATAGTGAAATTTTGAAATTTTTTTTTCAATTTATTGGCGGTATTGTGATTATTTTCCAAGAAAATTTAAATTTTAAAAAACATAAAGATTTTTTTCTTTCTTAATGGCTTAATTGAGTTGTCTTTGTTCTTATTTTTATCTGTTATTAGCATTTTGTTGATCAACATTAGGTTTTTTATGCATCATGTGAATTCAAAAGCACTTCAAATTAATATGTATCATATATTTTTTTTGTTTAAAATAAAACCCAGAAAAAGCCTATCCAATTGAGATGACTGATCAAATCATTTCATGAGACTAATCATCTCGATTTTAATAAATAGCCTAATTGATCTAAAACTTCGTTGATCAAGACAGAATGCAAAACGAGATTTAGGTATCAAAATGGATTATGAGGGAAGAACTCTCTCTTTATCTCTTTTTATTTATCAGCTAACGGATTTAATAAAATTTTGGATAGAGATAGTTACAGAAGCATACTTCAAGCGTTCTACTTCGATTAAAATAATAATTAGAGTTGATCATGTGACTTAAACGAGCTTAAGCCAATTTAACAAATTGGAGTTTGACTTTACCATGTGACAAGTATATTAACCCAATAATTGTCTTTCTTGAGTTTTTGCATTTTTAAGATGATTTATGTGTCAATTATTTATATGTAAAGCACCGGATGTCTTTGCATTTTAATTTTTTTTTCCTTTAAAAGAATCTAAAATATGCATGGTATTTGACAGAAATTGATTGGAAATGTCTTGAAAGAATTTGGTTAAGAGAAAATTATTTTATTCAATGCTAAACAGACAAATAGAACAGTTGAAAGAAAAAGGAATTTACAACGATGAAAACAATAATAAGAAAATGAAACTTTCAACAATGAAAATGATAATGGATTCATAAAAAGATATCATAAAGAGTTGAAAAAAAATATTACATGAAAAGTTCCACAAACATGGTCTTAAAAAAAAAAACATCATATTGAATCACATATCACATTACTTAAAAAACAATATCATGCAATATTTGAAGTTCGAACAAATAAAAAAAATGAGCGAATTTAGTTGGGACAATAAGAAAAAAATGTTAAATAGCAAGTGCACATGTTTGAAATGATTTTTCCAAGATAAAAGAAACTTATAATTTTTTATTTTATACTAATAATTTTTTCAAGCAGAGTCATATATATTATCCATTCATAAAAAATAAGTCTTTTGTTTATTATGATCAATTGTCTACTATTTGAGGAACATATCGAGCAACTGCAAAAGAAGTTGAAGCACCTCGAAATTTTCTTGAACGACTGAATGAAGAAGTAAATATGGACATTAATGATCTTAATATCTAATAGAGAAGATGTATTAATTTTTATAATGCCCAAGTGATAAATGATATTAATCATTCAACAACCCGAGTGAGAAATGTTGAGGCAAGGAGCATTGGGAGTTCCAAACAATCGCATAGAAAAAGATAAAAGCAACACTAATGAATAAATATTATATTTGATCATATCTTACTTATATGTAGTTTATTGCCAAACTATATTTGAAATGAAAATGAAGCTCATTCAAAAAACATTAAATGGGAATGAACATAAAAATAATATTGAAGATAAGGTATTATGTTGGATTAACATACACAATTTGAAGAATTATAAATAATTTGAAGAAAACTCAAGAGATCAAGTCGGTTCACTAAGTTTAGAATTTTTATTTATTTCTGTCAAATCAAAAATTTATTTTTTCGATTAATTATTTAGAGTATTTTTTGCGGTAGATTTTATAAGAAACTCTTAACATAGTCTTTTGACAGAACTGGACATTTCCTTGGATTAACAGTTGATTGATTGTGTCAAATAAAATATTTAAACTTCTGACCTAAGAAGAATTGAACTATGAACCGAACGATAGACAAAAGGGTCAGTCTTGGTTCATGAGAACCGAATGATCGACAAAATGGATCTATTTATTCTGGCTGATTAAAATCAGTCGATCAATTGTCTAACCGGTCGACTGGTTCAATTTTTTTTTATAATTAATGAGTAATTTTTTTACCATTAGAGTGAGGTTCATTATGAGATTTCACCTATAGCGGCTAGTTTCAACTCATAAAATATAAATAGGGTAAGATGAACATTTCTAAATAATTTTTATATTTTCTAATTCATTTTAGAGAATAGATCAAAAGCTCTCCAAGTCTTCTAGCCTTTGAGTGCTCTAAGCTTTAAATTACAATAAATCTTATAACTTTTGTATTCATCTTGAGACCTTTGTAGTGAGGTTAAATTGTAAGATTTTTTTTTTATCTATCTTCACTTATAATCCACTCCAAGGATATTAAGAATAATTAAAAGTTTGAAATTTTGATGTAAAAATTGATTATTATTTGGTTGGAGTAAAAGTTTGTATGAATGTGGTTTCACCCGAAAAAATTGATAATCACATGTTGTGAGTTGGTATAAAAACTTAGATTTACCTTAAGAAGCGAAAACTTTAGTGAAGAATCCAAATTCTCAAGATCAAGATAAAGTCGTGAAGTAGGTGCGGTTGATTGTTGAATTATCTGAAAAATCACTATACCATATTTATTCTACTTATTTTGTTTTATAATATTCCTAATTGATTTCTTATTTACGAGCTTGTGATTTTGTCACTGATTTGTGAATTGATTTTTAATCTTAAAATTGAATATCATAAGTTGTATATTTATTTATTTATTTATTTATTTATTTATTTTTTATGGTATTTATTTAATTGGTGTGTATTTTATTATATTATTGAAAAATTTAATAATTTAATGTTGCATCGAAAAAGAGCATAGATGTCTATTTCATTAAATTAATATTTCATTTCTTATTATTTTTAATCTCAAAATTGATTATTATTCTTGTTAAATGTAATTTACTCTCTCTCTTAGATTGTCATTTTAAACTAACATGATGATTTACTTTTGGGCTTATAATGATAATGCATGACTAAAATGTTGAGTGATTATTTGAAGAAAAGCAACAAATAAATGACTAAAATAGCAAAGATTTTTATTACTCCTCTTGACTAATAGAAAATCAACAATGGACAAAACCTCGATAAGAAACTTAAAAAGATAAATCATTTGTCCTAAATGAACGATATAAAGTGAAAATATTATTTGTTCAATGATTTTGATTTATTGGATTACTTCTTCACCATTGAAGATTATGAGAAAGAACAATTTTTTAATAGATTGATTTAGTAGTTTTTAATTTCATATTGTTTGATATCTAATTGATTATTTTCACATTGTTGTTAGAAATTTATGAATTTGTAGACTTATTATAAGGTTTAAAATCATTAATTTTTAAATACTGCCTTTTCCTATATTCAAATTTGTTAGATAATAAATTAGAAGTTGATATGTTTTAATATAAAGAATAATAAGTAACAAAATAAAATGTACAAATTTGAATGGAGAAAAAATGAATAAAAATTTAAAAAAATAAAAAAAAAATGTAAAAGTTATCTGTTTATTATTTATTTTTATTGTATTTATTTAATTGGTGTGTATTTTATTATATCATTGAAAAATTTAATAACTTAATGTTGCATCGAAAAAGAATATATATGTCTATTTCATTAAATTAATATTTCATTCCTTATTACATTAAAGTATGCCAAGCATTATAAAGGAAAGTTAAATTATTTTCTCACTAACTTTTTAAAAACCTACAAAAAAAAATCTTGAAATTTATATAAAATTTAAATTCCACAAATTCACATTAGTAGAAATAAGATTTTTACAATTACTTCAGTTTCCTGTCAACCAAATGGGCCCAAGAGATGTAACTTGTTATGTTGATACGTTTTTGCTTTTTAATCAGTTTAGTCTAGGCCGTTTGCATGTTCAGTTGGACAAATGGTTCAAAAAGCATACGAAAATTTTTCAAATAATTTCCTGAAAAATTTTAAGTCACCCATTTGTTTATTTTTTTAAATAATTGAAAATTCTTTTTACAAAAAAAAAAAAATACACAATAAATATAAAATTCTAGATTTTATAATTTTCAAATATTTTGTCTAAAAATGGAAGAACGAGATTATTGATAATCTTAAAAGCCAGGGAGAGCTAATGGTAACGTTATATATTTCACGAGGTTATCGGAAATTTTTTCTAAAATAGTATTATTTTTTCACCATATTTTTCATGCTTGCATTCAAATGTGGGTGAAAATTTAATTATAATGGGTGGAGAAATCAACAACAATAGACGAAAATTACATGTAACTTTTCAACATAAAAAAATTAGATTTTTTTCAGTGTTGAAAACTTGAAATTTTCTGTGGGTTTAGTTGGAAAATTTAAAAATTTTGAATATTCAAATTCTTTGATTCGGTTAATTTTTGAACATTTTAAATAGAGCGAATCATCGATTATCGAAATGTCTGAAGATTAATAATAATTAATTATTAAAAATATATTGAATATCTCGAAAATATTAATTTAAAAAAAATTTCAGATGAATTGTATAAAATACCTTTAATATCTGAAATATTTTAATTATCAAATATCTAACATTTTAATTTTTAAAAAAATTCTAATATTTAGTGCTCCAGTTTTCTCCAAAAGAAACAGGCCCCGGTGAAAATGTCATCGCCACTGGAAGAGAAGGAAACTGATGCTGCTTTTAGAAATTTAGAAACGGGTGGATTCGGTGGTCTACAAAACGGTCGATCTCCTCCGTCGAATTCGGTCATTGATTGCAAATCTTAAAAACGCGAAAATTCAAAAATTGAAAGAGACCTCGTCCCTCGCGCCATGATTGACGCTTGTAAAAGGCAGGAAAAGGACGCCGACCAAAAACAGCAAGGAATCTCCCCGGTCTGCTCCCTCCACCACGCCTCTCGCTAACATCAACCGGACACGTGGCGGTTATTTAATCCTTAAAGGTCGTGTATCGTACTCGTGCTTGAACCGGGGATCCCGGGAAATCCACGTCAGCGACAGTCGGGAAAGCTGCAACGCCGCAGAACAAGACCAGAGTCTGGAAACCGCAGAAAATTACAAAACAGGCCGAGGGCGAGAAGTACTGCTCCGCTTGCTCGCGATCCCGTGGAAGATCCGGTCCACCAAAATTTTAAATTCAATATTATTTTACAGCAAATCCCCTGAAAGATGCACATATTCTGTGTGGAAACCCTGGAAAATTTTTTTTTTAATGAGATATACTTTCTGGCGCTTCTATAAATTTTGCTTTTAATGAAAGCTTGAGGGCAAATTTTACTCATATATTCACTCTGTCGATCACGAAAATCATTGTTCACTGTTCATTAAAAGCTCTCATCCTTGATCCTACCGGTTATGTTAATAAGAATAACTCACCGAATATCAATATTTATTTTGAACAAGAAATGTGCCAAAATTGGATTTTTCATACAAGTTTTGAGGGGTGTAAACGCAAAAGTGCCATTTAAGTTTCATTAACTCCCTTTTCGCGTCCGCGGAGACGACTCCCGGGTCAATCGCGAATCGCCTTGTACGTGCTCCCCTGATCCACCGTCCGCATCAAATCCGAAGGTCGGGATCACGGAACATCGCCGATCGCAGCGCATGTGAGCAAAATCTTCGTACGCACAAGAGTGGGCCCTGGTCCCGGTGAGGCCCACGACCCAGCTGTCTTCCATCCCAGAGAGAGCGACAAGCCGATGAGCACGTGACGCTCACGTGGAGAAGCCACGAGGAGCACGTATAAATGTGGGGCCCACCCTCCCTGCAGTTGAGTCTTTCAGAAAGGTCCCATCTGTTCAACTGTCGGATGTCGTCGCGGATCATCTTATCGGCTATCGCTATCCATACTCATCCGGTTTGGATCGTGTTTTCCGCCACAATGCATCCAATGGGATCTGGCCGCGTGTCTTGTTATCTTAATGTGTTATCTCCGCCAGGTCATCGGATTCGGATCCGACGTCTCATCGTTATCGGATTGCCCTATGCAGCTGCAACCTTATTAAATGGGCTAGAACTTTGTTGGCCTTTTTTGCTTATATGTCCTTGTAATAACATGAAATTGCCTGCATTCTCCATATTAGCATTCAGATTTTTGCATATACACCCTCATAAAGTTAGAAAATTCTGTGTATAATTAGCGGCAGAGGCAGTACATCCGCTGCGACTCTGCGAGAACACGACTATATTTATTAAGAATAATAAATTTTTATAAATAAACTACAATAAATTTAAAATATTTTATTTAGAAAAACAAAAATTTATGTATATATCCTAGAAAAATTTAAAATATTTTTTAGATAGCTCCAGAATATAATATTATGAACATATATAACAAAATAAGTAAGAAACTTGCACAATGTTTAAAAAATGTGTAAGATAAATAAAAACAAAATTTGTGGTTTATAAAATTATCTTTCAACTTTATCTCAAAAATGACTTTATTTTTCAAGTTAGAGTTGTAAGTATTAACCATCACACCACCAATAATTATTTATTTAAATAATACTTTTAATTTTAAATATCATAATTAAGCAAATATTTGATAAATAATTAAAATGAAGCACTAATAAATTTTTTTGCCTATATATATAACATATTCCTTATATATCCATGAAATTTTATGTAGTTTTTACTTGAGAAGAAATTATACGTACTTTTAATAATGTTAAAATTTTAAAGAATATTTTCGGGTATGCTCCTTGAAAGTACATTTTTTTTTTTGCCAATATATAGATATAATTGTTCAATATATAGCTTTCACAGGTATTTTTTTGTTATTCCACCTTTGGTAAAGGGTGTGTTTGCAAAATTGTCTGACATGTGGGGTGTACTAGTTTCGGAAGTCCGAAACCGACCCGAAAGCACCCACAGCTTCACCTCACTGCCCACGCTCCCTTCTCTCTCTCTCTCTCTCTCTCTCTCTCTCTCTCTCTCTCTGCATTTACTCTCTCTTGTCCATTAAAATCATCACCAATAAAAAGCCCTCAGTTCGGTTAAAATTACGAAAAAATCCTTCCACCTAGTTTTTGCTCAGCTATCCTCCTCGGTAATTTCACGGCGGAGCTCCAAACCCAGCATTTCAGGGCTGCTCGACGGACCTTTTTCTTCTCCTCCTCCGCCATTACCCGGCGAGCTTCGAAATCCGTGCACGCTTTTCCCCAAAACCCTCGCTTTTATCGATCTCACGCTTTTCCTCCCTCTTTCTCTTGGCGTTTTCCGCATTCAAGGAAAAAAAGCAGTTTTTTTGGCTTTTTCACTGCTTCCCTTGCTCAAAATAAAAAACCGGTTTTTACCCGGTTTTAAGCCCCATTTTCAGGGTTTCTTAGGTTTTCCGGGACCCTCGATGCATGGACGGGAGGGAAGCCATGGCGTCCTACCACCTGTACCGAGGGCTCGGTGGGGCTCAGCACCAGCAGCAGCCGGGGTTGCTCGGAATCCGTCCGATCTCCGGCCCTAGCGCTAACCCTAACCCTAGTTTGCAAGTGCAGCAGTCGTCGAGCATCGGAGGCGGCGGCGGCGTAGGCGGCGGCGGGGGATCGATCGGATCGGCCTTTCAGGTCGAATCGCCGCCTTCGATCTCGCATCATGGGGCCAATGTGGGGGTTGGCGCCGGTGGTGCCGTGCCGGGAGCGGTGGGCCAGGTTGAGCCTGTGAAGAGGAAGAGGGGGAGGCCTCGAAAGTACGGGCCGGATGGAAGCGTCTCTTTGGCGCTGTCGCCGATTTCTTCTTCTTCGACACCAGGGTCAGGGCAGGCGGCGGGGTCTGGGGTGGCGTCTGGAACGCCAGGGAAGCGCGGGAGAGGCCGGCCGCCGGGTACCGGCAGGAAGCAACTGTTGGCTTCACTTGGTTAGTTTTTTTTTTTTTTTCAGCTCATTCTTTGTGTTCTCGAGATGAAGTTATGGACTTTTGGATATCTTTAGTTATTATGTATGTATTTTTTATTGAAAGTGTATTGTTTGATCTATGGTGCGGGGTAACATAATGCCTTTGATTTATATATTCTATTGGAGGCTGCATTCTGCTTCTTTCATGTTATTCTTGGAGGTTGATTAATTTATTTAGCTAGAATGGAATATGATACCTCACTCAAGTCATTAAAGAGGCTACTATTTACTAAACAAATTTATGATTGTGAAGTTTGTCGCTCTAAACTTAGGTTCTCACCAATTTGTGGGGAATCTGGAGCATTTTTTTTTTCTGTGATATGCTTGCAATGCTAATTTTTCAGATAATTTTAGTAATTTTGTATTTTGAGCTGGTTCATTTAGTAGTCTGTAAAGTAGAAATGAGTACATGTGGCACATCTTGAAGAGCAACCAAAAGTCCTCTTGGGCATTGATGTGCTTTTCTATCCCGTGTGGTCGTTGTCATGTATGTGGTCCTTCTTGTTGTTATAACTTTGCACTTTTGTTTCCATCTTTATTTTTTGGCAGGCAGTTGCTCTGAGTTTGATGTCCTCCTGTACTCTTATTTCCAGCATCCAAATGCTTCTGATTATGGCTGACTTATTACAAATTGCATTCTTATATTTTGTTGTCCATGGAAACTCTTTGTTTTCTAATCTTCTGTTACTTTGGAATCTGTTAGATCTACTCGATATCATTGCTACATATTTTTATAGGATGTTCACTTTCTGCGTAGAGGACAAGTTGGTTATTTATTTGCCTCTCTTCTCAGGTGAATGGGTTGTAGGTTCAGCAGGAATGGCTTTTACACCACATGTTATCACAATTTCTGCAGGAGAGGTATGATCGACATATTCTGTGATCTTAATGAACTGAATTTAAACCTATTGTTGGCATTAATAACTTTACACTAATATTTCAAATGTTTTGATTTTCTTCATTTACGGGAATATTTCTGGTTGTTTGATATGTTCTTGGCAGTTTGGAAATGCCCAGTCTGGAATCATGTATTTTAAACTAGGTTGACAGCTGGCATCAATTTTTGCATCTAATAATGCTGACGCAGTTGACTTCTGGAAAAAAACATATTTGAGATGGTACTCTGTCTACTGCAGATGTGACAGAATGAATTGGTTCTTGACATTTAAGGATGTGGCCAAAGGCTGTTGCTATCTTTTGATTCTACTGTATCTTTGAGTTATATAATTCTTAACATGGTTGTAGATTGTTCATGCATGGATGTAGATTGCTAATGCAAATCTCTGAGATATGTGTTGCTTAAAATTTGAAGTCTGTTTTTGATCATGATACAATCTATTGTCTTGGTATTCTTTTTTACATGTGCTTTAATTTAGAACAATGACTTGAGTTTTTGGCTCAATATGATGAATGGAGCAACTTATCTTGCAGATTCACAATCCAAGAACTATGAGATCTCTTATTTCATTTTGGTGGCAGCAACTAGATTATTCGAGGCTTGATAAGTCTAAAAGGCCATTTTATTGATGCCTTTAAATGATTAGCTTGTAGAAAGAGCGGATGATTTCCAGTAGTGTAGGTATAGAAAGTGGAACAAGATGAGAACTTGACATTAGTATATAGAGTTCGTTTTTTGTATCATCCCTGATAAATGTGGATATAGTGGTACTGCTCTGAGCCTGACTTTCTCAAATACCTATATGCAAGTCAGAGATATTAGATCTTCTATTTAAAGTGATTGGTTTTTGATATTTATCTTTTTCATTTGTAGGACATTACAGCGAAGATAATGTCATTTTCACAACAGGGCCCACGTGCTGTATGCATTCTCTCAGCAACTGGTTCTGTTTCCACAGTGACACTTCGCCAGCCTTCAACTTCTGGTGGCACTGTGACATATGAGGTTCACGCATTTATGTTCTTTGCAATTTTGTTCTCTGGTTCTTTGGACATGCATTATGTCTTGACATATAGAAATCTGATTTAGCAGACCAACCGTCCAAGGCTTCTGTTAGATTAAGAAAAATTACATACATCATGCAATTGATGAATTAGGACTGCATAGTATGGTATAGCCTGTTAGAATATTTGACTTATATTTATGGAAGTAACCAATATAGGCTCTTCTTTTCTAATGGAAATATTTAGTTATATTTCATATCCTTTATTTTAATTAATGTTAAGGGATAGGTTTTATTCCAACTGGTGATCTGAACTTTAAAGTTCAAGTCTGTTTGTAGTTTCTTTTTTTAAACAAAATTCCAAATATCAGGTGGTTTCAGTGGCACTTGTTTTAAGTGCCAGCACATTAGGTTGTCTTCACAGTGTATTTACCCTGGATGATGTAGTGAAAAGAATATTGTGTTAGAGATTGGTATGAAAAGAAACCAGTGATGCCTGGACTTTACCCAGTATTTGCATTGTATTCATGTCTGGTATGATAGAAAATAGAGTTTTTTAATGAATAATGAGAGAGATGCATATAGTGGTCCCCTCAAATTTTCACTTTTTTCGAGGGCAAGTATTGCCGATGTCCATTCTAGTAGTGCCCAAGCTGAAATAATGGATGACAAGCTAAATACTGGCACATTTTTTATATATGCAAAACTTGTAAATGTCAATTTAGTTGTTGCATGTTATGTGGTGAGTTTCATCAGTAATATTTTTGGGTTAGCATTATTTGCAATGCATGGATTTGGTACCCATGTTTGTTTTGAAATTTCAAAGGATGCACTTTATTGAAATCATTTAACTTACAGTCTCCTCAGAATCTTCTAGTGCCTGTCATCTAATCTTTTGGCATTTTTTTCCAAGCAGGGACGTTTTGAAATTCTTTCATTATCTGGGTCTTATTTTATGACTGATGATGGTGGATCACGCAGCCGAAATGGTGGTTTAAGTGTCTCTCTTTCAAGCCCTGATGGGAGAGTTATTGGTGGTGGTGTTGGAGGACTACTAATTGCTGCAACCAATGTCCAGGTTTTAACCTTTGGCCTTTGTTTGCTTTATTTGCCGAAGTGTCAATGATGATTATTGGTTTTGGTTCTTTATTACCACAAAAAAATGAGGCCGTAGGTTTAGATTGATATAATAGGAACATGTTCTTGTTTGCGATAATGTCATAGTGTGGATGATTATTGGATTTGATTCAATTTGTTATTGGTGCCAAAGATATGAGACTGTTTAGGTCAATACATTAGGAACCTGCTCTCGTGTAGCTTGAAGGGCATCCAAAAATTTTGATAGTAACCATTCTCATTTTGTTTTGTGGCTGTTATGTGTCCACGTTCTATATGTTGGATATCCTAGGGATATCCTGCTTGAGGTTGAAGCTTCAAACATTATCATCAGGAATGATATTTTCCATGAGAATGGGTTGTGTCCAGAGACTCTTCCACTAAAGTTGCAAATTTCTCTCCACTTCTGCTCTCATCATTGATATTCAGAAATACCCTTTCTGGGCATTCCGACTGGGCCTTCAGTATTGCCGTTGAATACCAATTTTAACTAGAGATTGGTAGGAGTGCTTTATTGTCTTTAGTTACCACTCTTAGGTATTTGCAATGTTTTAAGTAATGCATACATAAACTCAGTGGTCAAACATATTGACATTTAAATGTCGAAAACTTAATATTCTGTTTGTTGTCTGTAATATTTTGCTTCATGGAAGATAGATGACTATCCTTTTCATCAGATTTTGATGAGTATTTTATATCCTTTTCATCAGATTTTGATGAGTATTTTATTTGCAGGTGATAGTAGGCAGTTTCATATATGGTGGTGGGAAGCAGAAGAGCAAGCCTGCTACTCTGCAAGAATCAAGCCCGGACTCTGAACATCAGATGATCAATAAACCGAGCACCCCGCCCGGTGGAATTCCTATCCAGAATCCAGCTCCTTTGATGGGGTGGCCTGGTTCCAGGCAAGTGGACATTAGAAATGCCCATATTGACATTGATTTAATGCGAGGCTAGGTGGTGGAGGTGGTGGTGTTTATGAGTTGGCTGAGTGTTGTATATTTTGGATTTAGGTTGAGAATGGGTAACCTGGAGACAAAGGTAACATCATCATTCTCTTATCTTTTGTACTAACATGTATCTGGTAATTTATGCTTCAACATTGTCAGGTGTAAAAATTGTTCGGTCTTATGTTGTAATGGTGGAAAATGCTTCATTTTGTTCTTGTTTGTGAAACTGCATGTTTTAGCTGTTGCCTTGTGGATATTGTGGTTGTATGTACAACCTCTTCTATGCCAAATAAGCAAAACTGTAGTTCGTTTTCAAAGACTTGGATCAATTCTTCTAGGAGGAACACATTCTACCAGAACTTCACCTGAAAATCATGAATTATTAATAGATTAATTTTGGGGCCTATTTGTAAGTTATATGCCATGTGCAAATTGTTTGACAAAAGGCCTGTCTTGGCGGACAGTATTCCTACCAGATAAGCTGATCCTTGCTCAATTCCATAATTGCTTCATCAAGGAACAGCAAATGGTACTTGGTTTATAAATGCTTATCGTGATTAGGCAAAACAAATAATATAGCTCATCCAGTTTTGAAATGCTAGGTCAGAACGTATCAACTGCAAATTCATAGAAATGCACGACAGAATCTCCTCATTTTTCATAAACAGCCATGTTCAAGCTCACATTAGCATCATTTATTGATTATATTGATGAGTTAAAAAGCTTGTACATACATACCAGAACAGCGTCCAAACACTGGCAATTATTGGCATTTACCATGGAATGTTTAGGAGAGCCCTAACAACTTCTTGATATTCTTCTGCAAAATAGAAGAAAATCCAAGATATTAGAAATATCTTCGGCAAACACCAACATGGTGCCTAAATGTCTTATCCAGACTGGAAAAAGCTGATAATCTATATTTACCTCGATGCTAAGAGGAGATGTGGTTGGGGCATAGCGATCCACAACATGTCCATCTTTGTCCACCAAGAACTTTGAGAAGTTCCATTTGATGCTGTCTCCAAAGATGCCACCTTTGCTAGACTTCAAGAACTTGTAGATTGGAGCAGCATTTGCCCCATTCACATCAACCTAATGCAAGGAAACAATTTTGAAGTTTTAGAGCCACTTAAACATATATTTTGGTATAAATATGCCGAAATTTAGAGGTAGTCAAATTAATTCTTGTGAAATCAATCCAATTGGTTTGCATGTCAGAAGGAAATCCACGTAGAAGGCAAAAACAAGGCTTACAGTTTTCATGGGCAACTTTCAAGGTAGGCCAAACACAAATAAAGATGGACTTTGGTTGGGTTGTAACAGAACACAGGAGTGAGAGAATTACCTTGTCAAAGATGGGATACTCAGCCTTGAAGCGGGTGCAAGCAAATTGTACAATCTCTTCATTGTTTCCTGGTTCCTGTCCCCCAAACTGATTGCAAGGGAAAGCCAATATCTCAAAACCTGAAAGGTTAAGAGCGTTGCACGTGAGAGAAATATTGAAGGATCAACAAGAAATTTGTCAACGAGTAAGAAATCTGGAGCAGGAACTGCAAGACTAGGGGTTTCCACTCATAACTTGAAGCTTATAAATTCTAACCCAGACATGCATGATCTTCTACTATAAAGATTTCACTAAGAATGAGAACAGAAAGCAGCAAGAAGATTTTGAAAAAAAAACAAAGAAAGAAAGGAACATTCGTCCTCTAGTTGCAGTGTTTCAACTCATGACGAGCCACCATAAACAATAGGTAAAGAATGACAGGAGCAGAAAACCCTTGCCTCTCGTCTTGTTATTCATCGCCATCAAAAAGAGACTTCGTCCACAGGAGATTGTTCTTTTCAAGATTGTATCCACATGATCAAAGAAAGAGTACAAAAATCTCAAGAATCTAAAATTTTGTTGATGGAAGGTCTCCAATTCTACAAGCTTTCAGCACTATGGAAAGCCCTTCAAATAATTTACTTGCAAACCGAACAACATTGCAACTTTGCAAGCATACTTGATTCAAGCAATGACCAAGGTAGGGACCAATCCTAAAAGTCCATACCTTGGTTCTTGTACTTTTCATACAACTGGCTCAGCTCCGTGTAGTTGGAGTTTGTCAACCCACTGAAACAAGCGATTACAAAAGATGTAACAGATGCAGAGAACAAGAACAAAATTGAAAATCAGAACATCAGAATCATTCAAAGCTAAGAAATTTAATTCTTCATATAATAAGACTGAAACAATTTGCAAAGAAAAGAAAAAGAATTATGGTGGTAAACCGCTACCATTGAGAAGCAACGTTGACAATTAGAAGCACCTTCCCCTTGTAGATGATGAGATCCACATCATTTCCCATAGCATCCTGCAAAAACCAAACATCATCATGAAATCTATCCAAAATTTCTCGATCTGAGCATAAAAAAAAATGCGAACAGGATCCTCAATCCGAGAGCAGAGCAGCATACCTTGACGGTGAAGTCGTGGATTGAGGAAGCGCTCGGGGCGGCCATGTCGGAAGCCGATCTGGAGAGAAACAGAGGTCGAGGAGTAGAACAGGAAGCAAAAGAGCGGAAACTGGTTCTGATAGCGGCTCTTGGGCTTTGGGGAAGAAGGAGAAGGAGGAAAACCCGAGGAGGAATCGAGGCTAAGAACTTCAATAGTCGGGATTCGACCGTAATGAGACGCGAAGGACCAACGAGATCATGCGGGGAGAGAGAGATGAGAGAGGATCTGATATTTATAGTGCGATGAGAACGAAGACGGAAAAATTTTGAATTTTTTCCTTGTCGTCGTGGCCCCCGTGGGAAAGCTGTGAAGGGAATCGTGGCACCGCATGCGAGCTAAATTCGCCCACGGTTGATGTATATTCGGGACACGTGTCCGTGATGGGAGCAGGAGTCTGACGCAGTCGTTTGCTGACGAGCCGTCAGCAGTGCGATCACCCAAATAAAATCAGCGGATATTTTTAAGAAATATTTACTTACACTCTTCTCAAATTTATCCAATTTATTAAAAATCTCCATAATTTAATAATCACATACAATTTTTTTAAAAAAATTTATCACCTATCATTTCTGATTATTATTTAATTAATTTTTTTTAAAAAAATTTCACTTTTATTCTTTGTAATTTTGCAACTAAATATTAAAAAAAATTTAACTTTTCATTATTCACTCTTTCTCTCAAATATTTACCAATAAATTCTTTAAACATTTTTATTTATAAAAAAATTTAAATATTAATATATTTTAAATACAAATTCATAAAAAGGATCTTAACATTTTAAATATTTTACAAATAAATCCTTAAAAAAAATTAAAATCGAAATATTTGTGTATTTATAAATAAGCCCCTTGAATATTTTTATTTATAAATAAATTTAAATGTTAATATTTCTTAAATAAAAAATTATAAAAAGGACCTTAAATATTTTAAATAGTTTACAAATAAACCATATATAAGAAAATAAATTACAAATTTAATATTGATACATTTACAACAAAGTCCCTTGAATATTTTTATTTATAAATTAGTCCAAATTTTATCGATTTTTTAATAAAAATTTCACAATATTGAAGTTTTTTAAAATTAAAATGTCAAATTACAAGTTTAATATTTGTACATTTATAAATAGACACATTGAATATTTTTTCTAATAAATAAGTCTAAGATTTTATTATTTTAAAAATAAAATTTTACAAAAAATACATTGAAGGTTTTTTAATTTAAAATTTTAAATTACAAGTTTAATATTTGTACATTTACAAATAAACACCTTGAATATTTCTATTTATAAATATGTCCAAATTTCATCATTTTTAAATAAAATTTTACAACAAAGACATTGAAGATTTTTAAACTTAAAATTTAAAATTACAAGTTTAATATTTGTACAATTACAAATAGACCCCTTGAATAATTTTATTTATAAATAAGTCCAAATTTCATTCTTTTTAAAATAAAATTTTACAAAAAAGACATTGAAGGTTTTTTAAACTTAAATTTTCAAATTTCAAATTTAATATTTGTATATTTATAAATAGACCACTTGAATATTTTTATTTATAAATAAGTCCAAAATTTATCATTTTTAAAATAAAATTTTACAAAAAAGACATTGAAGATTTTTAAACTAAAACTTTCAAATTACAAGTTAATATTTGTACATTTATAAATAAAACCCATGAATATTTTTATTTATAAATAAATCCAAATTCCATCATTTTTAAAATAAATTTTTATAAAAAAGACATTGCAGGTTTCAAACTGAAAATTTAAAATCACATATTTACTATTTATACATTTATAAATAGACCCCCTCAATTTTTTTATTTATAAACAAGTCAAAACTTTATCTTTTTTTAAATAAAATTTTACAAAAAAGATATTGAAGGTTTTAAAACTTAAATTTTAAATTACATGTTTAATATTTTTATATTTATAAATAGACCCCTTGAATATTTTTATTTATAAATAAGTCCAAACTTTATCATTTTAAAAATAAAATTTTATAAAAAAGATATTGAAGGATTTAAAACTTAGAATTTCAAATTATAAGTTTAATATTTATACATTTACGAATAGATCCCTTGAATATTTTTATTTATAAATAAGTCCAACCTTCATCATTCTTAAAATCAAATTTTATAAGAAAGATATTAAAGATTTTAAAATTTAGAATTTTAAATTACAAGTTTAATATTTGTAAATTTTAAGAACAATTAATTTTGAACTTATTTATAAATAAAAATATTCAAGAGGTCTGTTTATAAATATACAAATATTAAAATTAAAATTTTAAATTTTAAATTTTAAAACCATCAATATCTTTTTCAAAAAATTGTATTTTAAAAATAATAAAATTTGGACTTATTTATTCAAGGGGTCTATTTGTAAATGTACAAATATTAAATATGTAATTTTAAATTTTAAATTTAAAAACTTTCAATGTCTTTTTTCATAAAAGTTTATTTTAAAAATGATGAAATTTGGATTTATTTATGAATAAAAATATTCAAGTGGTTTATTTGTAAATGTACAAATATTAAACTTGTAATAAGAAATTTTAAATTAAAAACCTTCAATGTCATTTTTACAAAATTTTATTTTTAAAATAGTAAATTTTGGTCTTATGTATAAATAAAAAAATTCAAAGAGTTTATTTGTAAATGTACAAATATTAAACTTGTAATTTTAAATTTTAAGTTTAAAAATCTTCAATGTCTTTGTTGTAAAATTTTATTTAAAAAATGATGAAATTTGAACATATTTATAAATAAAAATATTCAAGGGGTCTATTTATAAATGTACAAATATTAAACTTGTAATGTAAAATTTTAGGTTTTAAAACCTTTAATATTTTTTTTATAAAATTTTATTTTATAAATAATAGAATTTTAGACTTATTTATTAAAAAAATATTCAATGGGTCTATTTGTAAATGTACAAATATTAAACTTATAATTTAAAATTTTAAATTTTAAAAGCTTCAATATTGTGAAATTTTATTTAAAAAATTGATAAAAGTTGGACTTATTTATAAATAAAAATATTTGAGAGGTCTATTTGTAAATATACATATATTAAACTTGTATTTTAAAATTTTAAGTTTTAATACCTTCAACTCTTTTTTGTAAAGTTTTATTTAAAAATTAATAAAATTTGGACTTTTTTATAAATAAAAATATTCAAAAGTCTTATTTGTAAATGTACAAATATTGAATTGATAATTTAATTTCTTATATAGGGTTTATTTGTAAAATATTTAAAATATTTAAGGTCCTTTTTATAATTTTTTATTTGAAAAGTATTAACATTTGGACTTATTTATAAATAAAAATATTCAAGGGGCTTATTTGTAAATATACAAATCTTAAAATTTTAATTTCTTGTATAGATTTATTTGTAAAATATTTAAAATATTAAAGTCCTTTTTATAAATTTTTATTTAAAAATATTAATATTTGAAATTTTTTATAGATAAAAATATTTAAAAGATTTATTTGTAAATATTTGGGAGAAAGAATGGAGGGTGAAATGTTAAATTTTTTAGGTGTTTAGTTGTAAAATTATGAAAGGTAAAAGTGAAAATTTTGAAAGAAATTTGGTTAAATAATAATCGGGAAGTTGTAAATAATAAATGAGAAAGATATAAGTAATTATTGAAATATCGGGGGTTTTAATAAATAAGGTAAATCCCATATAATTGTAGATAAATATTCCTATTTTTTAAATTTTTAATTGGTTTATTTATTTGAGGTTTTAAAAGTCGGAGGTTCGAGTCGAAAATCAAAACCTAGTCTTGAGTGGGATCGGACTGATGAGAAAAAGCCGAATAGATCCGGACTGTTTGGTGCCAACAGTGGGGAGTTTTCACATGGTAAGTTTGGCAATAATATTGTTCAAGTTTAGAGTTTACATCCACTGCCTCCTTCAACTCCTTCACGTCCCCGTTGATCTTGCATTCCTCCTTTAGGCTCATACTTCTCGGTTAGATGTTAAAAAGTGCGGTACAGGAGCTCACTTAGCTGGTCCACCTTCGGTCTGACGCCGTTTCTTTCGACGACCACCACTGCCCTCAAACTTTTCTCCATGAGCAAATCCTAACTCCGGTTGTCTAGTTCTTTTCTTCTATTAATGATGCACGCAATTTATGATGTTTGTGAGCTTGCTGAATTGGTTCTGAATATTTTAAAATTTGGAAACGAACAGAACAAGAGGTTGCGATTGGGCCTGGAGCAGCTACATAAGCGCCACTGCAGAACGCTGGTTTCAATCAAGAGGAGGCCGAGCAGCAGGGAACGATCCAGAGAAACATCGAACTGAAGGAGAAGCTGCGGCAATTAACGGCCGAAAAGGACTTGTGGTTCGCCGTCCGAAGAACAGCGAAGCTTTAATCCAATCTGAAGGCCAGCCTCGAGAAGCTTCTTGTGGCCAACTTAGGAGCTGGTCAACAAATAAAGCCAGAATGCAGCGAGTATGAGATCCCACTGACACACGGGGTGGAGGACGAGGAGTCGTGCAGCTTTCAAGGTGAGGAAAAAGAGAGGAGAAGGTTGGAGGTGGGAGACGCCGGGGAGGAGATCAGTTAGAGTCGTGAGGGGAGAAGCGGTGGTCTAGTGCCGGAAAGTATGGTGCAGGGTGTGTGGGGAGAAGAAAACGAGCATTCTACTACTCGCCTACAAACATCTTTGTTTATGTAGAATGATAGTAATAACATTATTATTATTATTATTATTAAGATTAATGATGCTTTTATTAGGTCCCAACAATGTGATGGAGAATCAAACTATATATAATACAAACGGATGTAAAAGAAAGGTTTGACAAAATCATATTCACTTTGATTTGGATTTGGATCCCACGTAAGACATGATCTGGATCTACGATGAAACGTGGCAGGAGTATGCATGGACCGTATCGCATTGGGTCAGGCCAATTAAAAGATGCATGGCTAGCATTGTGCCCTGACTGACCTTTTTTTGTTAGGGGAAATGTGTCAGCCACGATAAATGAATGAATGAATAAATAATGGTAATTAAATAGAGATCAAGGTTTTATAATTTGGTATCGGTTTCGGTTTCGGGACCCAGCGAAACAGATACGTTTCGGCCGTTTCGGTTTCAGTCGAAAGATTTTTTTAAATTATTAATTCGGTGTTGACCAGAGTTTGACCATATTTTGACTGTACTTTGACTTCAAATTAAAAATATAATAAAATATTAAAAAAATTTGGAAAAATTTGAAAAATTAGGAATGAATTTATACTTAATTTTAATATATATTAGTATATTAAAAAAAATATAAGAAATAATATGAATATGATTAAAAGTTAAAATTAGCATAAGCACATTTAACTTTCCATTAAAATGTATTTCACACCTACATAATTTTATAAATTCTAAGATAATACAACTAATCATCATAATCATCATCAGTTGGTTTAGAACATCTGGGTGTGAAATTACAAATTCAGTACCTGAATGATCCGGACGAGCATTTGTAGGCATATGAGCCAGAACAACTAGCGCTGCACGATCTCGTGGCAACGGTTCTGAAGTATAATCATATATCGAAGGTCTAAAATGAAAATTATATTTTGACTAAAATTTAACTTTATTTCAATTATTTTTTAACTTCAAATTAAAAAATTATAATATGTTTAAAAATTTTAAAAAATAATGAATAATTATGTAAATAATATTATGTACGCGAGCAATATCCGATACAAACCGATAAGAACATCGAAATCAAATTGGCGATAGTGCTGGCCTCAGTGTAAGGCCGACTTCATCTTGCGGGAGTACGGGTCAGGTCGGTGAGGACGCGAGATAGGCGATAGAGCGACGACAGACTAGCGAGTGCGCATGGCCCTTGGACTCAGACATGAAGCCGGCGCGAGGTCCTCCCCATGCCCCTCGCCGGCTCGCCCCCCAAACCCAAAAACCACCGCGGCGCCCGTCCGCCTGGCTGCTCGAGCTCCCGCCTGCCCACCCGGGCTCGAGTCCGACGAGCTCCCGCCCGCTCGCGCTCGAGCCCGGTGAGCTCCCACTCTCGCGCGCTCGCTAGCACGCGCTCCCGCCCGTGCTCGGTGAAGATGAACAGTAATTATGAACAGTAAATCCTAACCGAAACCCAAAATAGGGTTTCGGTTCGGACCGGCCGAAACCGCAAACCAGGACAGAGATGGACCCAATTAATGCATTTGTTTATTTGATTATAATAATCCACTCATTAATGCATTCAATTTGTTAATGATTCATCCGCTCGGTGTGGTTCAACTGCTACTGTAGCTTAATGGCTGACCACGTGCGAGGCAATTTTTTTTTTTTGGCGGTAAAAAATTTAGGTATTAATCCTAAAATGGCTATCTAATAATTAAGATAATAATGATAATAATTAATTATATTAGATTATAATTAATAGAACATATATGCTTAAAGTATATTTTAATAATAAGTTAAATTTATTTATATTATCATTTTAGTTTTTAAATTTCTTCATATTATTTTTTCTTTATTTTTTATTTTTTTAATAGTAATATATAAGAAAATTAATTATATAAGTAATTAACTATCAAAATTAATTCAAATTAATTAAAATATTATTTAATATTATGGTAAAATTAGTTATAAATTCTTTTATAATTTTCTAGGAAGCCTGAGAAATTGCACCTCCACCTTCAATAATTTTTCCTACTAATTCATATAAATTTTTATGCTTCAGGCCATTTATCACTATTAATGAGCCTTTAGCAACCTTAAGAACTCCACCTTCAGCAGAATACTTATAATCAGCAGAATTCAAAGCACCTAAAGAGATCAAATTCTTTTTTAAATCAGGAACATGTCTAACATCAGTAAAAGTTCTAATAATATTATCAAACATCTTCATTTTAATTATTCCAATTCCAACAGTTTTGCATAGATTGTTATTACCCATTAAAACTAAACCACCATCATAGGACTTGTAGTCTTCAAACCAATCCTTATTAGGATACATGTGGTAAGAACAACCAGAATCAAGAATCCAAGTATCATGATAACGATTAAAATTAGAATTAATAGAGAAAATATTACCATAATTATTATCAGAACTCCCTTCAATAATTGACACTTGTTCTTAGCCTTGCTCTTTAGATTGAGATTCTCTTTCTTTTTTTGCTTTGAGCTTCCAACACTTTTTAATTACATATCTTATCTTTTTACAATACCTGCAATTTATTTATTTGGATTTGGATCTAGAACGATCTATCTTTGATCTTTTTTTGGTACGACTTCTAACAATCAATACTTCTGAGTGTGACATATCTACTTCAATCTTTTTTAAATATTTATTAGATAAAAGGGCAACAGAAATATCGTTAAATTTCAAATCCTTACCATACATGAAAGTAATCTTCAGATTCTCAAAAGAATGAGATAAAGATGATAATAAAATAATTGCCTTGTCTTTATCTTCAATTTTAACATCAATGCTTAACAATTGAAAGACTAGTTTATTGAAAGCATTAAGATGACAACTACATTTGTACCTTTTCTCATTCGAAAATTGAAGAGTTTCTGCTTTAAGTAAACTCAATTGAGATAGACTCACTCATATATTATTTCTCCAGCTTTTTTCATGGCTCTAAAGGTGATGTTTTATTAAGAAACGGATAAAGTACCTCATCGGTGAGATTGAGGATGATTGTACTATGTGCACTAGCCTTCTGATTTTTCCAGACACTTTCGGTGACATCTTCAGGCTTGACGTCCTCCAATGTGTTTCTTAACCCTTGTTGAGTAAGAATTGCACGAACTCTTGCTTGCCAAATAGGAAATTTTTGCTTTTCATTGAATTTCTCTATATCGAACTTCGTAGTAGACATACTGAACCAAACTCTAATATCACTTGTAGCGCTAAATATCGATATCTATCACAATTCACAATGTAGAAAAAGAATAGAAAAGAAGAAAAATAACACACAAGAGATTTATGTGGCGAAAATGATCCGAAGGATATTGTATCAATGAGAAAAAGAAGAGAATATTACAATGATGGAGTCAAAAGTCCAATATCACCAACTCTCATAAGAGACTAAGTAGTCTAGCCATTACAAGACATTTTGAGAGTATTGATGTATGTCTCTCTTTCTTACTCTATATTGAAATTCTTACATGAATAGGGTATTTATAGATGTGGCCTAATACATCTACTAATTTAAGTCTTCTAGTAGAAGATAAATTCAGATAAGCATTAGGCCTGCTAAATTACTTTCTAATATAATTAAAACTCTTTGAAAAATCCAAATTCGAGACACAATTAAGCCAATAATCTCCACCTTGGCTTAAATCCTCTTATTCTTTGAATTTGAATCTTTAATAGATGTCTTTGCCATTATCTCATGGGGCAGGATCAATGAACTTGAACATTAATCAAGTCTAAATAGAGCTTGAACTTATTAATTGGAATCACCTTCATCAACATATTTGCATGATTTCTTTAAGCATGAATCTTTTGTAAAGAAATTTCGTCGTCTTCAATAATATCCCGAATAAAGTGAAATTTGATATCTATATACTTTGATTTGACGTGGTACATTTGATTTTTCTTAAGGTGTATGACACTTTGACTGTTGCAAAAGATAAGAAGAACATTTTGAGAAAAACTAACTTCACTTGCCAATCCTTTTAGCCATAGAGCTTCTTTGATGGTTCTATAGCTGTCATATACTCAAACTTTGTTGTAGATAATGCTATAGTTGACTGTAAGGTACACCTCCAACTAATAGGTCCTCTACAAAGAGTAAAAATATAACCAGTAAGGGATCACTATTCATTAACTTAAACAAGACCTACCTAAAGGATAGCTATTCACTGTTGAAAATAAACCAATTGGCTGATTCCACCTTGGAGCACCAACTTAGTTTTTTGGATTCCTTCTTGGAATACTGCCAGATCTCGATGCACCCCAAAGATGAGAAAAGATAGTGTTTATCACTAACCAAGATATCTTTTCTTATGTAGCCATACCATTTGGACTAAAAAATAAAGAAGCAATGTATTAAAGAATGGTGAATCGAGTCTTCGAGTCTTAATTTGGTAGGAATGTGGAGGTATATGTTAATGATATGTTGGTCAAAAGCCTCTAAGATGATGAACACCTTGAAAATTTGAAAGAAACTTTGGAAACACTTTAGAAGTTTAAGATAAAATTAAATTCATAAAAAATATGCCTTTGGTGTAGGCTCGAGAAAATTCCTTGTTTACATGATTTCAAAACGAGAGATTGAAGCAAACCTGGAGAAAATTGAAGCGGTCCTATAAATAAAACCACCGAGCTCTATAAAAGACATGCAAAGACTTGTAGATCATCTAGTTGCTTTGAATTATTTCCTATCTAAATTGGATGAGAAGTATCTACTTGTTTTTAAAGCACTCAAATATGGGTTTGAACAGATACAGGAATGCTACTAGTAGATCTAGCAATATATGATTTCACCCAAACTCAACCCTAATTAAATGGATTTAGGTTTATTATAATTGGGTTTGAGTCGTAATCAGGTCAACTCGTATAATTCATTTATAACTCGACTAACTCGTTTATTTATCAGGTCATAAATAAATCGAATCGGGTCAATTCATTTATCAATTAAGCCAATTAAAATTATTTAATATTTTATTTTATAATTTTGTTAGTAATTTTTAAAATTATTGTTTATAAATTAAGTATTTTATATTATAATTAGTTTTTAATAATATTATTATTTTAATTATTTAAAATATGTTAAAATTATTAATATTACTTAAATATGTCAGATTGACTTGGATCAATTCGAGTCAATTCGAGTTGATTTAGGCCAATCAGATCAATTCAGGTTGGGTCAAATTATGACCCATTTAATTAAATAGGTCAATTCCGATCGAGTCGGATTAACTTATTTAAAAATCAGGTTGGGTTCAGGTTTAGAAAATTGACCCATTTAACATACGTGTAGGGTTCGAGTTGACCCGTTTAGGATAATCTTATAGATTTAACCTAACTCGACTCGAATCTAACCCGTAAACCCGAATTACCAGGTCTAGCTAGCAAGTCTTCGAGGACCTTAAACAATACCTATTTGAATCTCCCCTATTAGTCAGGCTAAAGCCAAATGAACCACTTTTCCTTTCTATAGTAACTTTTGAACAGGCAATCAACTCAATACTAATAAGTGATAGAAGTAAAAAATAATACCATGTATATTACGTGAGATTTGTGCTCATGAGGATCATCTTTAAAGAAGTTAGTCTGTGTTGGTGGTCCTGCTAACTTAGAAACTTAGATCGTACTTTTAAGCACACTCGGTCGTTATGCTCACTAATCTCTTGCTTCGACAAATATTGTAAAAACTAGAGACCTCAGGGACATTACTCAAGTGATTTATCGACTTGAGCTATGTTTGAACTGATTTTTACCACAATCAAATTTGATTAAAATACGATCAAAATTGAAACTTATATGCCATTAAATTATAACTCAAGTGTGGGTCTCAATTGAATTTAAATGTGGTCAAATTTGACTGAAAATTGAGCTCACTTTGGACTTAAATTTTTAATGAATTCGAGTTCAAACTAAATTGGTCTAAGTGGACCAGATATAGGGACCAAAATTGAGCACAAAAATTCATTTAAAGTATGGGTTAAAATTAAAAAATATAAATATTTTATAAATAAGTCCCTAAATCAAATAAATTCTTGCAATAAGATCCTTGATTAGATTTTTCTACGAATAAGTCCTTGAGATTAGATTTTTGAAAAAAATTCTAATAAAATCTTAAAATTATAAATAAATTTTTGTAAAATTTAGAGTTTATGAATAAACTTCTTAAAATTTTTTTATAAATAAATCCCTAAAATTTTAACTTTTTGCGAATAAGAACTTCGAAAATTTTTATTTATGAATAAGTCCAAATTTTATTTAAAAAGGATATTGAAAGTTTGAAAATTTTGTGATTAAGTTTTTTTATAAAAAGATCCTTGAAATTTTTAGAATTACAATTTAATTTAAATTTTTCAAAAAAATTGTAAATAACCCCCTTATAAATTCAATATCCAAGATAAATATAATTTTTAAAATCATTGTTAGGTGTATCAAATAAACACTCATTCAATTTTGGATAAAAATCTATAACTAATTCAAACAGTAAATGATTATTCATAGTCAATTCTTATTTGAATAAAATCCTCATCTAAATAAATCTTTATTCAAATAAAATCCTTACCTAAACAAATTTTCATTTAAATAAATCCTTATTCAAATAAAATCTTATCTAAATAAGTCCTCATCTAAATAAATTATCATTTAAATAAATCCTTATTGAAACAAATTCTCATCTAGATAAATCTTTATCCAAACAAATCATTATCCAAATAAATCATCCAAAATAAAACAAAAATAAATCTCATTTGCATCTATTTATTTATATTTAAAATTTGAACAAAAAATTATTATCTATGTTCATAATTCAAAATTTTAAATGAAAATGATTCAATCTGCTTGTTGATTATAAAAATCTTAAAAGTCTTGCAAAAAAAAGAAAAACAATATTAGATCGTGAAGACGAAAATCAAAAAGGAGAGTACTATGAATTGAAAAAAAATGAGCGACATAATAACATGGAGATGAGAGAGCCAATGAATGAAAAATAAAAGAAGGTGATCTCCTACTTTATTCTAAAAAAAAAGAAACGATATCAAATTCTGAAGATGAAAATCAAAGAAGAGAATTTTATGAATTAAAAAAAAAAGTTTTAAAAAAGTGATCTTCTACTTCATTTTCCTTTTTTTTTTTTATCCCCTTATCTTGCTCGTCACTGTTTTCATAGATTTTTCTTCATTGTTATAGCGTGTTTCATATTCGTCCTACTAAATAATGTCTATATTAAATTACGCTCGTAGAACCTCCGGTCTATCCCTCGGCGCAAGTCGCCGCCAGATCCACCGTGATCCCGTCCCGTGCTGCTCATCCGACTGTCCTCCGGTGACGTTCTAGTCGACTTACTCGAACCCTAGCCTCATTGCCGGCTCCCCTCGACCGCAAGCTCCGTCCACCCTCATGAGATCCACCCGGCCTCCACCTGTCTGCGAGCCCAGCCGGCTTTGTTCGACCATGAGCTTCGCCCGATCTGTGCTGGCCGCCACAACAGCGCTTCGACCTCCCTGGACTCCACCGCACGGACTCGCCAGCTAGCCCCGCACCCATCCACTGCTTTGCCTCCTTGCTGGCCGGCTCGCCTAGCCTTGCGGCCGCTCGCTTGAAGCCCACCGCCGCCATCCCCAACCTGCGTCGGCCCTGCAGGTCTCGCCGTTGTCTGTCGAAAACCCAACTTGTCACCGTGTTCATCGCCTCTCATCGCCATCGCGCCGTGGCCCTACGCCGAGGCGGTGGACCTACCCGCGCTGCCGTTCCCAACCTGCTCCGGCCCTGCAGGTCTCACCGCTGTCCGCCCGGAGCCAGTCCTGCCAGCGTAACTCGCGCGCTACCGTGCCGGCCACAGCACCTCGAACGCCACCTGCATCGCGGCCTGCCCTTGCGGAATGTCGTCTGTCGTGATTTGCGGCTAGATCTGGCCAAGATCCGGTCAGATCTGGCCCAAATTTTAGGAGAGCTCGGTGGAGAACCAAGCAAGGGGAAGGGTTTAGTTCGGATAAGAGGAAGAAGACGAGAGAGAAAAAAAAATAAGGGAAAAAATTTATTGATAAAAAAAGGGAAAAATTAGGCCCAAAAGAAAAAAAAAGGAAGAGGAAAGAAATTGAGATGACAACAAAAATAAAAATAATAAAAGTTAGAAAAAAAGCTAGAAGAAAGTCATTAGTGATGAGATTTAAAGGGAGGAGGAATTGACTTTTCCTATGATTGCGGTTATATGTGGTTTTGCTTATTTTCACCGCATTCACACTTACACCCCGTTAACTATTAGGCTTATATTCAAATTAGCTTTCACGTTTGTTCTCATGTTAGTTTTGGGGCTTACATCCAGTCAATTTTCGAATTCGCATATAATCAATCTTCAGGTTCGCATCTAATTATTTTTTTGGGCTCGCATTTAAGTCAGCTTTTAAATTTGCATCCAGTTAGTCTTTGCGCTCACATCCAATTCAACTTTCGAGCTCGCACCCAAGTTAGTTTTTAGGTTTGCACCTAATTAGTCTTTGGACTCGCACTCAGTTAGCTTTCTTATTTGTACCAGTCAACTTTTGAGTTCATATCCAAACTAGTCTTCAGACTCGTATTCAAGATGATTTTTGGGCTAGCATTCAACCAACCTTTTGGCTTGTATCTCTAAACTAGTTTTTGAGCTCGTGAAGTAAGCCAACCCTCGGATTAGCACATTTAAGACCAACCCACAAGTTCGTCTAAAATTACCATAACAAATAGGGACTTTTCAAATCAAATTTAATCTGAATCAAGCTAAGCTCGAATTAAATTCTAATTAGGTTAAATTATATGCAAACGGAAGGGTTAAACTCAAAGTCAAACTAGAGCTAGGCTAAACCTAAACTGAAATCAAGTTGAACCAAATCAACTTGAACTTAAATAAAAGTCCATCAAGATGCAAACTCGAACCCATTTGCAAGTGAGACAAGATTCCAATAAGAACCTATTAAGGCTCAAATCTAAAATTCATTAAAGATCTATTAAGAACCCACTAAGGGTCAAATCTAAAATCCATTGAAGATCTACTAAGAACGTGTTAAGCGTCAAATCAAAAAATTCATTAAAGCTTCATTAAGAACCCTTAAAGATTCTTTAAGAATGCATTGAGGATCAGATCCAAAATTCATTAAAGATTCATTAATAATCCATTAAGGGTCGAATCTAAAATTCATTAAAGATCTATTAAAATTTTATCAAGGATTAAATCCAAGATCAATTAAAGACCCAATAAGAATCTATCAAGATTTGGATTCAATATCCATTAAAGATCCAATAAAAACCCGATGAAGGCCCAACACAATGTCAAACCTGATCCAAATTGAATCAAATCAAACTAAAATCGAAATCAAGTCTTGAATATTAAACTGAATTAAATTAGACAGATCAAAATCAATGTTTCTTCCACTAGAATCAATGATCAATATTTAACAAATGTTCTTCTGAAAATCAATATCAAGCTTGGTGAATTAAATTCATTATTGCAAATTGAATATTCACCATCAATGCCAACAGTAATTTTGGAATAGATATTTCACACGATTCTCCTAGTTATGCTATAAAGCATCAGTGTGAACCCCAAGCACCAAAGATTCTGGGAAGTGGAACATATCATTATTCATTGGGAAAGGGTTAGTGAATCGTAGTTCAATCGAATTATGAATATTGAATTAAATCAAATTAGATTTGAATCAAAATTAAGTCTGAACTAAAAACCATGTAAATTGAATTAAGGCAGACTTGAAACTTGCTTAATCAGTCAGCCACAACGTCTTATTCTGACGAAGTCAACTAACAACATGTTTAAAGTCGTTGACCACATTTTGAAACTAGTCAACCCCAGAGGCTCTTGGCGATGCGTCCTTCGAGCTAAGCCAACTCTAAAGCATTAACAACATTTCAAATTTAATCGACAACACGCCAAAAAGGCCATTAATTATTAAATAGAATCGAACTCAGGCACACTTGAATTTGTTAGTCAGCTACAATACCTTGTTCAAATCATGAAATTATCGCCTACGTATTACTAGCTATGGAAATACTTCAAATCACGAAGTTATTACTTACGTCTCATTGATTATAGAAATGCTTCAAAATACAAAGTTATCGCTTATACATTATTGGCTATGAAAATTCTTTAAACCACGAAGTTATCACCTATGTTTTATTAGCTATGAAAATATTTCAAATCACGAAGTTATCGCCTATGCCTTATTGACTATGAAAATAGTTTAAACTAAATAAAGTTATCACTAACATCTTATTGGCTATGAAAATATTTCAAACTAAATAAAGTTATCGTCTACGCTTTATCGTCTATAAAAATACTTTAAGCCAAATGAAGTTATCACTTACGACTTAGTGGATATGGAAATACTTCAAATCAAATAAAGTTATTTCTTATGTCTTATTGACTATGAAATTACTCCAAATTACGAATTATCACCAATACCTTATTGGCTAACAAAAATACTTCAAATCATGAAGTTATTGCCAAGGTCAAAAGCTATTGAAAATACTTTAGGTTAATCTCGACAAGCCACCAATAATGCCATCTAATGAAATTATCGTCAAACATCAAGGTTATTGGAAATACGTTAAACCCCTCTCATCGTCTTCCATATCTTGCCAAACGACACCATTAAATCAAATCATCAACATCTATTAACAATCAAGTCATAATCCATCTGAGCCAAAACTCTACACGGTCTAGCACATGGGAGTGAGAAAGCGACAAATATCAAGCTTTTTTTATTTCTTCCTTATTTTATGTCATTTATGCATTCAAACCCATTAAAATATAAAGTGAGGGTATGCTCTTAAGCTATGTGCCTTTTTTTATATCAATCAAATTATATTTTTTTCTTTTTTCTTTCATATCTCTATTTTTATTAGCTAGATTTTTCACTTTAGGAGATTTCTGATTATTGTTAGAGTAATTAACAATATGAGCTTATGGCTATTGGAAGTCATATTCTTATAGCACATGATTTGTGTACTTAAACCACTACACTTTTACTTGTTATTTCGATGTTATTTCTCAAGGTCTTTGCTATCCCAAGTGATCAATTTCAATCTCACAAGCCAGGTCAACATCTTCAAAGCCCGAAGGACTATCAAAGCCTAAGCATTGGCATACCTTATAATGAAAGTTGCCTTATATATTGTTGGACTGGAATCCAAAGTATGGGAAGTTCTGGTGGATAACTCATCATGTGAATCAGGCAATGAAGTCAGTATTGTGCTCATCAGCTCAGAAAGAAAAATAGCATAACACTTGGCTTGATTGGAATTTTTAGTATCAAATAATACCACAGAGTATGAAACATTCCTCCTTGGCTTGCGAGTAGCACTAGTAGTCAGAGCTAAACAAATAAAGGTATTAAGTGATTTTTAACTTATATGTCTGCAAGCAAAGGGAGAATATGAAGATAAAGACTCGATAATGATCCAATATCTAATTGAAGCACAGAAGCTCATGAGAAAGATGGACCAAGTGGAAGTATACTAGATACCAAGGGAGAGCAATATGGAAGCATATGCCCTCCCCTGACTTGCCTTGGCATCTTCGAACTCATAGAGAAGGCAAATCTTTGTGAAAAATTTCCAACAGCCGAGCTACAACTCTATCACCAAGGTAAACATGGTGGATGTGGAACCATATTGGATGGATTCTGTAATAAATTACCTTAAAGAGGAGCAGTATTAAAAGAATCCAAGGAAGCTCGGAGAATCAAGAGGCTAGCATGCTACTTTATTCTAATAGAGGAGATCACTTAGTCTCTTCTCCATTGCCTAAGATCATCTGAATATGAATATGCTTTCCCAGATGTGCATTAAAGGAATATACAAAAGTTACGGAGGTGGTAGAACTTTGACTCACAAAGTTCTTAAATAGGAGTATTACTAGTTAAACATATTCGCTGTAGTAACTGAATTTGTCTCAAGGTATGAACAATGATAGAAACACACTATGACATATCATAGTCTAGTGGTCTGGCTCTAACAACACAAATAACCTTGCCTTTTGACCAATGAGGGATGAATGATTTAGGTCCATTTTCATCAACTTTGGGATAACAAAAATTCTTAGTAGTGGTCACTAACTACTTCACTAAGTGGGTGGAAGTTGAGCCCTTGACTACAATCATTGAAAAAAAGATTCCAAAGTTTTTTTGGCAAAATATCATTTGCCGATTCATGCTCTTGCAAATACTGGTCATTGACAATAGGAATCAATTCAACAGTTCAAAATTCAAAGAATATTCCGTCAGCCTCCATATTAAATAAATATTTCCATCAATGGTACAATCCCAATTAAATAATTTAGTCGAGGTAACTAATTGAGCTGTATTAGTAGAGCTGAAAAAGCACCTTGAGAAAACAAGTAGAGGTTGGGTTGAGGAGCTGCCGCATATTCTATGGTCGTATCAGACCACCTCATGAATAACTATAGGGGAGCCACCATTCATACTAGCTTATGAAATCAAAGTAGTGATACTTGTTAAGATTGAATTTGCTTCACTTCAAACCAAAAGTTATGACCCCAAGTCAAATGATGAAAACCATCAAGATTAAAAGGATCTCCTCCTCGAGGTTCAAGAAAAAGCTCGAGTAAGAGTAGCATAATACCAATGAAGGGTAACTTGATATTACAATTCCCAAGTTGGAAATTGGATACTACAACTGAGTGATTTGGTACTTCGTTGCACAGACTTTGTTGATCAGGATTTGGAGAAACTATTGTAAGCAAAAATAATAACCTAAGCGGGGGGAGGAGGAGATGAATTAGGTTTTAAAAAATAGTTAACAATTTTTACAAAGATTCAAAGCCTAATTCAAAATATCAAAGCAAATCGACACAAACTTCAATCAAGCCATGAGTACCATAATGTAAATCGAGAAAGAAACGAATGACCAACTACTCCTACTTCACAGTCCTTGTCTCGCTCTTGAGGACTTCAACATTTCACTAGTGTGTTGTTTCATCAGTGAAGCTAACCCCATAAAACTCCTCTTACTCCAATTAGCAAGATAAACTCCAAACCAGAGTTTGAGTATCAACCACTCCAAACAATCTTAGAGTGAATTACAAGTGAAAAATAAAAATAAATGATACAATATAAGCTTACTATATGATCTCTCAAGATTAGGCACAAGGGCTAGAAAATTTGATATGAAAGTGATAGTTTAGAGGACTCTTAGTTAAAAGACTTGAATGGGCTTTGGTGTCTTTGCTAAAATAAATTAGGTGTAAAAATTGTTAAGAAAAGACCAACCATGTCTATTTATATCTTATGGGTCAAACGTAGCCATTGGGAGTAAGATCTCACCATTTGGTTCACTTCAACAGTCAAAATATTAGCCGTTAATCGCACAAATTCTGCCAATTGGACATCCATTTTAGGAAAAATCAAAACTTTTAATACGCAGTCGGACTTCCATTTAACATACAAGCATCCAGTATTGTAGAGTACTGTAGCATACTATAGTGCTTTTGCAGCATTTTTGTAGCAATAGTGGAGTTGATTTTAATCAAACAGGCATCCAATTGTCAATTAGGTGTCTGGTTTAATCAGGTATGCTCTATTAAGAGCTTGTTGCAGAACCCTACGTGATAAAGATGAAAGTCTAAACCTAATCAATCTAATTTCTTGTGTGGTCTTCAAGCAATCTATATATTTTTCAAGTCACGTTCGTTAAATCGCCATCATGCCTAAATCTTTTTTATGATCATCTTTATGTTCATCTTTCTTTAAGGCTTTGAATGTTCTTAAACTTCATTTCGAGTTAGACTATCCTTTAATCTACGTTGCTCAAGAAATTATCAGATATATAGTTTGATCATCATCAAAACTACAAAAGATAATAACTATCCCCAAACTAGGAAGGACCTCACAAAATCACTCAAGTTGTGACACCAGGAGCATTCAAGCTTCAACATCCAAATGACAAGAAGCTCAATAACCTAAGGAGGTTTTTTTCTCCAAGTTATGATCCTCTTGTTGCCTAAGAGTTTGTTGATGGCAAGGCCAAAAAATTAGTCTGAAGAAGAGTTAACAAATCAAAGATCTCAATTTTAGGCAATGTGCTTACTTTGAACACAAGGTCTTGGTTCTAAATCAAGGACTTACTTAAAAATATAAAACCCCATCTCTTGGTTGAGAGCTCGCTTGAGGCACAAAACCTCGGCTCTGTGTCATGCACCTAATTGAAACACAAGATTCCAACTCTAGACTACGTGCCTAATTGTATCAATTTAGCTTGCAACTTATGAGCAATTTGAGCTCAGCTCAAATTTGATTGGCTCATTAAAACTTGGCTCGTTCAAGCCAAGTTTAAACTAAATCTAACTCACTTGATTTTATTTCGAGAACTCGTTTATTTTTTTAATATATAAAATTATAATTTATAATATATAACATATAATATTTATTTAATTATTTAATTTTGATGTTATAATTGATATAATTTTTTGTATTTAGATATTATTCCGTTAGCATAATTTCTTTAATATCCATATTTTTTAATTATATATATTATTAGTATTGCCTATAATTTTTTTAATTTAATTTTTTTTATTGTGAATTGTCAATGGTAATTTGTAATGTTTTGATCGATATATTTTTATAATTTTTAAAAATAATTTTAAAAGATAATTTTTGAAAATTAGATTTGAACGGAGTCGCTCTCAAATTGGTTATTTTTGAACCGAGACGAGTTGAGCCAAGGTTCAATTACGGATAGCTATTTGAGAGCCAATAGTTCAATTACGGCATCACCTTACCATAAATGAACAAATAAAAAATAGTTCCATCATAAACGCGCGCGCAAGCAGGGTTCGTTCGAGGCCCAAATCTCGACCGTCCACGTCATATCAAACTTCAAACCTCAACCACCAAATCGAGTCCGCAGGTGCCTAACACCTCGATATATACCATCCTCCTCTGCAAGCCTTGCATTCCCCTCCCCCTCCAAAAAGGACACAAAAAAACAACAGAGATCCTTCTCGTCCTCCTCCAACCTTTAACGTCCTCCTATGGCTCCGATCACCCCCCGCCTCGCCCCCAAATCCCCCCAATTGCTCCTCAAATCCATAAATTTCGCCACGGCCACCGATGGGGCCGGCGCCGTCGTCTCCGATTCGCGCCCTCAAATCTTGGACATCGACGACACCGAGCGGCTCTTCTCGTCGTTGCGGACCTCGTCGCTCGTGTCCACGCTCGTGAATCTCTATGCGATGGCCTTCGATCCGTTGGTGGACGTCGGGATCGGCGTCCTGGGGTCCCCGGCGGTGATGGGGACCGCCATCGGGCGGCGGGCGGTGATGGGGGCGGTAAAGGCGACGGCATACGGGCACTTCTGCGCCGGCGAGAACGTGGATGAGGCGGGGAGGACGCTGAGGGAGCTGTGGGAACGGGGGATGAGAGGGATCTTAGACTATGGGTTGGAGGACGCCGAGGACAACGCCGCCTGCGATCGCAATCTGGTGGGGTTCCTCAACACCGTCGCGATGACGTCCTCGCTGCCGCGCGATTCTGTAAGCTTGTCCTAATCCCTCCGGATTCTTTACGCTACTTTTTTGGGTCTTTTTGCATATTCGCGTCCAAATATGCAAAATTCTCAGAACTCTAATCTTGATTTTCATTTTGACGATTTTAGGTTAACGAATTTGCTAACTTTATACGTTACCACGCACGAGACTCCTACGTCAATCAGATGTGCCTTCTGAAGTTGAGTTGATTGAAAAAATTTTGAAGTTTGTTTTTGGCAAATAAAAAAGTTCGGAGTCTTTGTTTGAAGTGAAAAAGAAAGTTGAAGTTGAAGAATCCCATTTAATTTGTAATTCTTCATTTTATGGTCTTTTGTTGTCATTACCCTACTTCTTATCGTATTATTGGGGCAAATTTAGGTACAGAATTGATACAATTTAATGAAAGAATTGATATGATGTACTTACTATATTACGAGAATCTTTATTCGGCAAAATTTTTTCCGTAAAAATGAAATAATGACGTGGCCACCCCGCAGAACATATCTTGACTGCCGGAGCAGATTCGTCTGCTGTCGTCTCAATCCATTGTCGTAGACTATTCTTTGTTGTCAACTTCATCTTCTTTTCAGAAATTTTCGAAATAGATTTCGATTTTCTCATTTGATTTTCAATGAAACACAGGTGAGCTTTGCATGCGTGAAAATAACAGCAATATGCCCGATCTCGCTACTGGAACGGGTGAGCGATCTTCTAAGATGGCAGGAAAAAACCAAGACCTTGAATCTACCATGGAAGTCGCCTTCCTTCCCAACCCTCTCGCCCACAAGCCCTCTCTACCACACCACTTCAGCCCCACATTCCCTCTCCAAGACGGAAGAACTCGACCTCCACCTCGCGCAGCAGAGGCTCTCCACCCTCTGCCAAAGCTGCTCCGACGCTGGCCTCCCTCTCCTGGTAGACGCCGAGTACACTTCGGTGCAGCCGGCCATCGACCACATGACGTACTCGGCCATGCTCCAGTTTAACCGGAGCGGCCGGCCGATCGTGTACGGGACAGTCCAGGCCTACCTGAAGGATGCGAAGGAAAGGCTAGCTATGGCCGTCGAGGCGGCGGAGAAGGAGAGGGTTCCTGTGGGGTTCAAGTTGGTGAGAGGGGCCTACCTGACAAGAGAGACAAAGTTGGCGGCTGCTTTGGGTGCGGCTTCGCCTATTCATGGGAGCATTGCAGAGACTCATGAATGCTATAATGACTGTGCGGCGTTCATGCTCGATAAGATCGTGAGGGGGTCTGGCTCGGTGGTGCTCGCCACTCACAATCTCGAATCAGGCATGTTTTTATTTGTTTGTTACTATGTTTTGAACAGTGAGGACAGCAACACCAGATTTTGAAGAGGTCATGATTCATGAGTTGCGGTCGCCTGATAAATGTGATGACAGGAAGAGTTGCGGCGGCGAAGGCTGACGAGCTGGGGATCAGCAAGGCAGACCATAATCTGCAGTTTGCGCAGCTGAAAGGAATGGCTGAAGCCCTGTCGATGGGACTGAGGAGCGCCGGTTTCCAGGTGAGTAAGTACTTGCCCTTCGGCCCTGTGGACCAGGTCATCCCTTACCTTCTCCGTCGGGCCGAGGAGAACCGGGGCTTCCTTTCTGGCTCCGCTGTTGACAGGGAGCTCATGAGGTACTACTATAATAAATCCCATTTTTCTTCTTTCTCTTCATCTTTTATCCATCAAATGAGTATCTCAGTTAAATGTTTTGCATGAATCATCCAGGAAAGAGATTAAGAGAAGAATAAAGACTGCAATGCTAGGGAG
The DNA here is from genome assembly GCA_005019695.1 of Trichopus zeylanicus subsp. travancoricus. Lineage (NCBI taxonomy): Eukaryota > Viridiplantae > Streptophyta > Magnoliopsida > Dioscoreales > Dioscoreaceae > Trichopus > Trichopus zeylanicus. Next base: position 677,014 of record RXID01022286.1, on the reverse strand, counting down.
GGGGTGAACTCACAATCAAGATAGTTGTGTATATATTACATGTTTTTGTTTGGTGCTTCAAGGAAGCGCAAGAAGGGAAAACAGAGAGTGTGAAAATGGGATGCGGGAGGTTTTCTTGTTTTCCTTTTTTACATATTATACAGTGGAGGAGGATGGATTAATGAATGAATTGTCTAATAGTGTAATACATAGCTTGTATTTGCCTGTTTGACTTGATGCTTCCTGCTACCCACGTTATTCTGGGTCTGGATGAGTTGTTGCTCATTGATTAGAGTCGATCATGCAGAAGAGAAGATATGCTATTTTAGGACTTTCATCTGTTTACAGATCTCCGACAATACACAGTGGCTCTTGTCGGGGTCTCCGGCCAAAATTTATGTGAGAAGAATTGCTTGCTCACCAAGTGCAAGCAAGGCGTGGGGACACAGGATAAGATTTTTTAATCGAAAGTTGTTTCTTTGGTTCAATTCAGAGAAGTTCTCTAGTAGAGTACATGCGTGGATTCATTGATGTGCCTAAACATGCAGTTTGTGTATAAAATGTTATACAACGTACAATGTATTTGCCGGAAAAACCCATTCCTGTTTTGGAAGGAGTATATATGCAAAAATTTCGATAGAGTAACTTAGTAAATTCAATGTTTTGTTGAAATTACAATTACTAAAGCATTCTCAACTAATTCTTTGCAAAAGCACCCAAAATTAGTGTCACTTTCAGCATGATGCGGTGATGAAAATATTATCACCATATTCGCTTTATATAGTTTACATTACATGTTTATTAAAATATTAATATCATATTCGCTTTATATAGTTTGCATTGCCTGTTCATTAAAATATCTCGATCATTTTATATAAAAAATTGAATTTTCAATTTTATTTGCTCTTTTAAGTTACTTCACAAGGAGATCAATTACAATTGGAGTTCAACACGAAAAAATTGAGTTTTTTTAAGGAGAAAATCTCGTAAAGATTTGCATAGTAAACTTAATAACAGGAGTTGGAGCGAAGAAATAAAAGAAAACTGAGTGTTTCCAAAAAATTTCGATTTTACCTTCGGTTATTTTTACAAATATACCCCTAAAATTTTTTTTTTTTAAATTTAATAGTCCGAAATTCGATTTTTTACAAATAACACCCCGAAATAACTCCGATTTACAGAAAAGTCCTCAAAATTCGGATTTTTACAAATAAACCCCCGAAAATTATTTCAATTTACAGAAAAGTCCTGAAATTCGGATTTTTGCAAATAACACCCCGAAATTATTTTGAATTACAAAAAAGTCCAGAAATTTTCTTATAAAACCCTCTCCTTCCTACTATAGCCCTAAACCCTCAGCCGCCGCCGCCGCCGCCGCCGCTCTGCTCTGCCGCTCCCTGCGCTTGTGCTGCCATCGCTGCCCCGCCGACGAGGAGATCGCCGTCCGGTCGCTGGCCTGCGCCCCCCATGCCGTCGCTGCTCTGCGCCGCGCCCCCCACGCCGTCGCCGTCGCCGTCGGTGCTCGCCCCTTGCTTTGCCCTCGCGCCGTTGCTGCCCCGCCGGCGAGAACACCGCCGTCCCATCGCTGCCGTCGCTGCCGCGCTCCTTCGTCCTCGGTAAGCCACCACCACCTTCCGAACCCCCCCCCTTTTCTTCCGAAACCCCCCCTTTCCTTCGCGGCCGAGGCCGGTGAGGACGCCCGGCGGAAGAAGGCCGGGTGGCGGACGTCTGCGCGTGATGGCGCCCTGGTGCGGACGCCGGAGGCCGGGTGGTCTTGGCCGTCCGCACCACTCGCCCTCGAGCCGGCGTCTGCCAGCCGCCTGCCACCGGATGGCCTCGGACCCGCTCCCCACCCGACGGCCTCGGACCTGCTCCCCGACCGACGGCCTCGGACCCCCTCCCCGCCCGACGGCCTCGAACCTGCTCCCCGCCGACAGCCTCAGACCCGCTCGACGGCCTCAGACCTGCTCCCCGCTCGACGGCCTCGGACCCACCTATCGCTCCCGCCCCCGCCCCCAGATGGCCTCCGACTCTCCTCACCCCTCTCCCTGCCCGACGGCTTTGGACCCATTGATTGCTCCCACCCCGGCCCCCGCCGCCCGACGGCTTCGGACCCACCCACTGCTCCCATCCTGACCCCAGATGGCCTCCGATACCAGTCCACCGCCCAAACCCAAACCCCACCAATCCCCGCTCGACGGCCTCGGACCCACCCACTACTTCCGTCTTCCGGACCCACCCACTTGCTCCCACCCCCCGCCCAGACACAGCCTCCCGCTACACCAAAGCCCACCGCCCCAAACCCCCAACCCCCCCTCTTCTTTTAACCAGCAAGCCAATTCTCACGATTCTTCTGTCTGTTTTTTAATCTAATTTTTGATATTATATATTTATAGATGACTGATTCAGAAAATCTGATACGATTAGTGCTCTATTATGAAGAATATTGGAAGAAAGTAAAATATACTCAAAAAAAAAAATATGTATTTGATAGACAGAAGTCTTTGTTGGTTGATACAAAAAAATACACATTTGCAGAATTATGGACTGAAGCCTATAAATTAATCGAAATAAGGACAAATGAGTTACTTGTGATCAAGTATTTATATCCAAACAGCAATCCTTCAATTTATATGTCAATCAGCAGTGAAATTCAGCTAGAAGCAATGTGGATAGTAATTCAAAACTTGAAGCATAGCAATATCTATATATTAGTGGAGGACATAGGCGATCCTTTATCAGCGGTGTCTGTACCAAGGTTGACTCCTTTGATAGGAGAATCTTCTGTGTATCACAGTGTGCAAAGAGATGAATATATTGATTCAGATTTACATGATTGTCCTTCTGGTTCTAGTTTTCATAGTTTGATGTATTCTTCTGATGATGATGAAGATGAGGAGGAGGAGGATGATAATGATGAGTTAGTTGCTGAGCAGAAGCAAGAAAATATAAGACAAGGCGAAGAAGAAGGAGCAGAAGATAGAGCGAAAGATGATTTACTACCTTTACTTGAAGATAATTTGAATGACAATGTTTTGAAAATAGGAGATATATTTAAAGATGTACATACATTCAGATTGGCTCTTAGACAGTACTGTATTGTGCATAGATTTCAGTCTTTATTTGTGAAGAATGATCGTAATAGAGTAACAGTCAGATGTGCTTCTGCGAATTGCCGATGGAGGTTTCATGCTTCAGAGAGATTTAATGGTTCAGGTTTTCAGATAAGAAAAATGGAACTAGTTCATACATGTATTGCTGTCAATACTTCTGGAAATAAAATGACAAATGCTGAATGGGTAGGCAACCAAGTTTTGCATTGGATGTGTGTTGACAAGCAAATTACAGTCAAACAAATACAGAATATGATGAATGAGAAATACAGTCTCAGACTGACTTATATGCAGGCATGGAGGGAAAAAGACTATGCTTACATGATTATTCATGGCAATGAAGAAAAATTTTTTAATTTGTTTCATTCGCTGAAGGTAGAGTTGGAGAGGAGGCATCCTGGTAATATTGTGCACATTGGTCGGTGTCCAGATATGTCTTTTCAGAGATGTTTTATGTCACTACATGCTTGTAGGAGAGCTTTTCTTACTGGATGTAGACCTATACTGGAAGTTGATGGATGTTTCTTGAAAGGAAAATATAAAGGCACATTGCTTTCAGCTTATAGAATTGATAGGGAGAATAACCTAATTCCAGCTGCATTTGCAGTTGTAGAAGCAGAAACATACCAATCTTGGTTATGGTTTATACATAACTTACAACGGGTTATTGAAAATTTGAATAGCTTGGCTATTATTTCAGATAGGCAGAAGGGTCTTTCTGATGCTGTGAAGAATATTTTCCCATATGCTGAGTATAGAGCTTGTATAAGGCATGTGATTGCAAACTTGAAAAGATCCTACCCTGGGAAAAGTTTAGAAAATTTGGTTTTTAATGCTTCAAATACATTTTTGTCTACTGAATTCGTGAAGTATATGGAAATGATTAAACAGCTATCCATACCAGCTTGGCAGTATATGAAAGAAATAAATGATTTTGCATGGAGTAGAAGTCACTTTGATCATTCAGTGAAATGTCATTATGTGACTAACAATATTTCTGAGTCATTTAACAGTTTTATTCAGGATGGTAGGGAGCTTCTCTTTCTTGAATTACTTGATTTCATCAGGCAGAAGATAATGGTGAATTTTTCCATAAGAAAAAAATGAAGGATCCCACTGGTCTGGAAAACTAGTGCCAAGAATATAAGCTTTTATTAGGAAAGTTTCACAAGCATGGGGCGGATACCGTATTTGGAGGTCTTCTGATGATATTTCAGAGGTTAGTGATCCTGCAGGCCGATGGATTGTGGATATAAGGCAGAGGATTTGTGACTGTAGGCAATGGTAGCTGACAGGAGTACCTTGCGTTCACGGTATTGTTGCTCTTCTTGATGTTCGGCTTGATCCTATTGATTTTGTTGATGACTACTATACTCTGGAGACATACAAAAGAGTATATGATGTTCTTGTCACTCCATTGCCAATGTTGGCTTTATGGTGTCTCGAATCCGGATTTTTCGGATAATCTTAATTATATTAATGGGCCTAATCCTTATCTAGATTTATCTTCTAGAAGTCTTAAATTAATAGAAGTCTTATTTGAGTCAGTCTTTTATTTTGACTCAAACATCATTAGGCCACATCTATAAATACACCATTGATGTAAGGGTCTCAATATATAGAAAAAGAGAGGGAGAGTTGGTGATATTGGAGTTTCGTCTCCGTTGTTGTAATCTTCTCTTTTCTCTTCCTCATTAATACAATATTCTCTTGATCGTCTTCCCACATATATCTCTTGTGTGCTATCTTTTCCTCTTTTCTGTTCTTCCTCTATATTGTGAATTGTGGTGGACATCGATATTTTCCACAACAAGTGGCATCAGAGCTTGGTTCAATATGTCTACTACAAAGTTCGATATAGAGAAATTCAATGAAAAGCAAGGATTTCCTATTTGGCAAGCAAGAGTTCGTGCAATTCTTACTCAACAAGGGTTGAGACACACATTGGAGGACGTCAAGCTTGAAGATGTCACCGAAAGTGTCTGGGAAAATCCAAAGGCCAACGCACATAGCACAATCATCCTCAGTCTTACCGATGATGTATTCTATTTGTTTCTTGATGAAACATCACCTTCAGAGTTATGGAAAAAGTGGGAGAAACAGTATATGAGTAAGTCTATCTCAAATCGCGTTTATTTAAAAAGCGACGCTTTTCAATTTTCGAATGACAGAAGGTACGAATGAGTTTGATCATATTACTTCAATAAACTTGTCTCTCACTTGTTAAGCATTGATGTTAAATTGAAGATGAAGACAAGACAATTATTTTATTATCGTCCTTACCTCATTCTCTTGAGAATCTTAAAACTACTCTCATGTATGGAAAGGACTTGAAATTTGACGATATTTCTGCTGCCCTTCTATCTAATGAATATTTGAAAAAGATTGGAGGGGATGTGTCACACTCAGAAGCATTAATTGTCAGAGGTCGTACCAAAGAAAGATCAAGAACAGGTCGTTCTAGATCCAAATCCAAAGAAATAAACTGCAGATATTGTAAGAAGATGGGACATGCAATTAAAGATTGTTGGAAGCTCAAAGCAAAGAAAGAAAGAGAATCTCAATCTAAAGAGCAAGCCAAAGAACAAGTTTCAGTTGTTGAAGAGAGTTCTGATGATAATTTGGGTAACGTTCTCTCTATTAGTTCTAATTTTGATCGTTACCATGATATTTGGATTCTTGATTCTGGTTGTTCTTATCACATGTGTCCTAATAAGGATTGGTTTGAAAACTACACGCCTTATGATGGTGGTTTAGTTTTGATGGGTAATAATAATCCATGCAAAACTGTTGGAATTGGAACAATCAAAATTAAGATGTTTGATAATATTATTAGAACTCTTACTGATGTCAGACATGTTCCTGATTTGAAAAAGAATTTGATCTCTTTGGGTGCTATGGATTCTGCTGGTTATAAGTATTCTGCTGAAGGTGGAGTTCTTAAGGTTGCTAAAGGCTCATTGATAGTAATGAAGGGCCTAAAGCATGGAAATTTATATGAGTTAGTAGGAAAAACCGTTGCAGGTGGAGCAGCAATTTCTCAGTCTTCTTCTTCTTCTGATATGACTCAATTATGGCATATGCGTCTCGGTCATATGAGTGAGCAAGGTTTAAATGAGCTCAACAAAAGAAAATTACTGAAAGGTCTCAACTCATGCAAATTGGATTTCTGCGAGCATTGTCTCTATGGTAAACAGTCCAAGGTAAAGTTTAACACTGGTATTCATTGCACTAAAGGCTTAATTGATTATATTCATTCTGATGTGTGGTGCTCTCCTATTCCATCAAAATCTGGTGCTTGTTATTTTGTCAGTTTTATTGATGATTTTTCCAGAAAAGTGTGGATTTATTTTTTGCATCACAAAGCCGAGGTGTTTTCTGTTTTCAAACGGTGGAAAACTTCAGTTGAAAAAAGGACTGGCAGAAAAATCAAATATCTCAGAAGTGATAATGGCGGAGAGTACAAATCAACAGAGTTTCTCAAATTCTGTGAAGATGAAGGCATCAAGCGTCACTTTACCATCCCAGGAAAACCTCAACAAAACGGTGTGGCTGAAAGGATGAACAGAACCTTGTTGGAGAAAGCACGTAGTATGCTCAGTACAGCTAATCTTGATAAAGATTTTTGGGCAGAAGCAGTCAATACAGCATGCTTTATTGTGAATCGCTCTCCTCAAACAGCCATTAATTGCAAGACTCCTGAAGATGTATGGACTGGTCAACCTGCAAATTATTCTTCTTTAAAGATTTTTGGTTGCTCTGCTTATGTGCATGTTGTCAAGGATAAGTTAGATGCACGTTCAAAAAAGTGTATTTTCCTGTGTTATGCCAAAGGCGTCAAAGGCTATCGTTTGTGGGATCCTACTATTTCAAATGTAATTATTGAGAGAAACATAGTATTTGATGAAAGTGATATGCTAAAATCTCTCAAGAAAGATCCCAATGATATAATGCAAGTGGAGGTGGAGCATGTAATTCCTTCAGAAGAAGATATTCAGGGTATGCCCAACTCTCAAGAAAATCTTAAGAATCAAATTTCTGAAAAGACTCCACTTCGAAGATCTCAAAGGAAAATAAAGCCACCTGAAAGGTATGGTTTTGAAGATATGGTAGCTTTTGCTTTAGTTACTGACAATGGTGATCCTTCCTCCTATAAAGAAGCAGTGCAGGATAAGAATTCTTTTCAGTGGCAAGTTGCTATGAATGAAGAGATGGACTCTCTTCAAAAGAACAATACTTGGGATCTGATGAAATTACCAAAAGGTAAAAGAGCAATTGGTTGCAAGTGGGTATTTCGAAAGAAAGAGGATTTCTCTGAGATAGATGGTGTTAAATTCAAGGCCCGTTTAGTTGCAAAAGGGTATTCACAAAAGGAGGGTATTGACTTTAATGAAATTTTCTCTCCTGTGGTTAAACACACATCTATTCGTTTTCTACTTGCTTTAGTTGCTTTTCATAATCTTGAGTTAGAACAGCTTGATGTCAAAACTGCCTTTCTGCATGGAGAATTAGAAGAACAAATTTTTATGCAACAGCCTGAAGGGTTCATCCAAGAAGGCAAAGAAAATTTTGTTTGCAAGTTGAACAAATCACTTTATGGTTTGAAACAGTCTCCAAGGCAATGGTATAAAAGGTTTGACAGTTTTATGCTGGGTCAAGATTTCATCCACTGCAAACATGATTGCTGTGTTTATTTTAAGATGCATGCCAATAACTCATTTATTATATTGCTTCTTTATGTTGATGATATGCTTATCGCTACTCAAGACATATCTCTACTGAATGATTTAAAGTTTAAAATGAAAAAGGAATTTGAGATGAAAGATTTAGGTGCTGCAAGGAAGATTCTCGGTATGGAGATTGATCGAGATCGAAAGCATGGAAAATTATGGCTTAAACAGAGCAAATATCTCGAGAAGATTATTTCTCGTTTTCACATGCAGAATTCAAAATCCGTCAGTACTCCTTTGGCATCTCACTTCAAGCTTTCAGCTCAACAATGTCCTTCTACAGATGAAGAGCATGCATACATGGAGAACATCCCATTTTCAAGTGCTGTTGGAAGTCTAATGTATGCTATGGTATGCACAAGACCTGATATTGCACAAGCAGTCAGCGTTGTTAGTCGTTACATGGCAAATCCAGGAAAAGAGCATTGGCAGGCCATGAAATGGCTATTAAGATATATTAAAGGTACTCTTAACATTGGTTTATGTTTCGACAAGAACACAGTGCAAGAGGCCAAAATTATTGGATATGTCGATTCAGACTATGCTGGAGACCTTGATCGACGCCGATCCCTCACTGGTTATCTTTTTACTCTTTGTGGAGGACCTATTCGTTGGAGGTGTACCTTACAGTCAACTGTAGCATTATCTACAACAGAATCTGAGTATATGACAGCTACAGAAGCCGTCAAAGAAGCCCTATGGCTAAAAGGTTTGGCAAGTGAAATTGGTTTTTCTCAACATGTTCTTCCTATTTTTTACGATAGTCAGAGCGCCATACACCTTGCGAAGAACCAAATGTATCATGCCAGATCAAAGCATATAGATGTCCGATTTCATTTTATTCAGAATATTATTGAAGACGGCGAGATTTCTTTACAAAAGATTCATACTTCAAGAAATCCTGCAGATATGTTGACGAAGGTGATTCCGATTGATAAGTTCAACCTCTGTTTGGACTTGATCAATATTCAAGGTCGTCGATCCTATCCCAGGAGGTAATGGTAAAGACATCTATTGAAGATTCAAATTCAGAGAATAAGATGATTCGAGCCAAGGTGGAGATTGTTGGCTTTATGGTGTCTCGAATCCGAATTTTCCGGATAGTCTTAATTATATTAATGGGCCTAATCCTTATCTAGATTTATCTTCTAGAAGTCTTAAATTAATAGAAGTCTTATTTGAGTCAGTCTTTTATTTTGACTCAAACATCATTAGGCCACATCTATAAATACACCATTGATGTAAGGGTCTCAATATATAGAAAAAGAGAGGGAGAGTTAGTGATATTGGAGTTTCGTCTCCGTTGTTGTAATCTTCTCTTTTCTCTTCCTCATTAATACAATATTCTCTTGATCGTCTTCCCACATATATCTCTTGTGTGCTATCTTTTCCTCTTTTCTGTTCTTCCTCTATATTGTGAATTGTGGTGGACATCGATATTTTCCGCAACATGCCAAGCAAGTAACTTTGGGTGTCTGTGCCAAATGCTCTGCAAGTACTTCCTTCACGTTTAAGGAGACAACCTGGTAGGCCTAAGAAGAAAAGGATTAAAGATCCAATGGAAACATCAAGTAGAGCAATATATACTTGCAATAGATGTGGTCAGGTGGGACACAACAAGAGAGCGTGTAAAGAGCCTCTTGGACTACAACAACAAATTGATGTTTCTGGATCTAACAGTAATCAACAGTCAGTGGGAAACCAATATGCTGGAGAACGTGGCAGAAGAAGAGGAAGAGGATGGTCTACCGCAATGACTTCAAATTTTAGTATACATTTATCATGTGAGTTTTTCTTTTAAAAAATTGACAATTTTTTCTTATTTTATGTGATTTTGAAATAATACATTAATAAATGTCACTATGTTTTTTTGCAGGAAGTTCGTCAGATCTCTAGGATCAATTTTGATTTGGTAAATTGTCTTCTCGAAAATGATGATGATGTCATGTTGCTTGGTTACCATAACTATGGGTGCATTCTGTTTGCAGGTACATATTTTTGCTAGATAGACTGGGGAGAGCTAGATGGCAAGGTTTTGGATTGGCGACTTATGAGGAACTGTCATATCTTTTATCATCCACCTCTCTTTTGTTGAATGAGAAATGAGAAGTGTTATTTTAGACATTTGTTTCATTAATGTTCTTCAAATTCTGATTTATAAGGAATAATGAAAGGTTTCCTTTTTTGGTTGAATAATGGAAGATTTCCTTTTATTGGACAACAACATAATTTGTTATATTGCTTTGTGTCTTGAACTTTCTAACTGCTATTGCTATCTGATTACTGATTAGACTATATTATTCTAGCAAGCTGCAAGCTTCTATTATTGTTCTGGCATGCTATATGTTATAAAATTTCAGGAATAATTGTCATTCATTAGGAAGTGGCTTTCTTTATCATCTCCAGTATTAATAGATCCCTTGATTATTTTTTTAATAAATAAGTCAATATTTTAATCATATTTAATATTAAATTTCACAAAAAAAAGCAGTGAAGGTTTTTTAATTTAAAATTTAAAATTACAAATTTAATATTTTTACATTTAAAAATAGACCACTTTTAATATTTTTATTTATAAATAAGTTCAAATTTTATTTATTTTATAAGTAAATTTTACAAATAAATCATCGAAGTTTTCAAAACTTAAAATTTAAAATTACAAGTTTCATATTGTACATTTACAAAATAGATCACTTGATTTTTTTTTTAATAAGTCAATATTTTAATCGTTTTTAATATTAAATTTCACAGAAAATACAGTGAAAGTTTTAAAATTTAAAATTTTAAATTACAAGTTTACTATTTTTATATTTAAAAATAGACCACCTTTAATATTTTTCTTTATAAATAAGTCCAAATTTTATTTATTTTATAAGTAAATTTTACAAATAAGTATTGAACGTTTAAAAACTTAAAATTTAAAATTACAACTTTTATGTTGTACTTTTACAAATAGACCCCTTCAATATTTTTATTTATAAATATGTCTATATTTTTTAATCATATTTTAAGTAAAATTTTACAAAAAATACATTAATGATTTTCAAATTTATAAATACAAATTTAATATTTATATATTAAAAAATAGACCCATAAAATTTTTTTAAAAAAATAAGTTTAATTTTTCTTATTTTAAAACTAATTTTTACAAATACACCCCTTGTGTGCCGCGGTCGAATTTCGGAGACTTTTCTATAAATCGGAGTTATTTCGAGGTGTTATTTACAAAAATCGAATTTCGGGACGTTAAATATAAAAAATAAGTTTTTATGGGTGTATTTGTAAAAATAACTGAGGGTAAAACCGGAATTTTTTGAGAAAATTTTGATTTAATAACAATCAGGGGTGTGGATAAATATTTTCGAAAACGAGGGGTGCGGGTAATTCCGGAAATTACGAGGGTTATATGTAATTAAAGCTAATTACTGGGACTTATACGTAATTATTCTTTTTAAAAACCAAAAACTGTGGACTGCGACTGCGGATGCCAAAAATAGTCGTTCTTCATAATTTCGACAAATAGTGTGCGTTTTTTTGCAAAAACTATAATTGATTGACCTGTCTAAATCCGTTTGAATCGGGTTGAACCGCACATCTCTTGAATGAATGGCCCTTCCCGCCCTCTTCCCCTAAGACTCGTCTCCCGCCTCCCGCTCACACAGGCCCGATGCCTCTCCCTCCTCCAAACACTCACCGCCTCCCGCTCCCTCCTCGCTGGGAAACAACTCCACGCCATCCTCCTCACATCCGGCCTCCTCCTCTCCCCCTCTTCCTCTTTCCTCCTCTCCAAACTCGCCTCCTTCTACGCCCACTCCGGCCTCCCCTCCAACGCCCACCACCTGTTCGACGAAATTCCCACGAGAACGCCCTTTCTCTACAACACCCTCATCCGTGGTTACGTCTCTTGCCGTCAACCCCTTGACGCTCTTCGCCTTTTCTCTCGCATGCTCTCGTCTGGCTTCCGGGCTGACAACTTCACCTATCCGATTGTGCTCAAGGCTTGCCGGGATGCCCTGGTTTTGAGAACAGGCATTCAGGTCCATTGCAATGCTTTTGTTTCTGGGTTTTCTTCAGATGAGTTTGCTCAGAATTCTTTGATGGCTATGTACATGAGCTGCGGGAGGATGAAGGCTGCACAGAAGGTGTTTGACGGAATGTGCAACTGGAGTATTGTGTCGTGGAACACGATGATTGCGGGGTGGTTTCAGAACGGCTGTGCAGGGGAGGCGTTGATGATTTTTGATCGGATGGTTGAAGATTGCATTGATGTTGATGAGGCCACAGTGGTGTCAGTGTTGCCGGCCTGTACACAGTTGAAGGACTTGAGGAGAGGAAGGCAGGTCCACCAGTTGGTCAATGAGAAGGGCTTTGAAGCATATGTTCCAGTGAGGAATTCTCTGATAGACATGTATGCAAAATGTGGGTGTTTAGAGGAGGCAGTGAGGCTCTTCGATGAGGGAGATTGGGGCAGGGATATTGTATCTTGGACTGCAATGATTGGAGGGTTTGTCTCGAATGGATGCTTATTGGATGCTCTAGCTCTTGCTCATTGTATGCAGTTGTCGGGGATCAGACCTAATTCAGTGACGATGGTCTCACTTCTTTCAGCTTGTTCTAGCACACCCTTGATAAAACATGGCAAATGCTTGCATGGATTATGCATTAGATTCAAGCTCAGCAGAGATATCATAGTGGAGACTGCACTGATTGATATGTACGCCAATTGCTCAAACATGGACTTGAGCTCCCAAGTGTTCAATATGTGTTCAAGAAGAACCGCGACATGGAATGCACTCATAGCAGGGTACACTCATAATGGAATTGCTGATGCTGCAATAGAGCACTTCAAACAAATGCTGGCGGACGCTTTGCACCCTGACCTTGCTACAATTGCAAGCATTCTTCCTGCCTATTCTGACTCTGCTGACATGAACCAAGCCATGAACATTCACTGTTTTCTGCTGCGAATGGGCTTCCTTGGGAGCACTGAGGCAACCACTGGTTTGGTTGATGTGTATGCAAAAACCGGGTGCCTTGACATAGCCAGGGAGCTCTTTGAAGCCCTTCCTGCAAAGGATTTTGTTGCATGGAGTGCACTTATATCGGGCTATGGAAAACATGGGCATGCAGCGACTGCCATTTGGCTTTTCAATCGGATGTTGGAGACTGGTGTCGAACCAAATGAAGTCACCTTCACTTCAATGCTATACTCATGCAGCCATGCTGGTTTGGTGGATGAAGGCCTGCAGATTTTCAACAAAATGCTTGAAGGGCATCAGATCAGACCAAATGTTGATCACTATGCTTGCATTATTGATCTTCTGGGGCGTGCAGGCCGGCTTGTCGAGGCATATGGCATGATAGGGAAGATGCCGTTTGAGCCAAACCACGCAGTGTGGGGAGCTCTGCTTGGTGCTTGTGTGATACACGAAAATGTGGAGTTCGGGGAAGTGGCTGCAGAGCATTTGTTTAAGATGGAGCCAGAGAACACTGGGAATTACGTGTTGCTAGGGAACATCTACGCTGCCATTGGGAGGTGGGAAGATGCAGAAGCTGTCAGAAGTTTGGTGAAGGAAAGAGGATTGAAGAAAGCCCCGGGATGTAGCTCCGTTTAAATTATGGATTCGAGATCCTGAAGCCAAATTAGGAAAATGAAATCAAATGGATTAATGAATACAAGCTGGTTTGAATTCCTGATGAATCTTTACAAACAATTATAAAATGAGCTTGAATTATCAATTTCAATTGTATTCGAGCAAATAACAATGAATAGCCACTAGGTTTTCCTCTGACAAAATTCGTAACAGGAAAGTTTTACAGCATCACAAATCCATTAATTGAGTAAAACACTGAATCCAAGAACTTTCAAACATTACACATTATTAAGCACAATAAATTGGTGATGCTGCATGAAGCATCATTGTTACATAAGAACTACAGTGGGATATCAATTGCTACACTGGAACATGGTTTCATGAAAAGATCAAAGCTTTGCTGGAAGTTTACTATTAATCCTTGCTTTAGCTCTGTAAAGGACAGCATGGACTTCTCCAAAATGAGGATTTGTTGCACTTTTAACATTTTGAACCCATTGCTGGATCTTGTCATGGGGCCCTAAAATTCTATTGGGAACCTTCTTGTCCAAAAGCTGAAACCATGAATCAAAGAAGCCAATTCTTCACCAAAATGATGACACAACTGTTATGTAACAGAAGAAGAAGTTAATCATTAAAGAGAAAAGCTATCCTGTATTTTTTTATTAGAATTTTTAATAATGAACCACCTACCTGATAATAAATTTGTAAAAAAGCATCTATTTTATCACTATTAGTAAAAAAAAACCCACTTTATACTATAAATTTTCAAAAAACCATATCAATAAAATATTTAAAAACTAGTTTTTTTAATTTAATTTTATCAACTAAATTAATATAAAAGACCAAATAATTTTTATTTGGTTTATTTTTAACAACCAATTTATAATTATTAGACAATTGATTTGACAAAACTGGATTTTAAATTTCTAATTTTATAAAATTGAACAACCAATTTTTCATAAAAACTGAAATAAAATAAATTTTTTTATATTAATTTAATAATTATTTAAATTAAAATCAAATGAGAATAATTTGGTTTTTTTATTAATATAATTGGTAAAATCGAATTAAAATAAAATAATTTTTGAATATTTTAATATTTTGATTGAGATGAATTTTTTAAATTTATAATATAAGACGAATGATTTTTTGCTAATAGTGATAAAATATATAGTTTTTTGTAAATTCACAATAAAACATATAATTTCTTACTAGAAACTCTTTTTATTATTAATATTGATGCACACTTCACAAATGAGATACCCATACTCAATTAAGTTATTGTGTTAACTAACCTTCAATTGCATAATCTCGCACACAAGGCTGAGATCTGCAATAGATGGCTGAAAATTTCCCAACAAGAATTTTGCTTTTCCTTTAATCCAAAGGCTTTGGACTTTGGAGAGGGATGAAGAAAAAATTTTCTGAGCTTCATTTGCTACCTCCGAGTTTAATGGAAGTCCAAGTGCAGAGGCCAATAGGCTATTCAGCATAAAGGAGGCTGCATACACCAGAGTACCACAACAAGCATTATGACCGCATTTGATTTGAGATCAAGATCAAGATCAGCCTATTTCAGAATTATTTTTTTTTGTAAAATTAATATTATTTATTTTACATTATTATTAAATTAAATTATTATATAAAATTAAATAATTTTTCGAACTTTAAATTATTGAAGCATTAATTTTGATAAAAAGATATTAGTTTATACAAGTGGTTCACTAATATTAATTTTAATCTTGATTTTGATCCTGAATCAAACAGTGCCCATAAGCTCATATACAGTGAAAACCGTAACAAATAGAAAATGATTTAAATACTTAATGACCAAAAGCAATAATTGCCCTTAAATGATATAAGACAAAAACCAAATAAGGGACAAAAACAAAGGAACAAGACTATCATGGTTCTATATATTGAGAGGTCTCATGAAAACAAGATGATATGAGTTTCCTCCTCTCCATTCTCCCTTATCTGATGGTTCCTATATCTTGGAGACTAACCTAGAACCTCTGTAGGACATACAAATTTGAGAATGCAAGTTAGGATCCTCTGAATAGATCCAGATAGAAGATTTTTCCTGACAATCAGAAAGAGACCT
Organism: Trichopus zeylanicus subsp. travancoricus; assembly: GCA_005019695.1. Classification (NCBI taxonomy): domain Eukaryota; kingdom Viridiplantae; phylum Streptophyta; class Magnoliopsida; order Dioscoreales; family Dioscoreaceae; genus Trichopus; species Trichopus zeylanicus. Next base: position 661,491 of record RXID01022286.1, on the reverse strand, counting down.
TATCACCTATTCTTTCCTGAATAAATGCATTCACAACTGCATGGAAGAATACCAACATTAAGAAATCGTTTGTTATGTAGGAACATACAAAAGTAAAGTCTGTGAAAGACTGGAGATTTTGATCTTCATAGATTCCAAATCAGTGATAGTAAATACCTATCTCAAACTGTTTTTAGAAGTGGTTTTGAAGTATATGAGTTCTCAACTTAAAACAATGGCCATCAAAGGATTTGCAGGCCTACTTTACATTAAGTATAACTCAGATTAAAATCATACTAGCACAATTTGTCATTAAATAATTGCTTAAAAAACAGAAACACAAAATCAAAGCACCTCAACCTTGGTGTAGGTTGGAATGATGCCAATCCAAGGTTGCATCAATTCTACCTCTATTGGAGAGATCAGCAGGGTACCTAAAACATTAGCATGCACAAAATACTATTAAGCAAAATCCCACAAAAGCTAAAACAGAGGACATCATGAAAATGTTAAACAGAAGTCAAGGCAATTATGATAAATTACAACAAAAGCGCATTCCTCACCCCAATTCCTTTTGCTTTCTGCACCAGTTTAGGATAAAAAAAGTTAGCCATTGCCCCTCTTTGTTTCTTGTTTTTCTACCAGATTAACAAGAATCAAATTTGTTTTTGTGAAAATAATAAGATAGACGGGAGATTAAATTTGTGACTTAATTTCAAACTTACAGAGTCAGAAACCTTATTGACATGTTTTTCCTACTCAACTATTTTACAAGTCATGAAAGTAGTTACTAATATTTTGCTACATATTGGTTAAGGATCTTGAAAAATTCTTTCCAAGAAGGGCATAGATAAGTGAAAGACAATTGACATTGATTGATCATTCTTTCCCTTTTCCTGAAGAATAAAATAACAGTGAGAAATTCCAAAACTAAACCTACATGATGTTCATTTTGTTTTCAAGCAGATTTTTGCAATCAAATCCTAGGCATAAATCAAACTACAAGGTTAGATTATTTATCACTGTGATCCTAAATTGACCAGTGATGTGAGTCGTAACAGCATAATATAAACTCTCAGATACAAAATTACCAGTGGTCTCGATCTCCCAGGAATGCGCAAGCAAGATACCTCAGAATAGCATGACTGCCTATATAAACAACCTGATGCAGAAATTAGCAACCTTTTTGCTCACACACCAATATAAAATACATAATCAAAACAAACCAAACCCTTTTGCTGCAAGAATCAAGCATTGGATAATTTACCTCTCGAACAGCTTAAACCTTCCATCAGCAATTGCCGGAACTTGTCCCACGGGATTTATCTCTGAAAATGCACAAAATCTAATTTTATTGAAAAACATATCATTGAGAACTAAGAAAAAGAGAATTTTTTGAGAGGACCGTGGAATTCAGGGGTTCGATGCTGGTCCTTGGCGATGTCGACTTAGACCTCCTCGAAATCAATTCGGTTCATCCTAAAACACCAGAAAGAAGGCAAATTTATTGGGGATTCAGTCTGAAAAAACCCAAATTTAGCGGATAAAAACGAGAATGCAAGAAATTCTTGGCGGCGGAGATATTGATTCCTTACTTGCAAAAGATTATGAGCGCGCGCAATGGCTGAGACATCCGATCGGCGTACACCTTCAGCTTCATCATCTCCTCTCTCATGTTTCCCAATCGACAATCGAAGCTTTTTCGGCTGCTTGCTCTTGGGAGTCGATCCGTTGATACGTTATCGCGCTTCAGGGATCAACGGAAGGGAACGGATCCGGTCGTGCGTGGCATATCGTGTAGCTTATTGCAGTCTCATATATATTTTGTTAGCATTTTCCATTTTTTTTTATGTTTTGAATTTGGTTTTCATATTGTCCAAATATTTCATGGGTATGTTTATTTTATGAATTTCAAAGTTTTAAAAATTTTAATATTTTGAAAATTTAAAACTTTTTACTAGAAATGTTCATATTGTGTATTTTTTATAAAATATGTAAATTTAAAATTTTGAAATTCGATATTTATTTTGTTAGATATATAAATCTCAGAATTACAAATTACGTATTTTTATTAGATTTTTATAATATAGTCATTGCTGAATTTAGATAGTAAAATTAATCTATTTCAAATTTATTTTACTTTTTATTTTAAGATTATTTTAAGATTTAATTTTTTTTATTTTATACAAGATTAATAAATAAAAAACTACAAAATGATAAAAAGAAGAACGAAAGAACTACCTTATCGAGATCAACTGCAATATTAGAAAGAAGAAGAACAAAATAAGAGAATACCGGATTAAGAGATGACACTAAACATTTACAAGGACTATATGGATAAAAACACCAATAATATCAAATTTGAATATCACATATTGTAGATTGTATGGAATCAAAATCACGTATAATCCAAATGCACTTAACTATCGTAATAACATATCGAAGTAAGTAAAAAAATAATAATGATCTTTTTTAATAAGAAGGCAATCATAATCCATGGCAAATCCCTAACTTAATTTAAATTTTATATATAATTATGTTTAAGTAAATTTTTTTTAACTCAACATAATTTCACATTGGTCGATTAATGATTTGGGCGTTGGAGGTGACTTCCGAAATTTAACTCAATAATTTTCTTTTAAAGTGTCAGCAAGGTGGTAAATTCGGCTCACCTTCTCTTGTAGTGAACCGACCGGACATCACTACAACACATCATTCGCTAGTTCAATAATTTTTTTTATGTTTGTGGGCTGCCAATGTTATGTGTTTTGAGAAAATCATTTGGCTAATTCATTCCAAGAACAATGGCCCATCCACACTTTAGGGCGATACTTTAGCTCGCATATCAGCCAGCACAGACATGACTCCACAACTGTGTTGCCAGGCCTCGTGTTGACATTTGGCACCAAGTCCATGCTTCTCGGGTACTGAATAATTTATCCTTAAAAACGAAGCTAAACTGACAATGTCTTTCATCTGCAAAGAAGAATGAAAAAAGGACCAATTATTTCAAGTACAATAAAATGATCAGTCCTAATTCCATGTTTACAATCAGAGAAATTTCCAACTGATGGAGCAAAGATTAAACGGGATTATTTTGCAATAATCCAAACAAAAAAACACAGCAAAGCATCACCTCTATCACATTTACAGTTAATGATCAGAACTGTGTCACGACTTCCTTACTCCACCATGATTCCTCGTATCTGAAGTGTGTCCAACTTCTTCGGTCTCTTGTAGCTTCTCAACAAAAGCGAGCAAAGCACGACACTGACCGATGATGCTGCCATTGCAGCACCAGCAAGCCAAGGTGGTAGCCGGAATCCCGTTGAAGGGAAAAGAACACCAGCAGCAATCGGTATGCCGATGACGTTATAACCAAAGGCCCACATGTAGTTCAGTTTGATTCTGAATAGTGTCTTTCTGGAGAGGTCTATGGCAGTAATGACATCCTCCAAGTTGCTCCTCATGAGAACAATGTCAGCCGCTTCAATTGCAATATCTGTTCCTGCACCTATCGCCATCCCAACGTCTGCAGACACTAGTGCTGGAGAGTCATTTACTCCATCTCCAACCATTGCCACTGTAAAACCAGACATCTGGAAATGGAAGCAGCAGCATAATTTGTTAGTCTCCTTGGATAATGATGACCAAGCTTGAATACACAAGCATGTATGTGGTAGGATGTGTTGCAAAAATAACGTGAAAATGCAATGTAGTTTGAACGATTTGAAAACAAGACTGCATTGCTCTAGTTTCTCTGATGAAGCTTTTCATTCAGAACCAAAAAACAAAAAAATAATGTTCTCTTTCTGATTATTTAAACATTCAGATTCGTGTGAAGAAAGATAAAATTAACACAAATACATAAAAGATTACTGGTTGACAATAATAGCCTATTTTTTCTCCATAAAAGGAGAAGAAAGATACCATGCAGATCAGTGAATATGTCATGAATATATTCACCAGTTAGTAATCGGGATACAAGCGAAGTGGTCATACTTCTTATTCAAAATCTGAAATCAGTACCTGCAGTTCCTTCACTTTCTCGGCTTTTTGGTGAGGTTTAGCCTCAGCAATAACAGTGGTGATCCCAGCCTCTTTGGCAATTGCATTTGCGGTACCCCAGTTGTCTCCTGTGACCATAATGCTCTTCACCTTCATAGACTCAAGGATGGATATTACATCTCGAGCACCAGGCTTCACAGGATCAGATATTGCTATTATTCCAATAACCTCTTGATTCATCGAGACAATTATTCCTGTTTGCGCCATCTTCTCAGCTTCTGCAAGCAATTCAGATGCTTCAATCGGAATATGAATGCCTGAATCCAACATCAAATTCTTGTTACCCACTATGAGTTCTTTATTTCCAACTTTAGCTTTCACACCATGACCAGTGACAGAAACAAAGTCTTTTGCCTCAGGCCAGACATGATTTTCTTCATTATTGAACTTTTTTGCATACTGAACAATGGCTTTAGCCAAGGGATGCTTGCTGTTTACCTGATAATGAATTGTTAGGTAATGTCATAAATCAAAGAGAATGGCATTAACAGATGCAGCCGTGCAGGCCATAAGAGGAAGTAAGCATGAAATCATTTGTGCCTTAAGCAAACTAGTTGGCTCTTTTCAACTTCTCATCATTATGTACAAATTCAAGTGTCAATATCAAGCAACACAAAAAAGTTATTTGATAAAACTAAGTTTGCCAAAATGACAATAATAAAGATTTAAAAATATGATTACCTCAGCAGCAGCAACATATACATAGAAGTCATGCAAGACCATATTCTTTAGAAGCTTTGTGCTAACAACAACAGGCTTCCCAGTTGTAAGTGTGCCCGTCTTGTCAAAGACAATGCAGTTCACCTGCAAAGCAAGAAGCTGAGACTTTTTAACAATAACTGAAGCATCTTTAGTTATATTGTTAGTCTGAAACATGGATATTTGGATATGCAGTCCTCAAATAAGTGGTTATCACTTCCATTCTCAAGAATGGTCTGTATTATTAAACAGGGATTGTGAGTCTCACATTCACAAAACTATATCTTAAATTTCTAAGAGTCGCCACCTATATCATGCACCCCCACACAATACCATTCTTACCCACGGATATGATATGTGGGCCTCCAAATGACCCTCAACAAGTGTCAAAATAATCATCAGACTACGAATAAAAGTCAACAGTTTGTACAAGATATCACGCATGTTAGAATTTACTTAACAAGAATATAACATCTGGAAATTGACAATTTAGTCATTATAATGCTGACATTAACAACTAACAGGCAAGCTGAGAAATCACTTGAAAGAAATCAATATCACTCAGTTCATATTGAACACCATAACCAAACTCAAAAACTAAAAGCAGTTTATGATTTATTACCTTATGTGCAGTTTCCAATGCCTGACCCCCCTTAATCAGTACACCTTGTGAAGCACCAACTCCAGTACCAACCATCACAGCTGTGGGAGTTGCAAGACCAAGAGCACATGGACAGGCTATGACCATAACTGCTATCCCAAACTGAAGGGCTAGCTCAAAATTATCCATAGAAGATGGTAGCAAAGATTGAGGGTAGGTATGGAACTTGCCAGCTAAATACCACAAAAGCCATGTAAAAGATGCAAAGGTTATAACCTGCAAACGCAAAATAAGCTAATTACTTCAGTTGAAAATTTCATTTCACAATCCCATTGCGTCAATATAGGAATTCTATCAACAACATAAGCAAGGGTTTTTTTGAATAAATAGAAAAAGGAAACTTCAAGGAAGGATGGATTCCTTATTATCATCTGAAAACAGGTCAATAACCAGCTTGCTTACGTCAAGTGATGGAAACAAAATGCTTGAAAACATAAATATTTTGCTTCACGGACATAAAAATCTAGACAAACTTACCAGTGGAACGAAATACTTGGAAATGCGATCTGCAAGCTTCTGGACAGGAGCTTTGGCCATTTGAGCAGATTCAACAAGACGGACAATCTGCGACAGAGCACTTTCAGATCCAACACGTGTCACCTGAACATGCAAGACACCATTTTCATTTATAGTTCCACCTATGACACTATCACCTTTCTTCTTTGCAACAGGGCGTGCTTCTCCTGTAATCATGCTCTCATTGACGTGGCTCTGGCCCCAAATGACAAGCCCATCTGAAGCTACCTTTCCACCAGGCATAATTTTAATAACATCATTCTTCTGTATCAATCGACTATCAATCTCCCTTTCACTTTGTACATTTCCTTCTGCATCGAAGGACAACAGAATCGCAGTTTCAGGGGCCAAATCCATGAGCTTAGCAATGGCCTGAGATGTTTTTCCCTTTGCTAAGACCTCAAGATATTTCCCAAGCAGAATAAATGATATGAGCATTGAACTGGTTTCAAAGAAATCTGTTGCTTCAAAATTTGGTGAACTTGCTGCTCTAAGAACCGAGTAGAGTGAATAAAAATAGGCTGCATTTGTTCCCAAGGAAATCAATACATCCATATTTGCAGATCCATGTCGCAAAGCTTTATATGAACCAATATAAAATCTCTGTCCAATGATAAATTGCACAGGCGTGGCTAATATCCATCTCAAAAGCTGTCCAATGTTCAACATGTTTATTATTTTCTTATCTAGTCCAGGATCAATACCAGGAATATACATAAAAACCATTGAAGTGAGGAACACTGGGATTGTGAAAACTAAACTCCAAAGGAATGACTGAAAATACTGCTTAATCTCCACACTCTTGTGGGACTTCTTATCTTCTGGGTACAGTGATGCCTTGAAATGTCCAGATCCAGAAGTTTCAATAACCTCAATGAAATTTCGAGGACCAATTTTATCTGACTCATAAGAGATAGAAACTTTATTAAGCACAGGATCCATGCTTATTTTTTCTACTCCAGATAGTGCTTCAAGAGAACTTATAATACTCCTCATAGAATGTTCAGTATGTACTCCATCTAGCTTGAGCTCTATTCTATTTCTGTCTTCTCCAGTGCTAATGAGCATACCTTCAAAACCAGTATCTTCAACTACTTGTACGAGTTGATTGGCACTAGTGAGAATAGGATCATACCAAATTTCTGCATGTTCTGTAGCCAAGGCTACTGAGCACTTTTGTACTCCACGAGCACCCTGCAAAGCAGATTCCAGAGTCCCTGAGCAAGAAGTGCAAGTCATCCCTTTAATGTGCATCCTGCATACTAAAGCTGGACTTCGTTTGAATTCCTCTTTGATCAAAAATGAAGCTTCATATCCAACGTCTTCAATGGTTTCTCGAATGTGTTCCTCCTGCAATTTCAAGGTACCCATGCATTAGCAAACTCTTTAGATGTGCAAAAAGAGTATAATACATTTTATTAAATGAAGGCTTGATGCAATCAACTTCAGAGTGATAGTTATTGCTTCATATTGCCATATATGGACAGTATGTCAATCACTACAGAATTAGAAGCTTACCAATTAAGATGTAGGACTTCCACTAATTCTGCAAATTATTAACCTATTGATTCGTACATCAGAATAATTAAGCATCTGAAACGTTACTTTATACTTCCATAGTGAGTTCCACATGGACAACGTAGGAAGGCATCAACCTGCAAGTTAGTTATATTGTAACAGAAAAGATGATATTAACAGGAGGTCGCCAATCGCCATCCAACACATTATGTCGGAAGAACAATTAGGCATTCAAGCCCTTTAATCCTTACCTTTTCATTTACTCAACTACCAAATTGGCAGATTCCCGATCAAATCTTAGTAAAATCAAAGGTTACACTGCCATCAGTTTAAAGTGAAAGTGAAAAGCAAAGGATTTCTTTCTTGGCGAAAAGCGAAGCTACCCTATAATAAACAAATGAAGCTCAAACTTCTCAAATTATTGGTATGCAGCCGGTCTGGATTAAACAAAGGACATCATCTTGAACAGCCTCGTCACCGAACTTTATACTTTCCCTAAAAGTGAATCCACTAAATAAATCAACAAATCTCTCAGCACCCAAATCAAGGTAGAAAAAATTTAAAAAAAAACTCATCTTTTAGCTCAAATAAAACAGAATCGATGAAATGCATCTCTTCACCACCACAAAAACATAATGGATTGGAAGAAAACCAATAAAAAGAACCCAAAGAAGAAAAAAAGAAAACTTGATCAACCGCTGGGCTCACCGAGACGAAAGCGGGATGGAAGATGACTTGAGCCCTATTCCCGAGCATATCGACGGCGGCTTCGAGGATCCCGGGTAGCCTTTTCACTGCCTTCTCGACGGAGCCGGCGCAGGCAGAGCAGGTCACCCCGACCACCGAGAAGGTCGCCACGACCCTCGCCCCCATCCCCGGGGCCTCGGGGTCTTCTTCGCCTGGGAAGGCCACGGCCACGGCGGCGCCCTTGGGGTACTTGGGCATGGATGGGTAGCGGGGCCTCGCCGCGAGGCGCGCGCAGGGGGCCTTGCTCGCCATTATTCCCTCCAAAGCTCTCGGTTTCGAAATGGTTTCCATTGTTGGCGGGTTTAAATAGCAAAAAACTTTTACATGAGACAGCCTAGATTGTTTGATTATTACAAGAAACACCTCTGATTTGGACAATTCCTGTATTTCTCACAGAACTTTTGCAGGAAAGGGCCTGCTTATTGCTTTATTGCAAATTTTGCTTATTTATTTGAAACAGACAAGATTCAGTTTAATACTGATAAACCCTAAACATTCATCATATTTGCATTTCAACTTGGTTTCCCGACAAGAAAATTTTCAGAAGCGTACACGCAAATAAAAATAATCGAGGAACTTTAACGCAGTTTACTGGCCATCTCAGGGGTGCATGAGAAAAACCTCATTCGTTTTCTGGGTTTTTTCAGAAAAGCCCAGAAATAAAGAAAAGAGGGAGTCTACTCAGGGTCCAACAATGGAAACCACAGTGGAATTTCGAGGAGACCACTTGCCTGCATTGCGCCTATTTTTCTGAAACGAGACGTTGATTGCTGAATAACCACATTTTTTTCTGATTCTTTTCGATATTTTAACTTATTTTCGGAGGTTATATTCGTGGATCGTTTGAAGATAATTAAGTATTAAGAAATTATTTCGAAATAGTGCAAATATTTACTATTTTTTATTCTTTGCCAAATTGGATCGTATGCATTGGATTTTGCATGTGTATTATTCTATATTTTCTTACTATGAAACGCAAAGAAAACCGATTACGAGAATGTTAACAGCAAGAGAGCCAATCAAACAAGGAAAACCAAACAAAACAAAGCCACGTACGGGTAGCAACATAAAGCAACCCCCACTATTTCTTTTTTTTTAAAAAAATAAAATTAAAAAAGAAAGTTAAAGAAAAAAAAACTCTGACTCGGAGAGCCATCTTCTTGTTGTGGATCATCTCCATTCTTGTGCCAACTCTTTAACCAAAAAGACAAGCTGCTTTTCACTTGTTGCAAAAAGGCTTTTTTTTTTTTTTCGTCCTGCTTCTGCGTGATTTTGACAACGTGCAATCCAATACTAACAGCGATAAGTGAAGAGATAAAATTTCTTTTTGATTTGTGCTCTCTCCAAACAGAGAACAAAAGTACAAAAAATGATGCGAAATTTCGTAGCCATTTAGTTGGAGAAGATGGTTGCTCGCCTCCTCCATCAAGCGAACAGGCAATTGTTGACATCAGTGAGCATTACTTTTTGCTATAAGGTAGTTTTTTGGAGAGAAACTGTTCATCTTGTTGGAGCTGAATAACTTGGATACAGAGCAGACAACAACAGACTCCTATCAGTATTGTTATGGGAGTTCGGTTCGTCGGCTTCAGTTTGAGAGATTTTTTGAGAACTTAATCTGTCCATCATCATATATAGAAAGAAAATATCATGAAGAAAATTATTGAAAATTTTCCAACGGCAATCGTTCTGATGTTCAAATCAATCATAGTAGAGATTAAAAAAAAAAAAATTTGCATTGATCTCATATCTCTGAAAATACTTTTCTATTATAGTGAACGAAGGTAGTTTAACGTATCTAAAATTTTTTGATCTTAGCTGAAATATTCGTGGGATCTTTCCTAATTAATTACTGTAAATTCCAAATTTCAAGCTATAAGATATTTGTTAGCTTGTCTATTTGTCCAGATTGCTCATGAACTAAGATTCCCAAGTTTAAAAACTCACCTTGGCATAGCCCTTCATTAAATCTGTCGAGCTGTAATTACCTTGGAGGTAAGCTTAGTTCAAGACTTCAATTGGCCTTATCGGCGGTTCAGTCCATAGGCATAAATTTGGCTTTTCAGCTTAGCATATTTGGTTTGGTGTATTATCAAATCCCCTTAATTTTGAGTGCCAATTCTTTCTCTGATTTATCATACAAAGTTAGCTCGATTTCCACCCACTTAATGCGAATTGTCACCAGCTATGATTGTATGAAAAGTCACTATTGTGTCAACTCTCATGAAATCATTAGGGTTGGTATATTTTCAAAGCGATGGCTTTGAGTCATTAATTTAGACACTGAGATATTGCCTAAGATTGACAAGTGTTCTTTATCATTATTGCCCTGAACTATTTTTAGCAAGGTTTTATAATTTAGTATCGGTTTCGGTTTCGGGACCCAACGAAACCGATATATTCCGGCCGTTTCGGTTTCAGTTTCGGCCATTTCGGTTTCGGCCGAAAGATTTTTTTAAATTATTAATTGGGTGTTGACCAAAATTTGACGATATATTTTGAATGTACTTTGACTTCAAATTAAAAATACGATAAAATATTGAAAAAATTTAGAAAAATTTGAAAAATTAGGAATGAATTTATACTTAATTTTACCATAATATTAAATATTATTTTAGTTAATTAATATTAATTTTGATAGTTAGTCACTGATATAGTCTACTTTTAATATATATTAGTGTATTAAAAAACATACAAGAAATAATATGAATATGATTAAAAGTTAAAAATTAACATAAACACATTTAACTTTTTATTAAAATGTATTTCACACATACATAATTTATAAATTCTAAGATAATACAACTAATTATCATAATCATCATCAATTGAGTTTGTAACATCTGGGTGTGGAATTACAAATTCAGTATCTGGATGATCCGAACGAGCATTTGTAGGCATATGAGCCAGAACAACTAGCTCTGCGCGATCTTATGGCAGCGGTTCTGAAGTATAACTATACATCGAAGGTCCAAAATGAAAATTATATTTTGACTAAAATTTAACTTTATTTCAATTTTTTTTAACTTCAAATTAAAAAATTATAATATGTTTAAAAATTTTAAAAAATAATGAATAATTACGTGAATAATATTATGTACATAAATAGTATCTGACAGAAACCGATAAGGACGTCGAAATCAAATTGGCGATAGCGTTGGCCCTAGTGTAAGGCCGGTCTTATCTTGAGGGAGTACGAGTCAGGTCGATGAGGGCGCGAGATAGGCGAGGGAGTGGCGGCAGACTAGCGAGTGCGTAGGGCCCTTGGGCTCGGACACGAAGCGGGCGCGAGGTCCTCCCCATGCCCCCTACCAACCCCCCCGCCCCGCCCCCGGAGCCCGGTGAGCTCTCGCCCCCGTGCGCGAGCCCGGAGAGCTCCCGCCCACGGGCTCGAGCCCGGTGAGCTCCCACCCTCGCGTGCGAGCCCGGCGAGCTCCCGCCCGCGCGCTCGAGCCCGCACGCACTCCCACCGGCGTGCTCACCAACGCGCGCTCTCGCCCGAGTTCGTTGGTGAAGATGAACAGTAATGAACAATAATGAACAGTAAATCCTAACCGAAATCCAAAATAGGGTTTTGGTTCGGGACCGGCCGAAACGGCTCAGTTTCGACCGAAACTGCAAACCATGATTTTTAGTAATTGAGCTCAAATGTTGGTACACGTCCCTCGTGATTCGAGCTACAAATTCAAACTCCCGCCTCTTGGATTCCTGTTGCTCAGATTGAGTCACGTGTGGCACATCTAATGGCATGGCAAGACATATATAAGGGCTCCTTCATTCCCAATTGCCATTTTATTTTCTGGCTCTTTGAATCTCCAGCTCTCCTTCTCTAACGATCCCTTGCTCTGGCACCTGATTCTCATCTTAAATGTCTTTTCTAGATGCTTTTTTCACTATCCGTGGCACTTCTCCAGCCTCAAAGGGTACAGTCATATATTCTTAGCTCCAGCATTGGTGGTTCTTGCACTTGGCGTCCCTAGTGTTGTTGGATAGAGCCCCATATCTACCCTCACAGTAGTGCCAGAGGTTGTCAATTTCGATCCTACAACCGCCACTATCACCTACAAAGGAGTTAATAGTTAGAGCTTTACAACTGCTACTACTTCTTTCACTCTAGGTTCATTCTTGATTCTCAGTCAAGATTTATCTATTTAGCTTCGCATGGAGTTTTTACTTCAGTTTTTCAACCTTCCATATAAAACCTAGGATAGAAAATGTGTCAACATCACAAAAATTGTAGGCTTACCTCAAATTTACATGGGACATTCTATGCAACCAGGTAGTGGCTTAGCAAACTTTACACTCAATTATAGTCTAATTATGATCTTTCCAATAGAACCACAAATTCACTTAGCTTATCCTTCTTCATAAGTGTCCCCAAATCAAAGGGAGTCCCCTTCGAGGTGAGGATTTGGGTTGCTGAACCAACTCCTTGGGAGAAAAATATGACCATTTAGTCAAGAAGATTTTCGGCTTTTTGAATAGAATTGAGCTAGACTTCTGGGGTCAAATGCCGATAGTAAAAACTTAAGAAAGAGCTTGATTTCCTATCTTCTGGGAAATGTTCAAGAGTGAGCTTAGGTATCTAATAGATAACTTCACCCAAGAGATGCTAAGGGACTGAGACTTTGTTATAATGTCAGGTGTGATAAATTAGTCTCACATCGAATATTAGATACATAGACTCCAATATATATTGTGAAAAAAGGCTAATATCTTATAAGCTTAAGTTTTTGGGATGATTTGGTGTTTGACCCATTATATTGATCTGATTTGACACTCTTTTGACTCTCTTAATAAGTGGTATTAAAGCTTCAGGTTTAAAGTTGTGTAAACTCTTAATACCAAAATTACCATGATAATACGACTGAATTGAGTCGCATGTTAATCTCTCTTAAAAAAAATTTAAAATTGAGACAAAATCGGTTAGTATGTGTTATAAGGTGAAACTGATCCGTAAAAAAGTTCTTGATTAAGAGTGTTAAAATTGATGTGGTCAAATCACACTTGAAAGGGGATATTGTTATAATGTCAGGTGTGATGAATTAGTCTCACATCAAATATTAAATAGATAGAGTCCAATATATGTAGTGAAAAAAGGACCATATCCCATGAGTTTAAGATTTTCGAATAGTTTGGTGTTTGACCCACTATATTGATCTAGTTTGATACTCTTTCGACTCCCTCAACAAAACTTAACTATATATCAAATAGTTCCCAACACTATGACGTTTGTCATGGCCTTCCGAATCTTAACTAAATCCAAAGGCTTCTCCTCGATCATAAAGATGTTCAAGAATACTTTTAAGGGATGTCAAGACTCCAATACCTGAGGTCGGTGATATTTTGTCTTGAAGAGTAGGTGTAGATTATTTGCCTCTAATTCTATCTCTATCCATTCTTGAAAAGACAATCCTATTAGGATTTTCTTCCGAATTGATCAAAACCTTCTCTATGAATGGGGCAACCCTTCAAAATAGTGAGTCAACCTAGAAATCCTACCCGAAGTGCACCAATTCCTCATAACTTGGATCGACAAGGTTGAAACCATTAGATCTACCACTACATGGTTTGACGAGGCTCAATTACTACAACATGGCTTCTTTGTTGCTCAATCAATTAGTACATGATTGACCTTCCCCATTTAATTTTCTCTAAGTCTTGACTCGACCTAATCCATAGTTTTTCAAACTTAGAACTTAGTTAAATCTCATTCATGAATGAGATCTTGAAAAAGAAAGCTTGAGCCCCTGCCTCCCCACTAACACCCCCCGCCGGCCAAGTCACCTATAGCCTCCAATGAGGAGGAAGGTGGCCAAAGAGGAGAATGAAGCTAGTCCTGTGGCTAAAGGGGAAAGTGACCTTGCTCCCATGGCCGAGGCTCTGAGTTGTAAGAAAAAGAAGACTTGGGCTGGGGAGAGCAGTGGCCAAGCCAAGGCCCACTACAAGAGGAAGAGGAGGAAGCAAGATTGAATCTGTTATTACAAATTGAATATTTATGGTCAACACCAATAATAATTTTAGGGATAAATATTTCATATGATTTTCTTGGTCATGCTATAGAGCATCAGTGTGAACCCAATCGCCAAAGATTTTGGGAAGAAAAAACTAGAATATATCACTATCTTTCACGAAGAAGTTAGTGAATCATAATTCAAACAAGTTTTGAACATTGAGTTAAATCAATTCAAGTTCGAATTGAATCAAGTGCTAAACATTGAACTGATTCCAAACCATTCTAACCCAAACTAGAGTTAGTTCAAATAAGAACTTAACTTGGTCAAATTGAGTCTCGCTGGGTGTACTGCAAAAGCTTTTAGCAGCACTCCAAGACTATACCCAACTCTATAAGCAATGGATAATGCTACCTCCAAAATCAATGAAATTATTGCTTATGCCTCATTGGCTATAGAAATACTTCAAAATTAATGAAATTATTACTTATGTCACATTAATTATGAAAACACATTAAAATCAAATAAAGTTATTACTTACGTCTTATTAGTTATGAAAATACTTCAAGATTAAATGAAGTTATTGTTTACACCTCATTAGTTATAGAAATACTTCAAAACCAAATGAAGTTATTGCTTACATCTCATTAGCTATAGAAACACTTCAAAATCAAATAAAGTTATTGCTTAGGCCCATTAACTATAGAAACACTTCAAAATTAAATATTATTACTTACGATTTATTAGTTATATAAATATTTTAAAATCAAATGAAGTTATTATTTATGTCTCATTGATTATAGAAACACTTCAAAACTAACTAAAGTTATTTCTTACGTCTTATTAGTTATAAAAAATACTTCAAATTAAATAAAGTTATTACTTATGTTTTATTGGCTATGAAAATACTTTAAATCAAATAAAGTTATTACTTATGCCTCATTAGCTATAAAAATATTTTAAAATTAAGTAAAGTTATTACTTATGCCTTATTGACTATAAAAATACCTCAAATTAAATGAAGTTATTACTTATATTTCATTAGCTATAGAAACACTTTAAAATCAAGTGAAGTTATTACTTATGTCTCATGGCCATAGAAATACTTCAAATTAAATGAAGTTATTATTTACACCTCATTGGTTATGGAAACATTTCAAACTAAATGAAAGGATCGCTTACACCTTATTGACTATAGAAATACTTCGAAATCAATAAAGTTATCACCTGTGTTTTATGAGTTATGAAAACATTTCAAGACCAATTGAAGTTATTACCTATGTCTTGTTAGGTATGAAAATATTTTAAAATAAATAAAATTATCACCTACGCCTTATTAGTTAATGAAAATACTTCAAAGTAAATAAAATCATCATTAATACTTTATTGGCTAATAAAAAAACTTCAAACCAAATAAAGTTATCGCCAACACTAAAAGCTATTAAAAATACTTCGAACTTCATCATTTCTTTTCACATTTTATTGGACAATACCATAAATATTTGTCAAAGGCCGAGCCGATTTGAGCCTGACACCATGTGATTTAATGTAAGGGATGGGACAGCAACACATATAAGAGATTCTTCTCCACTCCTTTCTTTTTTCTCTTTTCTATATTTTCTATAATTCTATAACAAAATTCATTATGAAGTAAAGTTATACCTTTACTTAAGCTATATATCATTTCTTAAAATCGATTAAATATTTTCTTCTTTTTTTGTGTCTCTATTTTATTAGTTAGATTTTCTACTTTAGGAGATTCTTGACAATTATCGGGGTAATTAACAATAGAAGCTTGCACTTGTTAGAAATTAATATTTTTATAATATCTAACAGCGCACTTAAAATTAAAATACACTTTGATGTGTACATCAAGATTGCTCCCGGAGTCTTCGCTACCCTGAGCCACCGAAATCGATCCATACCAACTAGTCAATCTTCTATAGTGGGTAGTCCTTTGGGAAAATTTTATTTAGGTTGATGAAATCAACGCACATTTTCACTTCCGTTAGCCTTCTTTATTAACACTATATTGTCTAGTCACTCAGGGTATCAAACCTTTAATGACGAGCATGCATTGGGAAGCTTATTTACCTCTTTTACAATAGCCTTTTGATACTTAGAGGTAAAATATCTCTTTTTCTACTTGACCAACTTATTATTCTTGAGCATAGCGAGCTTGTATTATGCCATCAAGGGATCTATGCCAGGCAGATCTTCTGGAGACTAGAGAAGATATCTTGGCTTCTCTGTAAGAGTTCCTCTAGTTCAGTCTACAAGAGGTATGGGAGATTTGCCCCAAACTTGAGCATCCTCCTCAAGCCTTCATTAAAAACTAGGTTGATGAGCTACTCTATTTGTTCAGCATACACCATTTTTGGTTTGGTAGTAGGTTTGCTAACTTTTGAAACCACCATATCTTTGCTTTCTAACTTGGGTTATCCTACTAGTAAGCTGCTTCATATTTTTAGTAAGACTTTGGTCTCTCCATGCTTTACCTATGCCATTTTCAGTCAAAAATTTCATAAATAGATAAAAAGTTGAGATTACTGCTTGAAATTAGTTGAGAGTTGGATGACCCAAGATGATGTTATAAGTTGAACGAATTCAGACCGCCACAAACTTGGACTTGACTGTTGCGCTCTAAGGGCTTTCTTTTATTATTAAGAGCAAGTTGATTATGCCAAGTGGGATGACGGAATCACCTATAAATCCAGTGAATGTTCTGACATATGGTTCTAACTTCTACTCTATTTTCATTTGATTATAAACTCGGGTAAATATAAAATTCGTTGAGTTTCTCATATCCACTATAATACATTACGCAGTGTAGCCACCAAGGATTATTGAGATCACTAGTGCATCATTATGAGGTGCTAAGACTCACTCTAAGACTTTGATAGAGAAAATTATACCTCTAGAGTCTGCTTCGCAATATTATCTCTTCACCTCTTCCTGCCTTTATTGCTAGTTTGACATTTTTCAGTTGATGCTAAGCTTCACTTAAGAATCATGTTGAGATGTCCTTTGATAGGTGGATTTTGGAATTTGGGAGTAGGATCTCTTTAAGTTGATCTTTTTTGGTCTTCTTCTTGCCTTCTTAGTTCTTAAACTCAGGCTCGTCTTCAGACAAGTTGGTTGAGGTCTCCCTTTTTGATAAATCTCTCTGTTTCATTCTTAGGTGTCGATACTCCTTAGTATTGTGGCCATATTCCCTATGAAATAAAACATACTTGGATTTGTCTTGCCTTAATTTGTTGAAACTCAAAGGTGGTGATTTTTTCAAGTAATCCTTGTATTAAATCTGACCAAACATCGCAATCCTTGAGTTCTTCAAGATGTGTATGAGTGGAAGTCATTTCAATACTTTTGTCACTCAAACTTGTCATATCTCGTTGATCGTTGCTATGAGGACTATAGAGTTATTTAGCTTAGTTACCTTCAGTCTTGTCTTGTTAAACTAACAAGATATTTTTTGAGTCTTTCTTCCTTTTTTTGCTTTAGTGTTAGGAGTGTAGATGAGTCTTGTCACTAAGATACTAGTGAAATACAATCTTATACAAACTTTTTCACAAATTCACTGAAGTAAGTCACAGAGTACTTTGAAAGTCCAAAATACTATGTCAGCTCGAATTTTATAGTGTCATAGGAAATGCATTGTACGTACTAGAGTCTCATGCTCCTTGTAGAATTATGGTATTTCTAAAAGTACTAACGTGGTCCATTGGATCCTTTGTGTCATCGTACGCCTCATATAGAAGTTGTCCGAACTTTGGCTGTATAGAAAAATATGTTATTTTAGGGATTAAAGGGGGTGTTGTACTTAGTTTGGATCAATTGAATTCTTGCCTTGAATCTCTCCTGAGCTACTAGTGGTGCAACCTCTCTTCAGCTCCATGGTTTGGCTCTAGCGAAACTTGATTAATATAGGTGTGGTAGGTGGACTAATCGACTGGATCATAGGTGGAATCATGTCTTTTGAACTCTCTCAATGCTTAGTATTGAAGTGGGAAGCTGGACAAATTACCCTGATGATACCTCCTAGCTTGATTTTGGTGGCTCAGATGATGTTGGTCATCGAGGTATGTTTGACTTGCTGTGTACAGTTGTGGCTTGTATTATTGATTTGGTAGAGATGTTGGAGAGCATGAATCTGTTGTTGCACATACTAAGTCTAGAGATTATGCATCATCTGAGTCTTATTTTATAATTGTTAGTCTTGAAAGTTCTACATAACTTGTGCCTATTCCTCCAGTAGCCGGGTCATTTGTTGGACGATGGTGGCCAATGTTTAAAACTCATGTTGATTCACTGTATAAGAGAGACCAGTAGGTGCCTTATAAATAACTAATAAAGAAATTCCCTAAGGTTGTGGTTGTGTTGATGGCCGAGCCATCAAGTTGGCATGCTAGTTTTGTTCGTTTGGTCTATCCGAAGAGTTGTGTGACTCAATTGGAGCCAAAATGATCTTCTCTCCAGGTTGATTCCTCGGCAACACCGCCCTTAAAGTTTTTGGAGGCATGGCGAAAAAATTGCTAGAGGTCTCCTTAGATCAACGGAAAGAAGGTTAAGCGAAACTTAATGAAAGCATAACTATTGTGGGAATCCGATTTGACACTGGTTTCGGTCCAAGAGACTCTTGATCCACTAAGCCAATCCACCGTTGATTTGCAAGAAGGAAGTACTAGAAAGAAAATCATTGAAAACTCTCTAACAATGATCATTTTGACACCCTAATCAGTTAGATCTATGAAAAAATTTTGCATTAGTCGTCTACCTCTGTAAATACCTCTTTATTTTTATAGTGAATGAAGGCATTTGACGTATATGAGATTCCCTAATATTAGCCAAGATATTTGTCAGATTTTTTGTAAATGATTATTGCGGATCTCGAATTTTGTAGAATCATATCTGGAGCTATAAGATATCTGTTACCTTGACTGTTTGTCCAGATTGCTCATGAACAGAGGTTCCTGAGCTTAAGGACTCATCTCGACACGACCCTTCCATTAAAAATTTGCTGAGCTGCAATTACCTCAGAGGTAAGCTCAACTCAAGACTTTGATTAGTCTTATTGGCAATTCGTTCCACAGGCGTAGATTCAGCTTTTCAGCAAGACAGATTTGATTTAGAGTATCATCAGATATGAACATGTGGATCAACGTTTTAAGAAATAAAGATTAAAGAATTTGAGTGAAAATTTGGAAAAGTTTTACTTCATGCAACATAATTGTGTCTTCTTTTGTTGTGTAAATGCGCTTTCCTCATCCATGGAAAAGGCCGAGGAAGGAGGTGGGCGCCATGCGATGCTTAATCTTTCTCCACCATCCAACTTGCTACTCTAATGAGTAGGAATTTGTTTGCTCTGTGCTGGTCCACTGACGAGGCTCAATGCTCAACTAAGATCTCATCGTCTGTCCCACCAAAGCAAAGTTAACATAGGAGCACATTTGTGGAAGGATATCTCAATTCTAAAAATTAGAGTTGTTTGGATAATATCGATAACCGTTGGTGCTGCATGCAAAAATCCATTTTTGAAACCAGCATTTCACTCTCACTTGCAGTGTAATCAAGTGGGTTTGACTCTATGAGCACGTCTTACCTTCAGGATTTTTTACTAATTCTCTCGCTAACTCAAGTTGATTATTCCACTATCAGTTGTACAAAAGCATTATCATGACAACAGAATTTTATAGAAGATAATTATATTCACCCAAATAAGCGCAAGCCTAGCAATTTATTGTTTCACATAAGGTCAATTACAGGCCACAGTAGCAGACTTACAAACAAAGCTGCACCAAAGAAAGCAGAGACATTCATCTAAAGGATAAGGAAAACCAGCAAACGGCATACTGTGATGCCCTGACACTCAAAAACATGTATTTACAATTTATTACAAGAGCTACTTCACACTGATCATTCCACAGTGATTCCTCTGATCTGAACGTTATCCAACTTCTTGGGCCTCTTGTAGTTCTTCAACAGAAGAGACGACAAGACGACGCTGACTGACGAAGCTGCCATTGCAGCACCAGCAACCCAAGGAGGCAGCCGGAATCTGATGGATGGGAAGAGAACCCCTGCTGCAATTGGTATGCCGATGATGTTGTAGCCAAGGGCCCAGATATAGTTGAAGCGGATTCTGGAGAATGTCTTCCTGGAGAGGTCTATGGCAGTAATGACATCTTCTAAGTTGCTCTTCATCAGAACAATGTCAGCTGTCTCAATTGCAATGTCTGTTCCAGCACCGATTGCCATCCCAACATCTGCAGACACAAGGGCGGGGGAGTCATTTATCCCATCTCCAACCATTGCAACTGTAAAACCCGACATCTGCAATAGAAGATAGCAATAGTTTGTCGGAACCTATGGAAAACCATAAGTTGATTTGTATGTAATATGTTTTTTTTATTTGAATATGGAAGAATTTTAGATGCGTACAAAGTGAAGCAAAGCACAGATACATAAGTTGGACTTATTCAATACATTGTGAAAGGTATACCTGCAGTTCCTTCACTTTTTCGGCTTTCTGATCAGGTCTGGCCTCAGCAACAACAGTCTCAATTCCAACTTCTTTGGCAATTGCATTTGCAGTCCCCCAGTTATCACCTGTGACCATAATGCTCTTCACCTTCATGGAATTGAGGATGGATATTACGTCTTGAGCACCAGGTTTCAGTGGATCAGATATTGCTATTATTCCAACAACTTCTTGATTCATTGAGACTATTATTCCTGTTTGCGCCATCTCCTCAGCTTCCATCAGCAATTCAGATGCTTCAATTGGAATATGTATGCCTGAATCCAACATCAAGCTCTTAGTGCCCACAATGATTTCTTTGTTTCCAACTTTAGCCTTGACACCATGACCAGTGACAGAAACAAAGTCTTGTGCTTGAGGCCACACATGGTTTTCTTCATCAATGAATCTTTTTGCATATTGATCAATGGCTTTTGCGAGGGGATGCTCACTGTTTGCCTGATTAAGATGCAACTTGGTCATTAATGTCAGAGAGTAATGGACTAACAAGATGAAGCAACAAGGGAGTGGAAAATTTAACAACACATGTAAATGGCATAAAGATGTGGCAAAAACATCACGCTTATATGAAAATTGGCTGTTAAATATTCGGAACTGTCTTTCATTTCAAGGCATATCACAACTTGATTATCAAAAGGTTGAAAGAGTCAACTACCTCAGCAGCAGCAACATATTCATAAAAGTCACGCAAGACCATATTTTTCAAAAGCCTCGTGCTAACAACAACAGGCTTCCCAGTAGTAAGTGTGCCTGTCTTGTCAAAGACAATGCAGTTAACCTGCAAAGTGCAAGGTTCAGCAGCTTTTAGCCATACGCAAAAGATATAATCATTATATTCCAAAAAAGATGTTTATATTACTCAACTTCAAAATCACCTCCCTAAGATAAAAGAGAATTTAAAGAGCTTTAGTGCATACCTTATGTGCACTTTCCAGTGCTTGACCTCCTTTAATCAGCACCCCTTGTGAAGCCCCTACTCCAGTGCCAACCATCACAGCAGTGGGAGTTGCCAGCCCAAGAGCACAGGGACAAGCTATGACCATGACAGCTATGCCAAACTGAAGTGCAAGTTCGAAGCTATCCATAGAAGATGGTAACCAAGATTCAGGGTAGCTATGGAACTTTCCGGCTAAAAACCATGAAAGCCAAGTTAGGATTGAAAGGGTTATGACCTGCAAATACCAAATAAGCTCGCTCTCAATCAAATAATTTCAGGAATGAATTAGGTTAGTGCTATTTCTGATTTACTCACCAGTGGCACAAAATATTTGGATATGCGATCTGCAAACTTCTGGACAGGAGCTTTAGCCATTTGTGCAGATTCAACAAGACGGACAATCTGAGACAGAGCACTCTCGGATCCAACATGTGTTGCCTGAATATGCATGACACCATTTTCATTTACAGTTCCACCTATGACATTGTCACCCTTCCTCTTCGCAACAGGGTGTGCTTCTCCTGTAATCATGCTTTCATTGACATGGCTCTGGCCCCATATGACGATCCCATCCGAAGCTACCTTTCCACCCGGCATAATTTTGATCACATCATTCTTCTGTATCAACCGACTGTCAATCTCCCTTTCATTTTGAACATTTCCTTTTGCATCATAGGATAACAGAATTGCAGTTTCAGGTGCCAAATCCATGAGCTTAGCAATGGCCTGAGATGTTTTTCCTTTTGCTAAGACCTCAAGATACTTCCCAAGCAGAATAAATGATATGAGCATGGAACTGGTTTCGAAGAAATCTGTTGCCTCAAAAACTGGAGAACTTGCTGCTCTAAGCACTGAGTAGAGTGAATAAAAATATGCTGCATTAGTTCCCAAGGCTATTAATACATCCATATTTGCAGATCCGTGTCGCAAAGCTTTATATGAACCAATGTAAAATCTCCATCCAATGATAAATTGCACAGGCGTGGCTAATATACACCTCAAAAGCTCCCCAACGGTCAACATGTTTACTATTTTCTTGTCCAGTTCATGTTTAATCCCAGGAATATACATAAACACCATTGAAGTGAGGAACACTGGGATTGTGAAAACCAAACTCCAGAGGAACGATCGATGATACTGCTTAATCTCGATGCGCTTGCTAGGCTCCTTGCCTCCTTCAGGATATATCGATGCCTTGAAACGTCCAGACCCAGTTGATTCAATAACTTCAATGAAATTCCGAGGACCTGTTCGATCTGGCTTGTAAGACAGAGAGACCTTATTAAGCACAGGATCTATGATTACTTTTTCAATTCCAGGAAGTGCTTGAAGAGAATTTTCAATGATCCTCATGGAATGTTCAGTGCGCACTCCGTCTAATTTGAGCTCTATTTTGCACCTATCTTCCCCTGTGCTGATAAGTATAGCTTCAAAACCAGTTTCTTCAACCACCTCCATGAGCTGATTGGGACTTACAACTTTAGGATCATACCAAATTTCTGCCTCTTCTGTTGCCAAGGCTACTGAAGCTTTCTGCACACCATGAACTCCTTGCAAAGCTGCTTCTACTGTTCCCGAGCATGAGGTGCATGTCATTCCTTTTATCTGCATTCTGCATGCTAGAACTGAACTTTCTTTCACTTCTTCTTTAATCAATGCAGCTTCAAATCCGACATCTTCAATGGTTTCTCGAATTTGTTCTTCCTGCAGAGTTCACACACTGCATTAGCAAACTCCATAGATATCTTACGCAACAAGGAATGGAAAATAAGACGATCATATTTACATGTTTAAAAGGTATATCTCTGAAAGAATATCACTTTAAAAGTAAATATGGGAAAAGAATAGTGCAAATTGTCATAGTTGAAGACAAGAAGCACCTATGTGTTAGTAAAGAGAATGATTATGAGTTCATCCTAAACTGGATTTCATGTCCAAAAGATATACACTTGTCTTTGATTACCAAAGTCAGTCCCATCTACCCATAGACAGACATATTTTAGGTTCAATCTAAGTAAAAAGAAATAAATTTGATCCTCTGCATTACATAGCATGTCCCCTTGTTAATAAACAGAAGTGAAGTGATGTTTCTCCTTGACCATGAATGAAATTATAAAAGCATTCCAGGATTGAATTCTTGCAACTCCATCTTTGTTTTTTACACAGCCAAATGACATCATATGGTTATATTGTTATGCTCTGTTATTCAACCCCAAGTTCTAAAAGAGATAAAAAGCCAGGACATAAGATAAGCATGATTTACACTTAGGTGATAAAACAGGCATCGATTCCAAATTATTGTAGTCTCATCATCTAGTGACCTATAAACAAGCACAAACATTGCAGCGCTTTATTGATTTTTAGGAGGATAATTGCAGAATCCAAATATTTAAGAACTTCCAATCATGGTATTTCAAATAAAAAAGGAACAGGAAATTAATAAAGTAAGTGTTCCGTCTCTATGAATCCATCTAATAAGCAAAGTCTACCAAGAAATGAAGCTCAAACCAGTCAGACTATTGACAAGCGGTAGGTGACGTGTCGCAAAATTTCAAAATTTACACCGAAACCTGGAACAAACCCGCTCCCTTCTCGTTAATAAAAGACTCAAACTGTTATTCACAAAAAAAAATTTCATCCACCAAACAAACCTAAAGCGCGATGAAAAAAAAAAAAAACAAAAGCAAGATTTTATCCCAAATGGTCGCAATTGTCTACAAATCTTCACTTATAACCTACGAAACAAAGCTTCAGACGACATAGAATACTAAAAACATAAAAAATAAAAACCCTAAAATTGGTGCCAAATAAAAACAACGAAAATCCAATCTTTGAAATCACTCACCGACACGAAAGCCGGATGGAAGATGACCTGAGCGCGGTTATTAAGCACATCCACGGCGGCGTCGTGGATCCCGGGGAGCCGCTTGATCGCCTTCTCCACCGACCCAGCGCAGGCGGCGCAGGTCATCCCAATGACCTCGAACAGCGCCGTGACCCTCTTCTCCTCCTCTGCTTCCGGCGCCTCGGGATCGTCATCGCCGACGGCGGCAGTCGTGACGGCGGCGCCCTTGGGGTACTTTGGCATGGAGGGATAGCGCGGCCGCGGGGAGAGGCACGCGAGGAGGAAGGCCTTGCTCGCCATGGCTCCACGTCTCTCAGAGCTCGAGCTTCTCGATTCGAAATTGGATTTCCCCGGCAGGGGGTTTATATCGCGTGGGGTTGGACACGACGAAAAGGAATCTAGTTAGTTAAAAAAGGGGTTTAAAATGTGAATCAGGCTGGGATTTGGGCCAGGTTCATGGCCCATGGGTTTTGTGGACTTTACGCTATGGGCCGAGGCTCTTGAACCTCCCATCCGGTCCATCGTAAAATTTAGGGAAATTTTTTTTTTTTTTTTTTTTTTTTTTTTTTTTTTTTTTTGCGTATTTGCCCTTCGCAAACATTGAGTTGTGTTTATATCCCTCAATATTTGTAATTGAATATAAATATCTAGCTATCGGTTGGTAATGAATTATAAATAGATTAGTTTAGTCTTAATCTGATTAGTAATTAAATGTCAAAAAAAAATTATGACAGAGATTTTGTTATTTTTTTAGCAAAAAATTAAAATTAATTATTAAATTAAATTATTAAAAAAACTAATTAGTTTCTCAATATCAAATTATTTTAAGATTAATTTTGAAAAAAATAATCCTTCATTAGTCCAATTACCAACCAAAAAAAATACTAATCTTGTGAATTGAGGTTAAAATTTTAAAATTTTTAATCTATAATTATTTAACTACCATAATTGTGAAATATCCTTTTACGTTTGCATATATATATATATATATATATATATATATCAAAAGTTTACAAATGTACCGCTCATCAAATTGTTGGAAAAATAAAAATTGACAACATATTTAGCGATATAAATGCAAAAAATTAAGTGGACATTTCATGTCATTCCATCAGCTAAACAGAGTTTGCTGTGCCTCAACATCACTGAAAAAAGCAGATAAATAATGGAATTTAGAAGGTAGCTCTAAAATTTTGAGAGGCCAATCCTCTGTTGGTATACTTAACCAAGAATGCGTAATGAGAATAATTAATTAAATCCGTGATTAATTTGTCAAAAATTATCTTAACAGATAATTAGAGCCCTAGCTGGCCAGATTCCTCCGGAAAATCGAGATCCCCTATACGGCTATACCTAATTGCAATGGCAAATCTAATCTCTAAAAATTTTTAATTAAGATTCTCTTGCACCTAATCCTTTTTAAAATTTAATTTAGTTTCTCCCGCGAGAGAGGAGGAGTATCTCATCAAATGAAACAAAATCCTACAAAATAAACAAAGAAAAAAAAGTCAAAACTAATTTCGTCGTTGTCTCGGCTCCGTCCCTTTTCTTTAACGTCGCAGATGATCAATGCGAGATGGAAACCTTTAGCCCTCGTGTTTACTAACGGAGTCGGAAAGAATAGCCTGATTATGTAATTATTTTTTAATTAAATTAAATTATTATAAATTTTAATTTGTTTTTTAAATTTTAAATATTATAAAATTAATTTTAATAAAGAAAATATTATTTTATAAAAATAGTACACTAATTTTAATTTTATCCACGCAACCATAGTTATTAGATCCAAGTATTTATTTACACAATACTCCCACATTGTACTTATATCTAGTTAACTGCCGCGTTTAAATTTAAATAATACAAGCAGTTTAACTTAAAACTTCAGCTGAAGGTGAAAAAATTAGAGCACAAATCAACATCTCCACAAATTAAATTCCATGGATGACTCATCCTCTTGTTGAGCTCATTGACAAATAGTAAACGGTTTAATTACTTTTTTATCTCAAAATTTTTTTTGTAAATGACGTGTACCCGTTTGAAAATGGACTACTTCACGTTTTGTATCAAACATGGACATAAACGAAATTTCAATAAATTTTCAGGGATATAATTGCATAAGGATAAAAAAAAAATCTTATTGTATTTTTAAAAAGCTGTAAAAAGAATATTATCTGTCATCAGCAAACACGGAGATCAAAATGGTAATTTTTTAGAGTAGGAAATAATATCATTTTGTAGGGGCTGAGATGCGAATGTTCTTCCCAGGAGTACGCGTGCAATTCAGATACTTTCCTGATGCGTAATGCAAAAAACCCCCTATAGTCAAGGGGGATGGTTAGAAGGCGAAACGTGGCGAAATTCGAATTCCAATCGGTTATATCTGCTAATTGATTCATTACTATCTCTTGATCCAACTCATTATAACATAATTTAGTTTTATATTCCTTGATCTGTTTCTTGTATATAATCTATTTTTCAACCAAAATTTATGTTCTGAGATTAAAAATTTCACCATCCGGTACTTGCTGAACAGGATTCGTGACTCTCCCCAAAAAATTGTTGAAGTAAAATTTAATTTAGTTTAAATTTGGAGTTCCAAATTTTCCGGTCATTTGTATAAAATAAAATAATTTTACAGGACATGGTGGAAATTATTTCACCTCCATCAAATTAAACAGACAGCTGGACTCCTCACTAATGGATATTAGATACAAGTGAACTGGGATAAAATGGATCCAAATCAAATTCAAGGCAAAATGGATCATCGAACCCGATCGATTAGCAGGTTAATCCAACCGATTGGTGGTTTTTCAATTGATGGGCCGGGATTTGTTAGGCCCTTTCAAGCCCAGTATTCAGCCCAACAGTTGATTTCCTAAACTGGGCTCTCCCGACAACTAATTAAGAAACGATAACTTCTAATCCTACTCAAATACCAAAATCACCGGTAATTAATCTCCGAACTCTTGTAAACACTTCTCAGCAACTTTTCCAAAACCCTAATTTTTTATTCACTCTATTTATATCTCTTCTTCTTCTTCCTCTCCTCCTCCTCCTCCTCCTCCTCCTCCTCCTCGCCCAAAAGCCGTTTTCACTTTTATTCAAAACCGTAATAGCCATGGAAGCCTCGCATCCTCCGTGGCTCCCGCGACTCCTCGAGGTGGACAAACACTTCCACGAGCTCTGCAAGACGCACCGGAAGCAATGCGTGTACTTCTGCACGAGCTGCCAGTCCGGTCCTCTCTGCCCCGTCAACTCCCACGCCGTCGGCAACCATAGCGACACCCACGACGACCAACACTCGCACTCTCTCATTAAAGTAGGTGGTTTCTTCATTGCTTTTTTGTTTCTTTTATCATTCTGTTACTCAGAGACCATTAGGGTTTCTTCAATATAATAAAGAGGATTCAGGATCTCAGCAAGAAAATTAGGAGTTTTATGCAATTGAAACCAGAATTCGGTCCAATGTATTTGGATTGTTGGAGTAAATGTTGCTGTTTCGCTTGCAGATATTCAAATCAACCCATCACAGCTCGCTCCGATGCGAGAATCTCGAGGACAAGCTCGACGGGTCCGGAATTCAGAGGTTTATCTTCGACCACCACGAGGTATTCTACCTCAACAGTCGCGCCACCGCTGCCTCCGCCGCCACTGCCGACGAGGGTGGTTACTACGAGCCTGGACAATGCATAGCGTGTGGATACAGAATAAAGAACTTGACCAAGGACTTCTGCTCCATCGGTTGCAAGGTAAGCCAACATCTTCTTCTTTCTTTCTTGTGTTTTTTAGATGCTAAACCCGAAGACAAATAACGCGTGCAGGTGAAGGGGAACTGGTCGACGCTTCCATCCTCAACTAAACCGGAGAAGTGTTTGCAGATAAGCAAGGATAAAAAGAGGAAGAGGGATAGCGACGAGACTAGAGTAGTAGAAGAGAAGGGCGAGGCGTCTCAAGTCGAGGACAAACCCATCAAAAAACTTCACCGAAGAAAATCCATTCCTAGACGGGCACCCTTCTTCTAGGGAGATCAATAATTTAATTTTATATATATATATATATATATATTATAGTTTAATATATATATCTGAGCTCGTTTGCTAACTAGATATTTCGGATTAGGGTTGGGGATATCCGGACATGGGAGGACTTCTCTTTCGAATCGTACAGCGTTAAGAAAGGTGTATTAGTGTGCTTAAGCTTGGTTAAATTGCAATTATTTCGATCATTACTTTATGTATTAATCCTATTCAGACTTATCATGTTTGCTATTCCCAAACCAAACGGACATAAGAAGCTACTGCTTACATTGAGAAGTTCACTTCCAAAAAGGCTTTGGAACTTCTATGTTCCACAAAGAAAAACGAACTGAAGTTGCAAAATTGTTGAAAAACTTAGTGAGCTACAGACATACAGGTGCAGATGAAGAACATAAATACAAGACATCCTCAGAAAAGATACAGGGCCAGCAGATTCATCTAGAATCGAGAGAACTTGGGGCGTATCGAGAAAATGGTGA
The DNA here is from genome assembly GCA_005019695.1 of Trichopus zeylanicus subsp. travancoricus. Classification (NCBI taxonomy): domain Eukaryota; kingdom Viridiplantae; phylum Streptophyta; class Magnoliopsida; order Dioscoreales; family Dioscoreaceae; genus Trichopus; species Trichopus zeylanicus. Next base: position 632,510 of record RXID01022286.1, on the reverse strand, counting down.
ATAATTTGTTCTTGGATGCTTAGATGGCTCGCGCTTTAATTATTTCGAAGCTCATCTCGCTGGGATCGGTCGCCTGCAACTCGACTTGGATTCCGTCAAGCTCCCTCTTGAATCTGTCCTTGGAGCTGGCGTATAGCATCTTACTCCTCACCTTCGACGAATCCGGAGCCCTTCCAAGTTATAGAGAGTCATTATGCAGAATATCTAGTGTATGATACTTTCATGTCAATTATCTTGTCATTGATTTTGCATGAATATATAAGAGTGATACCACGCAATGAAGAAGATCTTGCTCTTCTGGCAATTCTCATCAGTGACGAAGTCAAAGTCGAAGACGGCGTAGCGGCACTCATTGGCAGGCAAGGCCGCAGTGAAGTCAGCATAGCTCTCGTCAGGCTGGCCCAGCCTCTCCACCATAACCTGCTGGATCCTCTCGTCGATCTTGAAGACAATGAAACGGAAGCTCCTCTTCGCCTTGAGCTCCAAGAACTTGAGCTTGCAGTCATCGTTGACTGCCATTCCCGATGCTGAGTTCGCCTTCAAAGCAAAGAAACATGATTACAAGATCAAAAGCTGCAAGCAAGAAGTTTTTCTGTGTGTGAAGGCGTTACCATGGTTGATTTAATGGCGGTTTCGGAAAGAGGAGGAAGGAGAGGAGATGGGGACGAAGGATGGTTAGAACTTAGAACATGGAGAGGGAGGAGGAGGATGGAGGGGTTGAAGAGGAGTACGGGAAGCAGAAGATGGAGAAATGTTGTGGCTTCGATTAGGGTTTCATGCATATTTTCTTGGGCCCTTGTTGACCGGGTCCTCTTTCAGGTTGTGGTTGAGGATTCATTTCTTTCAGAATCAAACGCATGACCTCTCTTTTTTCTTTCTTCAGTTTGTGGCAAATTTAATGTTTTATTTTTGGTCTAAATTAGAAAAAAGAAAAAAAATATTTATTGCTGATAATGAGGATATTATTCACATATATATCATGATTTTCAAAGTTTGAACTTTGAAGTATCGGTCGATATCTTCTATTAATTGGATAATTCCAATATGGATAAGTTCATATCGATTAACATAATTAAATTGACTTAGTTATTGTTAGAATTTTTGAGAAAAAAACTGAATTAAAAATATTCCTTTTTTATGATTTTTTTGCAACGTTTACAGATTTTATTTATAAAATTGTCCTACTAGGAAAGTTCCAAGGGAGGATTAACCAACTAACTGTGCTAGTTCAATCTCTCAACTTGTTGATGCAAACGTTTTAAAAGGATGGTTGCCACCAAAACCTCGTCTTATTCCTTCATTTTCTTTTCTTTTAAGATGCAAAATTCATATTTCAATTTGCTAACCAGATATGATACAGCAACGATTCGACTCCTGTTGGCACAAGAAATCCTGTACGGAGCCCAATAGCAGCATAGCCCACAATCCATGAGAGATAAGCCCGAGCCCATTAATCTCCTCAGGTTGAATTTGGTAAGGAAAAATTACGACCGGTATGGAATCTTTGTCTGGCATGTTGTCCACCCATCCGAATTGATTCCGATCGGTTTCACAAAACATGGACCAGTTTCCTCCGACATCGTTTCCGGTCGCCAGAGTCGCAAGCATCCGATCTAACACCAATTCCGAGGCAATCTTACGGCGATTACCTCCTCTGACTCCGTTCTCGTTTGGCTGCCGGCGCCGTGTCTCACCTGCCTATATAAACCCCAGCTTCCCTCATACCGCGTTCAACCCACCTCGTCCCTGTTTGTTTATTTTTTCTTTTCCACCAAGGTAAATACCCGATTAGGGCTTCGAATTTCCCCAATTCGATCCCCTTTTCTCGATTCTCGATCTCCGATCTAGGGTCCTGATTCTGATCTCTCGATCTGGTTTTTTTTTCTTGTTCTTGAAGATGTTGGAGCAGTTGCTGATCTTCACGCGCGGGGGGTTGATCCTCTGGACGTGCCGGGAGCTCGGGAACGCGCTTAAGGGCTCGCCGATCGATGCCTTGATCCGGTCTTGTCTCCTGGAGGAGCGCTCTGCCGACGCCTCCTTTGATTTCGAGTCCTACACGATCAAGTGGTCCTTCCACAACGAGCTCGGCCTCGTCTTCGTCGCCGTCTACCAGCGGATTCTCCGTCTTCTCTACGTCGACGATCTTCTTCTGTCCGTCCGTCGCGAGTTTTCCCAGATCTATAATCCCAAGCGTACGGCGTATGATGATTTTGACGATGTGTTCCGGCAGTTGCAGCGCGAGGCGGAGGCTAGGGCGGAGGAGATGAAGAAGTCCAAGCAGTCGGCCAAGGCCCACCCGGCGTTGGGCAAGAAGGAAGGTGCCGGGATGGTTAATGGAAAGCAAAGGAGTGGGGGCGATGGTAATGTTAAATCTGGGAAGGATGATGGCGATGGGGAATCCAAGAAAGGACACGCCTTGTCGAATGGTATTGCGAATGGGCATGGGAACGGTATTAAGGAGTCTCGTTCTCAGAGTGTTGTTGTTAGTAAAGGGAAGGAGAACGGTGCCCCGGATGCCGGGGCATTTGATGTAAACAAGTTACAGAAGATGCGCACCAAGGGAGGAAAGAAGGGAGAGAATGGTGCCGCAGGTGGGAAGGGCACCGGCAAGGCGGAGCCCAAGAAAATTGTCAAGAAGAATAGGGTGTGGGATGATTCTCCTTCGGAGTCGAGGCTGGATTTCACGGATCCGAGTGATGAGAGAGGGGATGGGATTGTCGAGGCAGTGGAGCAGGGCGAGAGTATGATGGACAAAGATGAGGTTGTGAGCAGCGATAGTGAAGAGGAGGATGCTGGGTATGAGAAGCCTGGTGCCAAGAAGAAGGGCTGGCTCTCGTCTGTGTTCCAGAGGTAAATATTGTCGCTTTCTGGTGGCTTAATGGTTGATGTTTTCTTGACTTTTTTTCATTATTGAAATTGCTTTCTCGATTGAGTTTGGTTCATTATCCAATGAGTTCAGTATCTGCCTGGAAGAGTTACTTCTTTTGGTATTCCATTATCATGCCCATTCCAAAATGCAGTGCCGTATCTGGTTGATACTCCTGCTTAATGCATAATTACTTCGGTAGTTACCCATTTCAGATGTATTCACTAGAAAGGTGGTGTTTCTTGATGCATTAAGATGACCTTTTCTAATTGTTTGTTGGTTTGGAAGATATACAAAGGACCTGTGATAGGATCTTTATCAATATGAGATAGAAAAGCACAAGATTATTTGTTTTATGTCTTGAGATCTTTTTGCTTCTTAATAATCAATTTTCTTTAACTTTTTCCTTTGTATTGTGAGTTTTCTTGTTGCTGTTATGATGGTAACTGAATGTTTTAATCCTATATTCTTCCGGATTCAGCATTGCGGGTAATGCGGTTTTGGAGAAGTCAGACCTAAAACCTGCCCTGAAGGCCCTCAAGGACAAACTGATGACTAAAAATGTGGTATGTTGGGTTGGTCAGATCATATATATGTTCTTCTCATGCGTATCCCTTGAAATTGTTGGTTTTCCACAAATATCTTGTTGAGTTTACTCATTGATCTATCACTAACAACTCTCAGGCAGAGGAGATAGCTGAGAAGCTTTGTGAATCAGTAGCTGTTAGTCTTGAAGGAAAAAAGCTGGGTTCTTTCACAAGAGTGTCTTCAACAGTACAGGTTTGGTGATCTTTACCCTGTCTTTTTGTTACATGAATTGATGACATTGATTCATTGAATGCCTAGCTTCTTAATGGAGGTAATTACTGCAGATGGCAATGGAAGAGGCTCTTCTTCGCATATTAACTCCAAGGCGTTCCATTGACATTTTGAGAGATGTACATGCTGCTAAGGACCAAGGGAAGCCATATGTCGTTGTGTTTGTTGGTGTTAATGGAGTTGGGAAATCCACCAACCTTGCTAAGGTCACTGTTTATTCTTCTAGATTCAAGTTAGATCTGTTCATTCTGAATCCAGACCTTATGCTAACAGTCCTACTCAATTCCATGTCTTAGGTTGCATATTGGCTTCTGCAGCATAACATCAGCGTCATGATGGCTGCATGTGATACATTCAGGTCTGGTGCTGTTGAGCAGCTTCGCACACATGCTCGGAGGCTACAGGTATGACAAAACATTTTCTCCTCATCATATATGGCAAAGTGCTTTGGAGAAATCTAAAGCATTATTTCTGTACATTGATTCATCAATTAGACCAATGTTGATTGAGCTCTATGTGATTTATTTATTTGCATTTTTCTCTACCCAGTCAGAATATGACATATATGGTCTTTGAAGGACATTAATCCTCAGATGGACCATATTCCAGTCCTTTGATAACCAGTACTCCTGGAATCATAAATTTAACAAACTATGATGTATTATTTGGTTGAAACACTAGATTCTGTTAATTATTTTGGCTTTGACCCTCTACTCTTTGCATCTATTTATAGTAGTGGCAATAAATAAATACAAGAGAATATTCTAAAGGCTGACTGGCCTTTGAAGCTAGGATGCCTGGCAGTGTATGGCTGCTTATAAAGTAAGCCTACTTTAAGTTGTTATTGCAACTGACACTGGAACTAGCAAACTTTGGTGGGGTCTTTTTATGACTTTTAGCTAACTGGTGTGCTTTATTCTCTAATTCTTTTCAGATCCCTATATTTGAAAAAGGCTATGAGAAGGATCCTGCAATTGTTGCAAAGGAAGCTATTCAGGAGGCAGCTCGTAACAAATCAGATGTTGTTCTTGTTGATACAGCTGGGAGGATGCAGGTAGGAAATAAATTAGAAATCTGCCAAATGTTGTTCAGGATTGTGGGAACTGCAAAGCTTACTGAGATGAATTAAACATACAACAGGATAACGAGCCACTCATGAGAGCCTTGTCCAAGCTTATCAATTTGAACAACCCAGATTTGGTTCTCTTTGTAGGAGAAGCATTGGTTGGAAATGATGCTGTGGATCAATTGTCAAAGTTCAATCAGGTGAGTTATCATAAGCTGCTGCTTGCAAATATTCCAAATGCATCGTGTTTACTTTTCTTTTTAAGCTGGTTGATATCAATTTAATATTTGATGTTTCACCTCATGCAGAAACTAGCAGACCTCTCAACTATGTCAAATGCCAGGCTGATTGATGGGATACTGCTCACAAAATTTGATACCATTGATGACAAGGTCTTTAAATAATTTTGGCACCAAGATGTTGCATTTGTTTTTATATCGTCATTTCCTGGTTGTTCTGAGGCCATATATTGATCTGTGCAGGTTGGAGCAGCACTTTCCATGGTTTATATTTCTGGGGCACCTGTTATGTTTGTCGGCTGTGGCCAATCATACACAGACCTCAAGAAGCTTAATGTCAAGTCCATCGTCAAAACATTGTTGAAGTGAATTTTATTTCATTAGCTCTCATGAACGCTGCAAGCTGTGTCTGTATGAACTTTGGCCCCTATGACATCATCATCTCGGCTCTGGAAGTGAATCAGTGTGTATTATGGGTGTTTTCTAAAAGTTTATACAATTAAATATAATTATTTTATATACTGTAGTTTAGACATGAGTCATAATATTTATGGTAACAAGTAGTCAAAATTGTTCAATTTATGCCTGGTGCTAGATCCAAATTTTCATTTTAACTCTAGAGTAATGGCAAATGGTATTGTGGTAAACTGGGTGGCTCCCCGTCTCGAGACTCCAGTGGATATAAGAATTCATTAAAATTACAGTTATTACGAATTTTGTGATATCTTTAGTTTTTGTTATATGTTTATAATCATTATATTTGTTGGGTGGTAATTATACTGATAGATATTATTGCCTTCTATGAAATCTGCAATCTCCAGGCAAACCTGTCTTAATTCACTGTCAGACTTTTCTTTTTCAAAAAGTTCAGACTTGGTCCAGCCATAGTTTAGCCATAGTTTAGCCATAGCAAAGCAATTTTGTTGTTGAAGCTAAGCAATAAGCAGGGCCTTTGTTAGGTGAAGCTCACTGCTCACTCATCCCCCTGAACATAAAAAGAAGAAATAATTTAACAAATTTTTTGTTTTATAATTTTAGATTTTTCATGTCTTTCTCAGGCTTTCGTTTGTTTTTTAATGCAATTTTGTTTTGTCTCATACTTCGGACATATAATAATGAAAGACTTAGTTCATAGTTATATCACAAATAAGAAAACTTTTTTGCTTTATCTACCAATTATGCTGATTTGATGCTTTGAGTGCTTGAATTTGACCGGCGTTGTCGCCTCAGAATAAAATTTCTTCCCATGAAAAAAATTCTTAGCCGTAATTTGACTTGCTTTGTTTTTCCGCAATTCTGTAAGTTGCCTGTTCATATGTGATTTTGCAAATAGATTCAATCTATGGGTTCCTCTTCAGCAAATTTACGATGGAGAAGTTCAGCTCCTTTCAATTCTTCTTGCTGCTTGGTGCTCTGTGTTTTCTGAATAAAAAGGTCATTAGCTGCATAGAAAACGAGAGAGCAGCACTTCTGGAGTTCAAAGCTGGCCTCAGAGATCATGATCTGCTCTCCTCATGGAATGGTCCAGATTGTTGTCAGTGGCTAGGCGTGGGCTGCAACAATGTAACTGGACACGTCATTGCCATCGACCTACGGTACTGGCATCCCTTTGATGGTCTAGGTACTTATTCACCTCTCAGTGGTGAGATTGGTGGTTCTCTTCTCAAGCTGAAGGATCTGAATTACTTGGACCTCGGTGCCAATGATTTTGGAGGAATAGGCATTCCGGATTTCATCCGCTTGATCACAGGGCTTCTCTATCTCAACCTCTCTAATGCTGGTTTTGGTGGAAGATACCTCATCAGCTTGGAAATCTTACCGGTTTTGTTGTACCTTGATCTGAACTCAAATCTATTCATTGAATGACTTGGATGCTGATGGTCTTCAATGGCTCTATCATCTTTCTTCTTTGCAATATCTCGATATGAGTTGCGAACGACTCATTCAGTCAATATGATTCCTACTCTGTCAGTCTTGAAGTTGCCAAGTTAAACAAATGCCTGCAATAATGTCTTTTAAGAATCTCACATCTCTTGCTACTCTTGATCTTTCTTATAACGAAATCTATTCCATGTTTCCTAGTTGGCTCTTCTACATGAGCAGCCTTCAGTATCTTAACCTTGAATTCAATCATCTCCAAGGCTCAATTCGTGATGCTTTTCTGAACATGGCTTCTCGAGTTCATTCATCTTGGCAAAAATGAATTGGTTGGGAACATACCGCAAACCTTTGGAAGACTTTGCAACTTAAAAGTCCCTGGATCTGTCATCCAACAATGAGTCAAGATATAACCACATTAACTGAAATCTCATCTGGATGTGCTGGAGATACCCTGGAGATTTTGAACCTGAGAAACAATAATTTTACTGGCTACTTGTCTGACTGGTTAGAACAGTCCAAGAGACTTACTATTCTTGATCTCGGGAATGACTTAATCCATAATCCATGTTTCAATTCTGAACTCAATTGGGAACATATCAACACTGAGAAAACTTCTTTTTATTCAGAATGGGCTTAATGGATCTCTTCCTGAAGGCAGCTTTTGGAGCTAAGGATGTGTTTTTTTGGATTCCCGGAACCGGAAATTGGAGAAATGGAGGGAATTGAGAGCCCAATTCCCTCCATTCCGGTGTTTGTTTCAATTCTCAGAACTAAAATCGGCGGAATCGGCTATTTCCCAATTCCCCTTCATTCCGGTTTTTAATTCTCTCCCAAAACGAGGGGGAAAACACCAATTCCCGTGTTTTCCTCTCGTTTTTCACTGTAGCACTCCGATCAATTCCGATTATTTCCCACGAATTCCTCCCCATTCCCGTTCGTCTTCTTCCCGTCCAGCTCCTCCTCATCGTCCAGCTCTTCTTCCCGTTCGTCTTCTTCCCGTCCAGCTCCTCCTCATCGTCCCATTCTGCTCCACGAATTCCTCCCCATTCCCGATCCTGCTCGTTTTCTTCTCCGTCCAGCTCGTCCAGCCACGTCTTCTCCGCCGAGCTCGTCTTCTCCGCCGAGCTCGTCTTCTCCACGCCGAGCTCGTCTTCTCCGCCGAGCTCGTCTTCTCCACACCGAGCTCGTCTTCTCCGCTGCCCCGAATCAGTGCGCCGGAGTGCCGGAGCGCCTGCCTCCCACGATTCGAGAGCTCATCTTCATCAGAGCTCGTGATTTCGTCCAGCCGGCCGAGTTCAGAGCTCCATCTCCCCGAGTTTTGGTTGATTCTATTAGCTTCCATACTGTAGTATTCTGTTGGTTAACGTGTGATTAATAAGAGTGCTTTAGTTGCAGAAATTACGGGTAAATTCTCTACAAATGAGAACAAGATCACTGTTGGATTCGTGTTTGCATCGGATGACCTGACCACAGTGAAGACAAGAGCAAACAACTTCGGGAAGCTGGGGGCCCTTCTTCATCATGAGCCGAAGCCAAAATTTGTCCTGACAATCTTTGGCGAGTTTCGGCTTGACACTTGCTCTCAAGCCTTGATGGCTCTTCGGTTTTGCCAATCGAATTTGAAACTAGGCGCGATAAGAAGCCTCACACGGGTTAGCACTAACTTGGCAATATGACTTCTTTCTGCTATTCACAAGGATTGTTTGGTGTGGTAGCATGGTTGTCTATTCAACTTTGATGAAGTTCAAGGGAGAACGATTTAGTAAGCCTTTTCTGAAACTTGCATGTAAGTGTTTACATGAGGACGAGGTTGATGGCATGACATTTGTTGATGGTACGACTGATGAGGACAGAATTGAGTGACTTCAGGAGTTTATGGATGATATAAGTATGTAGTTATATATTTTGTAATAACCTGTTAAGTTAAACTATGTATTTAACTATCTTTTGAGTGGATTTTTGTATTAACTTGCTAAGATATCTTTTCTAATATATTAAGTTGGTTTTGTAGTAGATACAAATCATCGTAATATTTATTATGATATTTGTACATATAGTGAAACTGAAGTCTCTTCATTTTTGCGTCTTTTTCTAAAATCTTATTAATTTTTAAAATTATTTCAATAATTTTAAAATTAAAATTATTTTATTACTCAAATTACTTAAATATTACTTATTTTCAAAAAAATAAGTATATATTTTCTATGTTTATTAAAAATTATTTTAGAAGATAATAACAAAATTATATTAAATAAATCTGTAATTAATTATAATAAGTTATTTACATAGTCTGCTTTTTTTATTTTTTAAAAATATTTATTATTTTAAATTGTTTTTATATATTTCTCAATTCTCTACAGTAAAAATTCATCCAAACACAAGAATTCAATAACTTATGAAATTGATCAATTTCATTTGTCAACCAAACAACGGAAATGAATTAATCAATTCCCAATTCCCTACAGTAAATACTCATCCAAACACTATAATTATCTAATTCCTTCAATTCCCTCAATTTCCCGGAATCACTCAATTCCCACAATTCCACGATTTCTAAACCCGAAATCGAACCAAACGCATCCTAAGTCTCCTATATCTTTCTTCTAATTCACCAGGTAGAGTTGTATCAGAAAGTCATTTTGCAAACCTTTCAAAGTTTGGAGCAACTGAGCTTGGCTTAAAATTCCTTTGACATTAGAATGAGTTCATCTTGGATTCCTACCTTCCGACTGAAACTAATAGGTTTGCAACTTCGCAAACTAGGCCCTCAGCTCCTCCAAACACAGAAGGATTATGTAGTGATGGACTTATCGGATGCTGAGATCAATGATAATGTACCCGAATGGTTTTGGAATCTGTCTCAACAGATTTTGATGCTTGATCTTTCAGACAAAATGATTTCTGGCAGGGTCCCGACAGCTTTGAAATTTGCTAGTATTCCCCTCCTTGACCTGAGCTCTAACAAATTTGATGGTCCCTTGCTTCCTTCGCCTGCTAGCTTGGAATACATGGACCTCTCTAACAACTTTTTTGCAGGAAGTATTGATTCATTATTCATTGAGCCAATTCCCATGCTTTCTCATTTGTTTCTCTCCAACAATTACATCGGTGGTACAATTTCTACATCGATATGTAAATATTTGGAGATGTTTGTCATAGATCTCTCCAACAATAGTCTGTCCGGAGAACTTCCAATGTGCTGGAGTAATCTGGCATCATTGGCGGCGCTGAATCTCGCAAACAACAATCTATCAGGTGAAGTTCTAGGCATCATGAGCTTGGTCTCACTTGAAACACTGCATTTGGGAAACAATTGTTTCGAGGGAGAGTTACCTGCATCGTTACAGAATTGCAGAAACCGTGTGACTCTTGATCTTGGTGGGAATAATTTCTCTGGGACAATACCCTTTTGGATTGGTGAGTCAGTTCCATTCTTGAGGATTCTTCGGTTGTGATCAAACAAGTTCTATGGCAATGTTCCTCCACAGCTATCTCCTGTCACTAATCTTCAGATATTAGACCTTGCTAATAATGCTATATCAGGAAACTTGCCAGCAAGTCTAGGTAACGTCACTGCAATGTCACAGACGCAAGCCAAATGAACGAATGTTGGAAGTCATGCAACGTACAGTGCAATCAAGTGAAGAACAATTATGGTCCTTCTGGCTGCCTAGAGAGTTTGCTAGTTGTTATGAAAGGCTGGGAGCAACGATACGGAACAATTCTTCAAGATGTCCCCCAGCATACATCTTTCAAGCAACAATTTTACAGGGTATATTTCTCGAGAATATGGATATCTTTATGTATTGCAGAATTTAAATTTATCTAGAAACCATTTGACAGGAGAAGTCCCAGATGAGATTGGTAAACTGAAGTTGCTCGAGTCTCTTGATCTATCAGTAAACAACCTCACAGGTCCAATACCCGCAAGTATGTCTCTATAAAATGCTTTGAGTCACATGAACCTATCTTATAACAATTTTTCTGGAAGAATTCCATCAGGCTTCCAGCTTCAGACGCTTGATGATCCGTCCATTTACATGGGGAACCCTTATCTCTATGGGCCTCCTTTGGATAAGTCATGCATGAACGATGATACAAATGAAACCACAGTACTTAAATGTAATGATGGGAAAGGTGAATGTGTCTGACCAGTGGCTTTACATTGGTGTGACAATGGGGTTTGCTACAGGAATTTGGGCTATATGGGGCACTTTCTTTCTCAGCGAGACTTTATGGAGTGGCTATTTCAGAAACATTGATTGGGTGATTGATAGGTTACAGGGGGCATTTCTGAGAAGGATAGAAGGAAATGATGAGGTCAAATAAAGTGATAAGCAAACCATGTCGAACAGAATCTATTGAGCAATTGGAAATTTCACTGTTAGCAGAACTTACTACTCAATGAGTAGTTTTCTACTTGCATCTGAAGCAATTCATATTAAAGCAAGGTAATATCTGCAATTCATGCACACCTTTATATATTAATTTGAGTTTTTAGATAAAAATTATTTTAATTCTTGTTAATCTTGGCATTAAGCTAGATGTGCCAACAGAATAACCCACAGTGTACTGTTATTATTCTGAATTCACAAGCTCTTAGCAGTTGAATACTAAGTATGAGTTTATTAAAACATAAACCTGAAAAGTCTAATGTTCTGGCAGTGGAATGCTGATATCTCATGGACAGTACCGGTGGAATAATAACATGAAAGGTCACTATGAAACATAGGATCTCAAAGCAACCTAGACAAAAATGAAGACACTACAAGTAACGGAAAGCCAGGAAATCCTATCCGCCATCCAAGTTGCGAAAGAGATGGCCACATTAGTGGGAAAAATGAATCTGAGGCATCAATGTCCTATCAATTGCTTCGAATTTTCTGGTTGTTGATTCTTGACCATTTGAATCTAACCCACATCCTCATCATCTTTTTTATTTCTCAAGTTGCTTTCATGCTGTGAATTTGATGAGGACATTGTTGACTTGATCATTTTGATTTTCACAGTTTTAGTGAGTTGAGAACATTTTTGCCCATCTCGTGCAATAGTATAGATGAAGAAATTTACTTCATATAAACTCGAGGTCATCACGTAACATAACAAGAATAAGTGGAAAAAGAAATAAAATAAATAGCCCTTAAGAATTTCGTGATCGTGGATGAATGAAATGAGGGAACAAGCAAAATTAACAGGGAAAAATGAAAAAAGAAGAAGAAGAAGAAGAAGAACTCTTTGGTTACATACCGCAGGAAAGGATGGCACTGTCTTTAGCCACCCAATATTTGGTAAACAGTGATTATGTAAAAATACCAACTTGCAAGGGGTTATTTCTAATTAGGCTAATTATGAACAGCATTATGTGTAGGAATTGCTTTTCCAAACTAGCACGCATTGACTGACTACTTCAGTTTGTTTTTAATCTTTGGAGAAAGGACACAATGGCAAATCTGGGATGGAAATAATTGATATGGTGGCTAATGATCAAAGAACATTTGTATGGATACAGACACTTGCTGCTATGTGTGATGGCCACAATTTCCATTGCCTTGGCGTACAGGTCATGTTCTGCAAATTATTCTGCCAAGCTGCTATTTCCATCCTTTCTTGACCGCGACCTGAGTCACATATGATTTGGGTGTTTATTTGGTTTACCTCTGAAAATTTTGCCCGCAGACTCCCTCTTCAATCACATATGACTTTTTGCTTTTGTCGAAGCGTTAAGTGACGCTGCAAGACAAGATAAGTTACGTTTCTAAAGTCAAGAAGTGAAGGTCACTGATCCAGTCTAAATGTGATGATGTCTTGGGTCAGATATGATGCCTCTGAATATTGTCGAATTCAATGGAGCATAGTCAAGCGCGATTATTAGCAAAATGCCGATGACCCATGACTTTGGAATTGGAAATTTTTTATCGAGAATGACATACCTACATAAATAGTAGATGTTTGCAACTATACATTCTGAAGCCGCCAAGACACTACACCGTTGAAAAATGGGACGCCATTCTTATTTCCCTTCTTCTAGTTCTTCGCAACTTGTATTTCTGCTTCTGCTTCTAATATTATCTGTCTGCAAATGCAACGAAACCAGCTTTAGCTGCAGACCCAGTGAAAGAGCAGCACTTCTTGAGTTCAAAAGTGGTCTCAGAGATCCTCATAACCTGCTTTCCTCGTGGGAGGGTGGAGTTTGCTGCAAATGGAGAGGAGTGGGATGCCACAATAAGACTATGCATGTCACCAGCATCTTTCTGATGATCCCAGTACTGAATGGCGTCTTGGCGGTAGGATCAGCTCTTCTTTGCTCGACCTGAAATATCTGAATGACTTGGACCTCAGTTCCAATGATTTTGGAGGAATCAGCATTCCAGAATTCATCGGTTCGATCGCCGGACTGACCCATCTTAATCTCTCCAATGCTGGATTTAGGGGGAGGTTGCCTCAACAACTTGGGAATCTCTCGAGCTTAAGGTACCTTGATCTGAACTCGTTTTACAATTCCTATGACTTAGATTTGGGCAGCGTCGAGTGGCTATCTCGTCTTTATTCCTTGCATTACCTTGACATGAATTCAGTGAAGTGAATCTTGCAAACTCAGCCAAATTGGCTTCATGAGATCAATAAGATGCCTTCTTTGTCTGCTCTAAGGCTACCGAATTGTCAGCTTAAAGAAATACCCATTTCTCTCTCATTTTTCAATCTCACATCTCTTGCTATCCTTGATCTTTCCAACAACCAAATATATTCTATGCTTCCTAATTGGCTCTTCAACTTGAGTAGCCTTCAACACCTTAACCTCCAATTCAATCACTTCCAAGGTTCAATACCTGACGCTTTTGCAAGCATGACTAATCTTGAGGTTATTGAGCTAGGAGTCAATGAACTGGTTGGTCAAATACCACTTACGATGAGAAACCTCTGCAACTTGAAGACCCTGGACCTGTCATACAATCACATCGATGGACTGGCCACCACACTAGAAGCAATCTCTTCTGGATGCGCTGGAGAAAGCCTGCTTGAATTGAGCTTGAGAAACAATAATCTATCAGGCAGTTTGCCGAATCAGCTGGAGCAGTTTAAGCAATTAAATGTATTTGATCTTGGCAACAACTCGTTTCATGGCCCAGTTCCAGCTTCTGTAGGAAAATTATCAACATTGAGAGTTCTATATCTTTCACGTAACATGTTGAATGGGACCCTGCCAGATAGTATTGGGGAACTCTCAGAGCTGAGTGTGCTTGATCTTTCTTTCAATGCACTTGAAGGAATTTTGTCCGAAGAGCATTTTGCCAACCTCTCAAAGTTGGAACATCTGAGCCTGACTTCAAACTCTTTGTGATCAACACAAGCTCTGACTGGGTTCCTCCCTTCCGGCTTAGATCTATCAGCTTGGGTCATTGTATATTGGGGCCCAAGTTTCCGTCATGGCTTCAATCACAGAGGGACTGTTCTAAACTGGACGTTTCCTACTCAGGGATAGAAGATACAGTTCCCGAGTGGATATGGAACTTTTCCCAGCACCTATTTGTGTTTGATGTCTCTAACAATCTGATTACTGGAAATGTCCCTGCAAGTGTGAAGTAACCACTATTTCAAACCTTGATATGAGTTCCAACAGTTTCACAGGTCTACTGCCCCCTATGCCTTCTAGTATTGAATATGTGGACTTCACTAACAACAATTTTTCAGGAATTATTTATCCTTTCCTTGATCAGTTGATGCCTATTTTCTCTCATTTATTTCTGTCAGGCAATCGCCTTAGCGGCACAATTCCCACATCCATTTGTCAGTATAAAGAGCTGTATGCCGCAGATCTCTCAAATAATCTGCTGTCAGGAGAACTTCCTGGTTGTTTAACAGATATTGTAGGCTTAGCGGCCATAAATTTTGCAAACAACAATCTTTCAGGCGAAATTCCAAGCACCATCGGCTCTCTTCGTGGGCTCCAAGCGCTTCATTTGGGCAACAACTCTTTCCATGGAGTGCTGCCCATGTCCTTGAGAAACTGCATACACTTGGTAACTCTTGATGTAGGTGAGAATAGACTATCGGGGATGATACCAACTTGGCTTGGTTAATCATTGCCTCTTATGAGGATTCTCAGGTTGCGATCAAACATGTTCAGTGGTAGCATTCCAGCACAACTCTCTTCCCTCTCGGCTCTCCAAATCTTGGACCTTGCCAACAACGGACTGTTAGGAACCATACCAAAAAGCTTAGGAAACATGGCTGCAATGGCTCAGACACACAAGCCAAATGACCGTATGTTGCTGTATGATATGCAGGGTGCAGTGGTAACTAGCTTGGGCTACATCGGCCCTTCAGGCTACACTGAGAGCTTGATGGTGTTCACCAAAGGAATGGAGCTTGAGTACAGCAAAAACCTTCAATATGTTGCGAGCATAGACCTTTCCGACAATTATTTCTTCGGAGATATTCCCCAAGAACTAGCAAATCTCCATGGCTTGCAGAATCTGAACCTGTCTGGAAACAAATTGACAGGAAAGATCACTAATAAGATTGGTCAACTGAACATGTTGGAGTCTCTTGATCTATCAAGAAACAACCTTTCTGGTTCAATACCTGCAAGTTTGTCTCTTTTGACTTCCTTAAGTCACTTGAACCTGTCTTACAATAATCTTTCTGGGAAGATCCCTTCTGGCTACCAGCTTCAGACGCTTGTCAACCAATCCATTTACATAGGAAATCCTAACCTCTGTGGGCCTCCTCTTGATGTTGAATGCAAGGCTGATGAAGAACACCGTAACCCAACAACTGTGTATGGAGATGAAGAAGATAAATGCAGCTCTGAGACGATATGGCTCTACATTGGTGCAGTAATTGGATTTCTTGGAGGCTTTTGGGCTGTATGGGGCATTTTGTTGTTTAATACGACTCTAAGTGATGCTTATTTTAGGATCCTTGATAGGGTGATTGATCAACTCAAGATGGCATTTGTAAAGACAAATCTAGATGGTGATGAGTAGAAGGGAGGGAATGGGATTCAAATCATGAGCCACTGCAATGTAAATTTATTTATTCATCACGCATGAATTCATAGTACAACCTAGAGAACTGCAATATAAGTGCAGTTTTGCAGTTTTGCTATGCAGTATGTAATTTTCACTTTTATCTTTTGTGAGAGAAACGGTGAGTAATTTTCTAGCAGCATGTATGGTATATCATGAAAACGTAAAAAAAAAAAAAAGAAGTTTCTCATTTTAAAAATATTGCAGCATATACTGTAAGAGGCTGTTAATGAAATACAGTAAGATTGGCAACAAAAGCGCAATATGTACCAAAAAAAACAAAAATCACCAAGTACCATTCTTTCATCATTCAATAGAACTTGGTATGAAGTACTTCCTCAGAAGGTATGCTGAAGATCTCTTGCTACTTGGAACAGGCTGGGGGGCATACCAATCAGTTGGTGCCTCTTAATCTTGGAGAAAACATTCTGGCAGCACAGCAACATGGATTGGAGAGAGCTGTTCATAACTAGTAGTATTTCACTCAAGATCAAACATGTTGGGAGGTGCCATCTCCAACAAATTTTCAGAACTGACTTCTCAGGGTTTGCACCTTCCACAGAATAAACTTTCTGGTTGCAATCTTTGTTCATTTGGAAGTTTTAGTGCCATGGTTGCAGCCACTATGTGTGGAAGCCAATGCTTTCAACCTCTAGAAATAATACAGTGAACTACTATTACATGGAACCTCTTCTGATTTCTACAAAGGGACTGCAAATAGAACGTAGGGCTGTGCATTATTCGGTTAAAACCGAATTAACTGACCGACCGAAACCGAATAACCAATTCGGTTCGGGTTATTCGGTTTTCGGTTCGGTTTCGGTTTTGAAAAAAAAAATTGAAAATTCGGTTTGGTTTCGGTTTCTGATTTTTGAAAACCGTAAAAACCGAACCGAACCGAATTATATATATACCTATATATTGCGGTTAGGTTTCGGTTTTGGGCTAATCGGCTCAAACAACTGGGCCGAACCCTATGGCGTATATATGCCTGTGTTTTCTCAGAGCGGTTCGCCGCTCTCGCCTCTCGCTTCAGCCCTAACCCTAATCCCTCTCGCTGTCGGCGCTCTCGCTCTCGTCGCTGCGGACCTGCGGTGCTGCGCCTTCATCCCTGCAGCTGCGGTGCTGCGCCGTGTCGGTGACATCGCTTTCGTCCACCCCCGGACCCCCCTCCTCCTCTGAGGCTCTGAGTCCCGATGCCTCTCTCTGGTCGATGCTTTGAGCTTCAATCTCTCATTTTTCTACGACGGATTAAGCTGCAAGGTGAGCGTATTTAGGAAATTATGAAATTTAGAGTTGATTTTTTGTCAAATTAAATTAGGGTTTTTTGATTTCATACGATTTTATTGTTAGATCAGTAAATCCTCAGTTCCGAACTGATGATTTTTCTTCTCCTTCATCCCTGCAGCTGCGGTGCTGCGCCGTGTCGGTGACATCGCTTTCATCCACCCCTGGACCCCCCTCCTCCTCTGAAGCTCTGAGTCCCGACGCCTCAATATCTCTCTCATCGACGCTCTGAGCTTTAATCTCTCATTTTTTTACAACGGATTAAGCTGCAAGGTGAGGGTATTTAGGGTTGATTTTTTGTGAAATTAAATTAGGGTTTTTTGATTTCATACGATTTTATTGTTAACCCTTTCGTCCACGGTCCACTCCCGGATCCCCCTCCCCCTCTCCTCTCCTCTCCTCTCCTCTGAGGCTCTGACTCTCTGAGTCCCGACGCCTCAATATCTCTATGGTCTGAGCTTTAATATCTCATTTTTCTACAATGGATTAAGCTGCAAGTTGAGAGTATTTCGGAAATTATGAAATTTAGGGTTGATTTTTTGTGAAATTAAATTAGGGTTTTTTGATTTCATACGATTTTATTGTTAGATCAGTAAATCCTCAGTTCCGAACTCCCGATTTTTCTTCTCCTTCATCCCTGGTGGCATCGCTTTCGTCCACCCCCGGACCCCCCTCCTCCTCTGAGGCTCTGACTCCCGACGCCTCAATATCTCTCTGTGACTAGCCTTCGAGGCTCTGAGCTTCAATATCTCATTTTCTACAACGGCATCATCGGGATCAAATTGCAAGGTTAGGGTTGAATTTTGTGAAATTAAATTAGGGTTTTTTGATTTCATACGATTTAATCTGTAATTCTGTATTTTTCTATTGACAGATGTTGAACGAGGATGACAGTCAGCAGCTTTCAAACACAAATCTAGTTATTCCAAGTCCAATGCCAATTTCTGCTTCTCAGGAAAGTTCTACGCCTATGGCTATCGAAGTTTCAAACGAGGGCAATGCATCTACGTGCAGTACAAAGCCTCCAATGCTGAGAAAAAGAATGGCAGCATGATCAGCTATATGGAAGCATTATACAAAGTTCACAGATTCGGGCAAGTCAACCAAAGCCAGATGCAACTACTGTGGTAATGAATTTTTTTGTGATTCAAAAAAAAATGGTACTTCTTCTCTTAGACATCACATGAATCAATGCAAGCAATATCCATATAATGTTGATACACATCAAACACAACTTGCTATGCAACATATTCAGAAAGAAGTAGCAAATGAGTCTGTGCTAACTAGCTGGAAGTTTGATCAAGAAAAAATTAGAAAAGTACTGACACACATGATTGTTATAGATGAATTGCCTTTTAGTTTTGTGCAACATGAAGGCTTTCAATACTTTATGTCTCAAGCTTGTCCTAGATTTCAAATGCCTTCACGTTGGACTATGACTAGAGACTGTTTTCAACTCTACCATAATGAAAAGGTAAAGTTGAAACACTATTTCAGAGAGTCCAAACAAAGAGTTTGTTTGACCACTGATACTTGGACCTTAATTCAAAACATAAACTATATGTGTATCACAGCACATTATATTGATATTGATTGAAACTTGAAGAAAAAGCTTTTGAATTTTTGCAAAATTACAAGTCATAAGGGTGAAGTTATAGGAAAAATAATTGAAAAATGCCTCTCTGAATTGGGAATTGATAATGTTTTGATTGTTACTGTTGATAATGCCTCTTCAAATGATACTGTTATTTCCTATTTGAAGAAAAATTTTTTGAATTGGGGCACTTGTTTGGCACAAGGAAAATATATTCATATGCGTTGCATAGCACATATCATTAATCTTGTGGTGAAAGATGGTTTGAAAGAGATGACAGATTTCATTGCTCGGGTTAGATCTGCTGTTAAATATGTGAGATATTCTCCAGCAAGATGGCAGAGGTTCAAAGAATGTGTGGAAATTGAAAAAATTGAAAGGAGAAAATGTCTTTGTTTGGATATATTCACAAGGTGGAATTCCACCTACATGATGCTTGAAGCAGCTCAAACTTTTGAGCGGGCTTTTGAAAAATTTGAAGAGGAAAATAGCAATTTTTGTCATGAGCTTAATGATGAAGATGAAATTCCTCTGTCTTTTGACTGGCAGAATGTTAGGCGACTTATTACATTCTTAGAGCATTTCTATGAGTTGACTCTTAGAGTTTCTGGATCTATGTATGTTACAAGTAATTTATTTTTTGATGAAATTTGTTGAGTTAACCTTCTTTTGAATCTGTGGAAAGTCAGTGGTAATACAAAAGTCCAAGATATGGCTACTGTGATGAAAGACAAATATGACAAGTATTGGGGTGAGCCAGAGAAGATTAATATGCTTCTCTTTGTTCCTGTTGTCTTTGATCCAAGACGCAAGTTAGAATATGTTGAGTTTGGAGTTGAAAAAATGTATGAAGGTGAAAGAGGTGTTATGATGAGGAGAAAGTTACATGAAGTTGTATATGATTTGTTCAAATAGTACAGAATGCGACTACAGTCGGGAGGAATGCCATCTGGTGAAGGATAAAGTATGCGAAAGCAATCAGGTAAATACATCTTAAGCAGTCTATTTACTGAGCATAGAAAAAGTTTCATGGGTGATGAAATGAAGTCTGAGCTAGACAAGTATTTATCAGAGGATCTTGAAAAAAATGAGCCAAACTTTGATATTTTGGGCTTCTGGAAAGTGAATAGCTGCAGATTTCCTATTCTGTCACATATGGCTCGTGATATGTTAACTATACCTATCTCTACAGTGGCCTCTGAATCAGCTTTTAGCACAGGAGGGCGCATACTTGATCATTTTCGTAGCTCTTTGACTCCTACACTAGTACAAGCTCTCGTTTACACTCAAGATTGGATTAAAAATTCAAAAACAGAAATCAATGTTGAGGAAAGTTTGGAAGAACTTGAAAAGATTCAAGAGGGTAAGATTTGCATTGCTAATATTTTTATTATTGCATTGTATATTTCTTTATTATGATCAAATAATCATTGAATGATTTTTTTATTTCAGAGTTGATAAAGATGAAATTGGATGTCACAACTATTAAATTTTGAGAAGTCATCTTAAGGTTTGAATATGCTTACTTATTTTTTATGCATTTCTGTTCATGTTTCTAACTTTCTATGATCATCTCTTGTAGATTCATTCTTATATATCCTTATCATTCATGTGCATCACACATCAGTGCATGTGTGAAGTTATGATCTTACAGTCCTTAGTTCCTTATCCAGTTACCTACTTACCTGATATTTTCTTAATTGCTTTTACTGTGATAATATTTTACTATGTTTTTTAGGTTCAACAGTATGATCCAACTATCTAGGGACAGGTATGTATCCAACTATTATTTTGTAGGAGCAGCCGAGCAGGTTAATGTCTGAGGGGAGACATCTTTGTTTTTGATGATGCATCAAAGCCATCTGAGCCTCTTGAATTTTTGCTTTTATTTGAAGTTTTTTTGTCTTTGGTGTTTTGATGCGGAGATGTTCCAATGGTCCCCTACTCTAGCTTCGTCCTCTTCACTTTGTAGGCTTGTAGCAATGACATGGTTGTTTGGATGGCCCGTGAAGGCAACCACTACCTACCATTCGCTCACGGGGACAGCCAGAGAGGGATGCTGGGTATGACGGTATAAGGCGAATATGACGGTATGACCCTCTTGGAATTGTTTTATGATTTTTTTAATGATATTTGTTGAATTTTTCATAAGTTGTTTGAGGCGATGAAGATGTTGAATCATTGGCTCATTGTCATATGCTATGCTTGCATGTGAGCAAGTGACTGATTGGACGATTGCCTCCTTCTTTGGCTTCACCCTAGTAATGTTATGCTGCTTGGAAGTTGGAACTTCTGGTTCTCGCTTCTGTTCTGTTACTTCTGTACACGGGACTACAGGAGATTTCTCAAGCTTTTCTTAATGGACCATTTGGCATGATATAATTCTTCAAAGTTAAAATGCTAACTGATTACTGAATTGATCATATTTATTCTGAACCACATAATTACAGTTGATCATATTTATTCTGAACCACATAACTGTTGAAGTGTTCTACAGCAATGCAGCTTGTCAGCTTCTGCTACTATACAATATACGTTGTCTTGTTGCTCGCCTGCTCCTGCAAGTATAAAGTTGAAGTGTTGAACTATTGAAGACTTGAAACTTGGAAGTCTTGAAGTGTCTTGCTACATGAAGTTGAACTGCTGAACTGCTGAACTGCTGAAGTGTTTTACAGCTTGCCCGCTTCTGCTAAACTTCTACTATACATTGTCCTGCTGCTCCTACTGCTGTGCTGCTTCTGCTGTGCTGCTCCTACAACTTGAAGACTTGATTCACTTGAACTCTTGAAGTCTTGAAGTGCCTTGTTACATGAATTTGAGCTGTTGAAGTGTTTTGCAGCTTGCCCGCTTCTGCTAGACTGCTACTATACATGCTCCCGCTGCTGTGCTGCTCCTACTGCTCCTGCTGCTGTGCTGCTCCTGCAACTTGAAGACTTGATTCACTTGAACTCTTGAAGTCTTGAAGTGTCTTGTTACATGAATTTGAGCTGTTGAAGTGTTTTGCAGCTTGCCCGCTTCTACTAGAATGCTAGTCTGCTACTATACATTGTCCTGCTGCTGCTACTCCTAGCCTCCTGTTGCTCCTGCTGTGCTGCTTCTGCAACTTGAAGACTTGATTCACTTGAAGTCTTGAAGTGTCTTGTTACATGAAGTTGAGCTGTTGAAGTGTTTTGCAGCTTGCCTGCTTCTGCTAGAATGCTAGTCTGCTACTATACATTGTCCTGCTGCTGCTACTCCTAGCCTCCTGCTGCTCTTGCTGTGCTGCTCCTGTGCTGCTCCTGCAACTTGAAGATTTGATTTACTTGAAGTCTTGAACTGTCTTGCTACATAAAGTTGAGCTGTTGAAGTATTTTGCAGCTTGCCCGCTTCTGCTAGATTGCTAGTCTGTTACTATACATTGTCCTGCTGCTGCTGCTCATAACCTCCTGCTGTGCTGCTCCTGCAACTTGAAGACTTAATTCACTTGAAGTCTTGAACTGTCTTGCTCCTGCTTGTGCGGTTGTACCATTGTGGTATGTGAGATATTGAGATTAACTGATTATTTATTGGGTTGTAATTTGCAAACTTGTAATTGGACTGGATATCAGCCTATCAGGCCAGATTTAGGGTTAGTAACTTAGTATAATGTATATCTTGTACTAATTTTTTTTTCCCTTATGCAAATGACCAGATCCGTCAGTCCTGTAGAAATTCGGTTTGCAATTCAGTTATAACCGAACCGAACCGAAATATTTCGGTTCGGTTTCGGTTCGGTTTTTATACTATTCGATTCGGTTCGGTTTTGGTTTTTGAAAATTTCGGAAATTTCGGTTCGGTTGGTTCGATTCGGTTTGGTTCGGTTTTAACTGAATACACAGCCCTAATAGAATGAATACACAAAGGTGCTTTGTCATGTGACCAGGATAGAATTATCATGCGACATGCTTTCTGGTTGATCCCTGATGAACACACCAAACTGTGTGGACTCTGTTTCTTGAGTTTGTCTAAAATTCATTTCGCTAGAAAGATCCCAAAGAACATAAATGATATGAAGCAGCTAGCGTCGCTGGATTTAGTGATGAACAGGTTATCAGGCATCATTTATCCAAGCCTATTCACTTTGAACTTCTTAAATCATTTGAATCTGTCCTGCAACGACTTTACATGAAGGCAATAATATATCCTAAGAGGCTCAAGTCAATAATTGCAAACAGGAACTGAAGCCACAGAAAAACTATTGTGAAGAATGTTTATATGGTCGCAATATATGTAAAATCAAAGAGTAATTGCAGTGTGTGGTGATTGGTGTTTGATTAATAAGTTCTATGATATTATCCACTCAATAAGACTGATGGTATGATATTGAACTACTCTATTCCATTCAGAGAAGAATTGAAGTTATATCTAAAATGTTAGTATTACACGCTGCTCTTATTAACATGACAACGAATAACTGCATTTTCCCTGAAAATAGATAAGCTTTGTTTTATGAAATATAGCAAACGAATGCTCGTCTGTGAAAAATAAACCTACCAATCAAACAGTTTTCTCAAAAAAAGAATATCCACAATTTTGTTTCCTAGATTTAGTCATTACTCAAGTAAGATATTTCTTTCTTGAAAAATTTAAAGATAGTTAACAGTGCAGAAAAAAAATACTCTAAAAGTCTAAATCCATAAATAAATATGTTTAAGTAGTATTATGAATAACCCAAGATTAATTCTCTTAACAAACTCTAAGAAATCACTGTTTACAAAGAAAATCAATCATATTAATCAAGCTTTATTTCTAAATAAGAGTGTCAAAGTAGGCAATCATACATAATCCAATAAACAATTCGAAATTCCCAAAAACATTTAACAAAAATGAAATGCAAACCGCTATCAATGCCCATATACAAAATGATGGCTAAATCAGGATGGATCAATCATTGAATCATCAGAACAACTGCAACCAACTTCCAAGCCAGGAACATTGAAGTTTTGACAAAAATGCATGTTTACGAGGTTCTCAGAGCACAAAATGCAAGGCTCAAATATAAATGGAATTCCTTCAAACATACCATGTGCCTTCTTTAGTTCACTCATCAATTGTAAATAACATAATTTTATGAACTCCATCCACTTAACAGTCGACAATGTGGAAAAACAAGACAAATTAGACATGATATGTAATTAACAAGCAAAACTTTCAGAATCGACTGGAGGCAATGAAAGAACTGACCAATTACAGAGCAACGAAGCGCTAGGAAAAACGAACGATATCAGTACGCAATCAAAAGCAAAAACATAAATGTACCTCATTAGCATCTCGAAGCACCTTCTTCTTGGCACTCGATTAAATTGCAGCCACCGGAGCTCCGAGGTTGCTGCCATGGCGGAGAGGCCAAAGGGGAGCCTGAAAAGTTTTAAAAAAAATTTGCTATACCTTTGAGAATTTTTCATTTCCTAGAAAATTTCTTTAACTTTTCAAATTCCTAATATTCTCATAAAACTTTTTTAATTTACCAAAAAATTTAATTGATGGTACTATTAATTTTTATATATATATATATTTGATTTTGATTATATATATATATAAATATATTATTACAAGTATATGACAAATGTTTGTTACATGGTATAGCGACATATATATTGTAAGTATAGCGTCAAATTAAATTACAGGAACAGAAGCCGATCGATGATTTGAAAAATCAGATGAAATTCTCAAGAAAAAGGGAAAATTCTTGGGAGGTGGCGTTAAAGGTTTACACCGACCTTGAGTGAGCTCACCTAGGTTTGAGCTGGTTCGCTTTAATCCATGAGCTTTTATATATAAAAAAAAAAATAAAAATTTGAATTTAGCTACTGAGTCGGAGTGGAGCAAGCTAATTCTAATTTGGGCTTAAAACAAACTCAATTTTGAGTAATTCGAGGTCCAACTTGACTTGAACAGTTCGTGACTTAAATTCGAGCTAAATTGACACGAGTGTGGTTATAGGGAGTTTTGTGCGGGTGTTGTTTAGGGTTCTAATCCAGCCGGGCTCAAGCCTGATCAAGACCGGCCCTTAGCCCGACCTATAACTCTCTAGATCAGATCTGACCGGGACATGCAAACTTATATTCCGTTTTTTGGGCAATTTTGGGCCAGGGCATTCAGACCTGTTATTATTTTGTCTGATTTAAAGCCCGGGCCCAACAAGAAAAAATGTCGAGCCCGATTTTGAAATTTTTTCGGTAAGCCAACCTGGGCTTGAAGGCCGTTTGAGCCCATTAACGGCTCCAGTATTGTTTTCCCAACAGTAGAATAAGCTAATATAGCAACCTTTCATTGGCCCAATTATTGACTAAAAAGCCAACCTATATGGTAGCGTAATAATCAATGCATTTTGACCAATTACTGCTCACACGCTGGCCCAAAGAAGTTAGAAGACAATACTAAATCCATTTTGACCAATTGGGATAGGCCCAACATTCTTACTGATCACGGATAGGCCCAATATGTGTCCCTTGAGCCCAGCACGTTAAAGAGGCCCAACTTATGCCCCATCTGTGGCCCAATAAAGGCCTATTTTAGTGTGATGGCCCACTTCAAGGCTCATTGCGGCCGAACATATGGCCCCTGACCAAGCATGTAAAACAAGCCATTGATGGCTCCCAAATAGACCAAGCTATTAGCCTAAGAAAGGCTCACCGAGCCGCCGAACTCGAAAATACATCTATACTGAAGAAGCAGAGGTTGTTTGGTAACAATTGAAATTCTCTGAATTAGCTAAATTGAAAAAATTGGAAATTCAATTCTCTCATTATTTGGATGTGAAAAGAAAATCTAGAAGGGAGTGAATTCGCAATTTTAATAATTTCGAATTATTGATTTTAATTCTAGTTGAAAAAAAAAGTGGAATTCGCAATTCGGTTCCCACCACAACCACAAACCCTAATTCCCTTTTTTAAAAGCGACCGGAATCGGAAATTCTCACCCGGATTCCAACCTTCGTTCCCGTCACCCGAGCGCTCATCGTCCCCGTCCCGAGCTCCCTTCGGCTGGTGAAGCACGTCGGCCAGACTCTCACCGGCGATCGTTCCCGTCCCGAACGCTGGTCTCCGTCCCGAGCTTCTCCCTTTAACCGGCGAAGCACGTCGGCCAGACTCTCGCCGGCGATCGTCGCTATCCCGAGAGCTCGTCTCCGTCCCGAGCAGCGGTCGTCGCCGTCCCCGGCAGCGGCAATCATTCCGAGCGCTCGTCTCCGTCCCAACGAAGCCCTCCGCCTTCTCGACCACCTCCGCCTCCTCGGCTACCGCTCCGACCCCCTCAACATCGCCAGCCTCGTCCATGCACTCTACAACCTCCGCCGCTACGCCGAGGCCCATCGCCACCTCCTCCTCTCCATTGCTTCCGAATGCCTCCTCGACGACCGCACCGCCAATGTCCTCCTCGCCCGCCTCCTCGACGCCCGGACTCCCTTATCCACCCTCCAGGTCCTAAACCACCTTGTCGCCGCCAAGCCTGCCTTTGTCCCTTCTCTCACCAACTACAACCGCCTCATCGACCAGCTTTGCACCGATTCCCGCCCACTCGAAGCCCGACATCTTGTCATTTCCATGAAGAGGAATGGCCGTCTCCCGAATGTGGTCACTTACACTGCTCTCATCAATGGCTTCTCTCAAATCAGAGAGTTGGACCATGCACACCAAATGCTCGACGAAATGGTTGTGAGTGGCGTCTCCCCCAATTCTTTGACTTACAGTGTGCTATTGAAAGGAGTGTTGAGGAAGCGGAGAGTGGAAGAAGCGCAGGAGTTGATGTCTGAGCTTTGGTCGAGAATGGCATTGGCGGAGGACTCTCCTGTCAACAATGCTGCCTTTGCAAACCTAATTGATGCCTTGTCGCGAGAAGGGTTCTTCCATGAGGTGTTTAGGATTGCGCAAGAGATGCCTCAGGGGAAGTCAGTATGTGAGGAGTTTGCATATGGGCAGATGATCGATTCTCTGTGTCATGCCGGGAAGCATCATGGAGCTTCAAGAATAGTGTATATAATGAGGAAGAGGGGTTTTGTTCCGAGCTTGGTTTCGTTCAATTATATTATTCATGGCTTGAGCAAAGCAGGGGAAGGGGGTTGTATGAGGGCGTATCAATTGTTTAAAGAAGGGATTGAATTTGGGCATTTGCTTCCAGAGCCTACTTATGGGGTGCTTGTCGAAGGCATTTGCCGTGAAAAGGATCTTAACAAGGCCAAGGATGTAACTGAGTATATGTTACAAAAGGATGGGATTGATAAGACAAGGATTTACAATATTTTTGTTAGTTATCTTGGGCTAGTTGATAATCCTAGTGAACAGCTCAATGTCCTTGTTTCAATGCTTCAGAAGCAATGCCAGTTGGATGTGGTTACTCTCAATACTGTTATTCATGGTTTCTATAAGATTGGGAAAGTCAGTGAAGCAATGAGGATTTTAGATGATATGTTAGCAGGGAATTTCTCTGATCCAGATGTAGTCACGTTTACCATCATTATTGGGGGTTTATTGGAAGTTGGGAAACCAGAAGAAGCCCTTGATTTGTTGTATAGAAGAATGCCTAGATGCTCTTGTGCTCCGAATGTTGTGATATATAATGTTGTCTTACGTGGTGGTCTGTATACTTCATAATAAACCGTTATATATATTATATGTTATATGTGAATCTATTTTATATTATATGCTGATGCCTATAAATTTTGATACTTACAAATTAATTACTTCTATTTTAAAAAATATTTTATTGATTAAATACTGTTTAAATCAATTGTCCTATTTTTTTAAAAAAAATTAGATATTATAAATATGCAATTCTACTATTATTTATTTTTTTAATCACAAAAATATGTCTAATTAATTTACTAATTTAATATTTATATTTATTTAAAATTAAATATTGTAAATGTTAAAAATGGGGGTAATCTCACCCATTAAGAATTGGGTGATCATATCTTCAATTCCAAATCCAACCAAACACCGAAATTTCAAGAATTGACGGAATTTGTTGATTTTTATTTACATTCCAAACAATCAAATTCACGGAATCGACAATTCCTTTTCTTTACTATAAAAGTACATCCAAACACCGAAATTATCAATTCGGCCAATTCCCTCAATTCCCCGTAATTGACCGAATTGACAATTCCCTCAATTCTAGATCCGAAATTATCCAAATGGCCCCGTAATCTCAGCTAAAAGGGAGTTAAAAGGTAGCAAGAAATCAAAGAAGGGTTCACAAGAGGCTAAACTCCTTGAGCCGAAGAAGCAAAGAACCGAGCAAAGGGAACACAAAAATGAGTTATAAATATACATTCCCTTTAATAATTTGAGGACTAAAGTGTCGGTGCATATTGAACATCGAGACTTTCTGAAAGGCCCTTGCTATTCGCACCAACAGGTAGAGATTGGATAAATCAAGGTATTGTTATTTTCATAGGGATCACAGTCATAACACCTAAGAATGTAGGCTTCTTAGAGATGAAATTGAGAGACTCATTAAAGAAGGTCGCATTGGACAATATGTCCAATGGGGAGAATGAGTGAAAGGACCTCGGGCATAGGAGCAAGCCAATAGGGATCTCCATGGAGGAATACAACCCTCAAGTTCCACATCCCTTTCGTCAAGGGACATTTTAATATGATTCTTACAAGCCCACCAAATCAAAGTGAAGCTTCAGCGTTGACTGGCAAATGTTGAATAATCACTGAGAGGTAGGAGGAGGTGACAAAATAACACCATGAACTAGAACTCGAAGACATAGTTTTTCTTTTGTGAAAGACCTAGAAGAAATTTCAGCATCTCACAATGACACATTAGTCATCTCGGCAATCTTAGACGGCTATACCACACAATATATCATGGTAGATACAAGAAACTCGACAAACATCTTATTCGCCTGATGATGAGATGAAAATGAAGTAAAAGCTAGAGTAATATGTCGAGAAACTCACTCGATTCAAGGACGATTCAATTACCCCACTCGGTATAATTGATTTGCTTCTTATAGTGAATGCCACCATGCATCAAGTTTAAGTTCGTAGTGGTTTGCACTTGGTCCGCCTATAATGTGATCTTGAGTTATCCAACACTTAATCAACTCCAAACGATAATCTCAACTTTTCATTTAGTTTTGAGATTTCTAACTAAATATGACACAGGTAAAGTATGAGGTGATCAAAGTCTCACGAAGAAGTATGAGGTAGCTTACTAGTAGAGCAACCTTGACCAAAACAATAAACAAAAGGCAATTGCAGAAGTTAGCCAGTTTATAGCCAAAAAATAATAATTCACACTAAGCCTATGGAGCAACTCGTCAATTTAGTTGTTGATAAGAACTCGAGTAGAAAGCTGAAGCTTGGGGTGAATCCTTTGGAGCCCTTGCGCACAAAACTTGGAGAATTCTTACAAAAGAGTTGAGACATCTTTGCTTAGTCTCCAAAAGAACTACCGATATAGATCCCTCAATGGCGTAACATGAGAATGCTATAGTCAAAACCTATAAGCCGGTTAAATAAAAAAAATTGGCATTTCACCCTTGAACGTCAGAAGACCATTTCAGAAGAGATGAACAAGCTTTTCAATGTAAGGCTTATTAGAGAAGTTCATTATCTTGAATGACTAACCAATATAGTCATGGTAAAAAAATCCAATGGTAAGTGGAGAATATGTGTCAATTTCACCGAGTTGAGCAAGACTTATTGAAATATAGCTATCCACTACCAAAGATAGACCAACTAGTTGACTTCATTTCAGGGCATTAACTTCTAAACTTTCTAGATTCATTTTTTATTTATCACCAATTCAAATGCATCCCAAAGACTGTAGGATCAATCTTGAATGCCTGGGGAAGCAATCTCGAATTATAAATCAAAATTTATTTTAATTTAAAGTGCGCTATCAGGTATTATGAGAATATGACTTTCAATAGGTACAAATTTCTATTATTAATTATGTCAACAATTATCAGAAACCTCCTAAAATGAGAAATCTAACTAATAAAAATAGAGATACAAAAAAAAAAGAAAATAGCATTATTTGATTAATTAAGAAAAATGGTACTCAAGTAAGGATATACCCTCACTATACAATGAATTTCAAAATAGAATTGTAGAAAACAAAAAAGAAATAGAGGAAAATAGAGAAGAGGACACTTTGATGTGTGCTTCTATCTCACTCTCTTTACGCTAAACCACATGGCATCTAACTTGAATCACGAATGGGAATGGAAGGAGTTCAAAGTATTTCCAATGGCTTTAAATATCAGCAATAACTTTGTGATTTGAAATATTTTCATTAGTCAATAGAGCATCGACAATAGCTTCTGTAATTTTTTTTTAAAAGTATTTTCATAGCCGATAAGGTGCAGATGATAATTTCTTTATTTTTGAAGTATTTTCATAGTCGATAAAACATTGGTGATAACTTTTTAAATTGGGTAAAATCACCAACAGCTTATGGGGTTGGGTATAGCTTTGAAAATATATCGTCAACGGCTTCTGGGGTTGACTAGCTTGAGAAGCGCATCATCAATTGCTTGTGGGGTTGACTAGCTCGAAGGATGCATCATCAGCTACTTGTGGGGTTGGCTAGCTTAGAGGACACATTGTCAACTATTTGTGTAGTGAACTAGCTTGAAGGATGCATCGTCAATTACTTGTGGGTTGACTAGCTTGAAAAGGATGCATCATCTACTACTTATAAGGTTAACTAGTTTGAAGTGTGCATTATCAACCGCTTTTGGAGTTGGCTAGCTTAAAGGATACATTGTCAACGACTTGTGGGGTTGATTAGCTTGAAGGATGCATCGCCAACTGATTTTGGGATTAACTAACTTAAAGAATGCGTTATTAACTACTTGTAAGGTTGACTAGCTTGAACGGTGTTTCACCAACTTCTTCTACGATTGACTAGCTTGAAAGATGTATCATCAACTATTTCTGGGATTAACTAGCTTGAGGAGCACATCATCAACTACTTATAGGGTTGACTAGCTTAAAGGATATATCGTCAACTATTTCTGAGATTGACTGCCTTGTAGGATGCGTCATCAACTACTTGTGAGATTAACTAAATTGAAGGATATGCCATCAACTACTTGTGAGGTTGACTAGCTTGAAAGATGCGTCATCAACTGCTTGTGAGGTTATTAGTTTGAAAGGTGCATCACCAACTACTTCTGGAATTGACTACCTTGAAGGATGCATCATCAACTATTTTTAGTGTTAACTAGATTGAAGTATGTATTATCAACTATTTTTGGGGGTTGACTAGCTTGAGAAGCACGTCGTGAATTGCTTATGGGGTTGACTAGCTTAAGGAGCACATTATCAACTGTTTATGGGATTGACTAGCTTCAGGTGTGGCTAATAGACTTAAGCATGTTATTAGTTGACTTCATCTGACTCAATAACATCACCAACAACTTAGGGGATTGGGTATAGCTTTGAAGTGTGACGACAACTTGGAGCATGTTGTCGATTGATTTCGTTTGAACAAAGCATTGTGGCTGATTGACTGAGTGAGTTTAAGTTTACCTTAATTTGATTTTATTTGAAGTATCGCTAATACTTTTAGATTGTCTTAACTAGGAAAATACATTGTCAACGGCTTCTACAGTTGACTAGCTTGAAGTGTGGCCAACGACTTTGAGCATATTGACAATTAACTTTTAGCATCGTCAATGGCTTATAGAGTTAGATATAACTTTGAAGTATTGTAGAAGGCTTTTGTAGCATACCCAACAAGATTCAATATGACCTTATTTAGTTCTATTTGAATTAATTCTAATTTAGGTCAGGGTGATGACATTACCCCTTGTTCATAGTCTTGGAGTATTACTGAAGATTCAGCACACCCAGTGGGACTCGGTTTAACCCTAATTAGT
Source organism: Trichopus zeylanicus subsp. travancoricus (assembly GCA_005019695.1). Taxonomy (NCBI): domain Eukaryota; kingdom Viridiplantae; phylum Streptophyta; class Magnoliopsida; order Dioscoreales; family Dioscoreaceae; genus Trichopus; species Trichopus zeylanicus. Next base: position 600,867 of record RXID01022286.1, on the reverse strand, counting down.
TCAATCAGGACTAATATGATTCAAATCTAAGTTCAATTTTATTTAGCTTGAGTCGAGTTTGATCTTGTGTTGGATTTTTATAGAGTCCGAGTCTAGTGGACTTTGGTTCAAGTTTGAGTCGATTTAATTCAACTTGATTTTAGTTCAAGCCCAATCTAACCTAGTTTTGATTTGACTTTGAATTTGATTTAACTCAGTTAGGATTTGATTTAAGCTTAGTTCAACACATATTAGATTTAATTTGAACTCAACTTATTTTTAAATTAACCAATGATTAGGGTTGAGTTTGAGTTTAGGTTAACTCAATTTGGATTTTCTGGAGTTCACTCATTTAGATTTTAGTCCATCTTTTTGACAAATTTAAGTCCAGTTGAGCCAACTTGGCCTTTGACTATTTGTTGCAATTGAGTTACTTTACATCAATTTAATTTAAGAGTCCTTGGCTATTTATGATGATTTTAGATGGACCCGTAGTCTGACTCTAAATATGCGAACTCGAAGGTTGACTTAATTTGTGAGCTCGAAAGCTGGTTTAGTGCAAGTTTGAGAGTTGATTGGGTGAGAGTCCAAAGACTAGCTAAGACACGAGTCTGAAAGTTGGTTGAGTATGAGTTTAAAAGCTGGCTGCGTGCAAGCTCGAAAATTGACTAAGTGTGAGCCTGAAGGTTATCTTGAGTGCGAGCTCGAAGGCTGGCTTGGATACAAGTTCAAAAGCTGGCTAAGATATGAGTTCGAAGGTTAGCTTGGATGCTAGTCCGAAGGCTGACTGAAGCTTTATGTTATTGTGAACAAAAGCTTCAAATTTTCTACACAGTGGAAGTTACATCCATCATTCTATCACACATATTTGGTAACTCTGATTTATTA